>JAOXNZ010000001.1:4767677-4780337 GCA_028566095.1 Kryptolebias brasiliensis | reverse complement strand
AGCAGGGGGAGTCACCCAGTAATCTTCAGTATTTTCTCTGAGTGGGCGAGGCTTCAATGATGTCATTAATGTACCACACCAATGTGTGCAACAGTGCTCCATGATGATGCACAAAAAAACTGGTGCAGATTGGATAATGTACCAGAGAGATACAACTGTTGGAATAATATAGGGGGCACACTGGATTCAAATTCCAATATAATACTATTGGCCTCTTTAGAGGTCAACAAAGGTCAATCATATCCACTTTGGTACAAATCAATTGATGCATGTGTGATTTAGAGCCAACCGTATGCAAACAGCGAGGGATTGGAATTTGCCATTCTGCCATGCCCACATTATCCAGGCACCAGCCAGTGTTGAGACAATTCAGCATCATGTTATTCTATGTCACTTGACACAGGTTTCAATCTATATGAATCAAAGAGTAAAAGTAGGACATCCAGCAGAAACAAAACAGGTGACTTCCTGTTGGAAGGGGGCGGGGCTAAGGTGATGTCACATATTGACCATTGTGATATGTGCTGGTCTACAATGACACAAAGAAAGTCTGATCCAAATGTGACCTTGTATGTGAAAGTTATTACACCTTGATGTTTCAATGGTGAATAGTCAGAGTGTGAGGCTTGGCCACGCCCACATGCTTTGATGTAGGCAAAAAGATTTAATAACTAAAGACCTTCAATGCCTCAAGACTGAGCTGAGTGATTCTGTAGCCTTCAAAATGGCGGCTTTGATCCAAAATGGCCGACTTCCTGTTGGATTTGGACCATGGCTCCAAGAGACTTTTTTTTAAGTCCTGAGAAGATACACGTGTACAGAGTTTCATAATTCTGGGTCAAAGCATGGCTTGGGGCTGATTTTTAAAATATTTTAGGGGGTGCTGTAGAGGAATTAGGCCACGCCCACCATAGATTGTTGTGAATTCCTTTTGAGGGTTGCATTTGGATTGCTCATAGTGAGACTGGTGCAGCTAAGCTCGAATCCGTGAAATTTAGAGCCAAACGTATGGCAACGAAGTGATGTCTGACTTCACCACGCCGCCATGACCACGCCCTCCACCGAAAACTGTCAATGCTGGAGGCCAAGTTACACCAACATGTCTTCTGTCACTGGACACACTTTCATGTTGATTAGGTCAAAGGGGTCAGATAGGGACCGTTCAAAGTAAAACATTACACTTCCTATTGTCAGTGGGCGTGGCTTAAGTGATGTCATAACTTGACTATTGAGTATTGTAGGGGAATGAATGTGGATCAATTACTGAATGTTTGGTGTCTCAGTGAGATTTTTTGTAGGAGACATAACAGTTTTGTGTTTCGTAGCGAGATGTGAAACTTTGAGGCCTGGCCACGCCCCTTCAGCATGCAAGAAAACTCACCGTTTTGATAACTTTTATTCGGCCATGCCATATGAGCAAACTGACCAAGTTTAAAATCGATCAATCAAAATCTCTAGGAGATGTTTGATCAAATGCGGAGGCTGTCAACGTTTAAAATGGGGTAAATATCTGACCTTTGATCTAAGATGGCCGACTTCCTGTTTGGTTTAGAGCATGGTTGCAAGAGAGTTTTCTGTAGGTCTTGAGGAGTTCTACAAGTGTACCAAATTTCATGCTTCTACGACAAAGTAAGGTCAATGCAGAGGGTATTTTGAAAGCTGCCCGGTGGCGCTGTTGAGCCGTTTCTGTTGCGATTTTTGCGACAACCTTAAAATATTAGGTTTTCATGCAGGCCAGATGCATCTGCCAAGTTTGGTGAGTTTTCATATATGTTTAGGCCTCCAAAAAGCCAATTCATTTGACGGAAGCATAATAAAAAAAGAAAAAAGAAACACTCTGATTACAATAGGCCTTCGCAGCGCTTAGCTGCTCGGGTCTAATTACTAGTCCAAGGTGCGACTATATACATAATGTACAGATTACATGTCAGACAATTAATTATTGAACAATGGGGCAAACAGATGTTACAGGACATAGCTAGAAGCCCGCTGAGGTTGGCTGATATGTGCACCCCAGGAATCTGAAGCTCTCCACCCTCCCAACCTCCTCCCCCTGCACAGTCCGTTTTGATTTCCTGAAATCAACAATCATTTCCTTGGTTTTGGAAATTTTGAGATCCAGGTTGTTCTTTAGTCCATCAGGTGCTAAACAATCCTCTCTGTGGGCTGTGTCATTGTTGTCCATTATCAGTCCTTCAATGGTGGTGTCAGCTAACTTGTCAATGGTGCTGGTGGGGTGTGTGGGGGAACAGTCATAGGTGAAGATGGAGTAGAGGATGGGGCTGAGGACACAGCCCTGCGGTGTGCCTGTGTTGAAGGTAAAAGTGAATGAGGTGTGCGTCCCCATTCAGACAGTCTGTGGTCTTTTACTGAGGAAGTCCAGTATCCACATGCACAGTGAATTGCCAATTCCAAGGTCACTCAGCTTCTGCACTAAACAATGTGGAATGACAGTGTTGAAGGCAAAACTAAAATCTGCAAACAGCATCGTCACATAGTCCAGGTGTGTCAGAGCTGTTATAACTGCATCCTCTGTTGACCTTTTTGCTCTGTATGAGAACTATATTTTATCTGTACTTTTGCATTTTGGTTTTGCACTACTATTCAAAATCTCTGTCTTAACAAACTGTATTACCTTACATGACAAAATATTTTTAGTAAAACATCTGAAATGCAGCTATGTGTACTATATTTTACAATTAGTCCCTGATTATCAAGCTAATTTTCTTGCAGTTATAACAGAGACAAGAATATTAGATAAAACATTTTTATTTAAACAAAGTACTAAGCTAACTTATATACAAAGGAGTTACCCAATAATTTTTATTTACATCTATAAACAAGTAATTTAAATAGTGTTTTTAATAGCAAAGTACAAGGTAAATGTATGTACAAAGAAGTTTCTGCACTTAAAATGTTAGCTCTTGCAACAGTTTGTTTTTTTGATTTACATTAAAGAGGTGGGTAATATGTTGAAGTGTCAGAAAAGCGGCAGCCTCAGATACATGAGAGTCAGGAGAAGCTTCTGAAAAAGTGACAAAGTTGTGCTCTGAGGTTGGTTTGTTGCAACTCACTACAGTTAATAAAATAGGAAGTCCAATGTTGGGTACGTCATTTTCACATTGTCATCCTTTAGAAATTGTACCTTAAGTTCTATCCTTTCAAGATTAGACTCACATTCTGGCATCTTTTCTGTTTTTATGGAGCTCACAGACCTCATTTCAGTTTGATGTTTCCTCTCCATCCTCTGCCGGGGTGTTGATGGGGCTTGTTTATGTGAGGTCATCCACTACAGGCTCCTCCAACACCATGTCATCCATACCTCACTTTTCTGTTTTCCAGTCTGGCAAACTATTCACACTCTGCACCATCTCTACAACTTGAGTACCTTGAAATCCAGCCTTCAAAGTCTGTATATGATTCACAAATCTCCTTTGCAAGTTTATCTAGCAACAAAACAACTACATGAGTAAACAGAACTCATAGGTTTACACAGAATATAATGCTGGTTAAAGCACAAGTGTAACATACTGTACAGAATACAACATAAAATACATGCAGTTCTCCAAATGTATTTATGTTATTTGAATATACATCCAACAGAGGGTAGGTACAAGATAGTGTCAGTGGAGCTAGCCCTGGCTCTTTGAATTAGCAGCCCAAGCTAACATAATTGGCAGCGTTTGACTGCATCTGAAAAGAATGGCTGATAAAACTAAAACAATGGGATTTGATTTACTTACCAGATTGAAAATGCTTGGAGCACACACTCATCAGTGCTGGAGTGTTGTCAAAGGTAATGTTTGGCTGTCTCTGTCTTTCAGCAGTTTGGCTTCCCTGTTTGACGCCAGGCAGGAAAGTGGTGGAAACATATGCTATTGTTCAGTTTATTTAAGTTACAATCATGCAAAGCACTGCTGCACTTTGTAACACAACAGTGTCTGACTATGATTATGTATTCAGAAGCAAAACAACAAGCAGAGAATAGACACTGAATAAAGAGTGACTCAATTCAACACAGTAAAAGTGCTGTTAGCTTTGCGTAGATTTTCAGACTCACCTTTAATTATCTAGACTTCACTGAAATAAAGTGTCTCGTCTCCTCCTCTGTCTGAGCCGTGGGGCTGAGAAATGATGACAAAACGTGAACTGGTCCTATATATAAAACATTTAAGCCTAAATATAAAACATTTTGATTTTATGTTGTAAATCACAATGTAAAGCAAGCCACATTTCAACTGTTATAATGGTGTGCTCACTACTATATCGTGACCACGTTGCAGTGAGTGAATGAACAAGTGAACATTCCAACCACAGCGTGGGGCTTTAGGTGTTGCAGCAGAAATTACTATAAAACTTCATGTTTCCTGTGATGTCACTCCAAAGGCCAAAACTCAACATAAAGTAAAACAAATGCAAACATACAAATAATTAGAAATCACATTACAAATAAACTAAAAATTATGAAAAGAGTCTGAAACCTTATGAAAACACAGACTATACATGACAAATAAACAGCCATCTTTGAAAATATTCTGAAGGTTTGGTTTGTCTTCTTTGAATAAGCATTTCAGTGAACTCCTTTTTGATAAAATGACCAGTTTGTTGGGTTTTTAAGTTTGTTTATTTTCTTTAAATTCTGCCTGGTCTTTTTCATACATACACTTAATTAATCTGCCTTTCCTCATCCTGCAAGCCCTCGCCTGAGGTAAATAATAAAAAAACTAGGTAATAGTTTTTTGATCCTCAAAAGACATTTTACTCTTTCTTACTGTTCCCTAGCAGGAAACAAGCAATGGCCTTCTTCTTCTTGTTTTTTTGGGTCTCTGGGTAATGCTGTTAATTTCCCTCTCAGATGGAATATAAGCATATGTATGTATCTTTTCTTTGAGCTGAAAGGGTTGATCTGGGATCAGTGTGGCCTTTTAAATAATGAATGAAATCTTCAGGGGGCTCACTGAGTCAGACCTTCAAGTTGAAGACACTTAATGCCTGATTTAGTGAAGCCTCAGTGGGCTGGGGACTGTAAAGACCACTGATCTCATTTGTCAGCTTAATGCATCAGACAGTCAGATATCTAATTTTATGTCAGCATAACCTAACCACCTGTTGAGCCTTAAGCCTGTGTATGTGTGTTTGTCTGGCTGGCTGTTGGATTTTAATGCACTTCTCAGAAAGTATTAATTAGATGTACAACTACAACCCATTTCAAGATGACTGCCACAGCTAATTGACCTTAGCCAACACAAAAATAGCTATACCTCAGTAGAGTTTATAAAAATTGAGCTAAAATTTGGCATGCTGGTAGTTGAGAGTCATTCACAACTCATAGTCCAAACACTAATGGCTCATGTGCGAGATAACCACATATCATGAGATTGCACATAAGATTATTTCCAAGGTTTGACCAAAATAGCTATAACTGTCTCTTCTCAGCCATTTTTGAAAACTTTGGTATGAAAGGCGTTGGATGATATGCATTCCTTTAAGGAATGCTAAGCCTTTAATTAAATTCTGCTTTGGCATTTCCTCAGGAGGCTGCAACATATTGCCTGTTGCCTCTCTTTTGAGTTAACAGGAATGGTGATCATGGTAATAGCTACAATATTTAAGATGGCACTAACCAATAGGCCTAATTAAAATAGCTTCCTTATTTTCTACCTTTGACAAAACAAGATAGATGCATGTCAAGTGGAAATAAATCAGAGAATTACTCATTAAAAGTGAAGCCAGTCACACAGAAAATAACTACAGCATCGTCTGAAGACTTAATCATGCAGCTCAACCAACAAGAATGTGTATGTGGGTGTATTTTTTAGTGCTGCTGGTGAAGCACTGAGGTAGAGACCAGTCAACACAAAAGAGCCTTTGCTTTATTACCAAAAAAAGATTAAATTACTTGGAGCATCCATGTGGCGTATTAACTGCCTGTTCTTCAAACAGCCAGCAGAGCCGCCTCACAATGGAAGCTGCTGACGCCGCAGCTTTGTTCTCATGTCGGAGTCTCTGCCCTCAATCTCTCCTGATCAGGATCCTCGGAGAGAACCTGCAAACTTCTGCATTTTATTTTCAGAGCCTGCCAAAGAGTAGTACAGCCCAGGATATGCCAAATTAATCTGACTGTAAAGAACCAAGAAGGCAACAAAAAACATTATCAGAGTTTTATTATTCAAAAATATTATTATTATTTATAAAATTGCTGCAAACCAGCCACTAGGGAACACAAGCCAGTGTATTCCTCATGCTGGTCCCAAGCCTGGGTAAATGGTGAGGGTTGTGTCAGGAAGGACATCCAGCGTAAAACACGTTTGCCAAAACAAATATGCACGCTCATCCAAGTGACACCATATCAACTTGGTCGAGGCCCAGGTTAACAGCGACCACCACCGGTGCTTTTGACAAACAGGGTGCTAGCAGAAATTGTGCTACTGTTAGTTGAAGACCACAAGGAGGGAAACGTGCCAGAAGACAGAAGAGGAAAGGCAAGAGTGTAGGACTGAGGGTTGCAACTCTAAACGTAGGAACAATGACAGGCAAAGGAAGAGAGCTGGTGCACATGATGCAGAGGAGGAAGGTAGACGTATTATGTATGCAAGATACCAAGTGGAACTGCCATGGTTTACCATGGTGTGGATAAGAAGAGAAATGAAGTAAGGCTGCTCCTGAAGGAGGAGTTAGCAAGGAATGTAGTTGAGGTGAAAAGAGTGTCAGATAGGGTGATGTGTCTGAAGGTAGAAGTAGAAGGTCTGATGTTCAATGTTGTCAGTGGTTATGCTCCACAGGTTGGATGTGATGTAGAAGAGAAAGAGAAATTCTGGAAGGATCTCGATGAAGTGATAGAGAGTATTCCCAGGGAGGAGAGAGTGGTGATTGGAGCAGATCTGAATGGACATGTTGATGAAGGAAAAAGAGGAGATGAGGAAGTGATGGGCAGGTTTGATGTCAAGGAAAGGAACCAGGAAGGACAGATGGTGGTGGACTTTGCAAAGAGGATGGAAATGGCTGTACTCAACACCTATTTCCAAAAGAGGGAGGAACACAGGGTGACCTATAAGAGTGGAGGCAGGAGGCAGGTAGAATACATTCTGTGTAGAAGAGATAACCTGAGGGAGATTGTGGACTGTAAAGTTGTGGCATGGGAGAGGGTGGCCAGACAGCATTGGAAATATTGGTAGAAGGACATTAGAGAGGAATTTTTTTTTTTTAAATTAAGCTCAATATTTTTGAAAAGTATAAAAGTAAAAAAACAAACAAAACAAAACAAAACAAAAAAAACCAACAAATAACAGTATTCCTGATCAAGCTGAACATGTTGATACATGAAAGGTTAAATAGCAAAAGTATGAGGCGGTAGTTTGCAATAAGGTTATGTAAAAAACTAAAAACAGGAAAACAACATAAATGCACTCACACAATAATGGTGTTTTATACTCAGCATTGGCATCACCCTTTTTTTAATCACTCCACATTTTCCAGCATATAGTTAAGCTACATTGGGTTCTACTTTTCTAGTTAACAGATACCTGATAATACGACAGCTTCATTTGTTCTCCTCAAAGATAGCTGCAGAGCGTATTTTAAGACATTCAACCTTGAGGAGTCTTTGCTTCATTTACCACGGTCTACAACATTCTGGGAGCCTTTCAAAGTCAATTGAGTTTTCACCAAAGACTTGGGCGAGTCCTGCTCCAAGCTCGATCTCCAAGGCTATTTTTATCCATCCGACTGACAGATCAAGTGGCACTGATCAGCACACCTGCTTCTCTGTGCTGAGGGGTGAAGGGAGCAAAAACTGGAGCTCATACATCAATATGTCACTGGCCAGGACTGTCCAACACACCCTTGGGAGCAAGGCTCCCACTGCTAGGTCATGACCAAAGACACAACCCAAAATCCCACATCAGTGTGTGTGAATTGGAAATGGGCAGGCCTCTCAGCTGTGGCCTGACGATTTTTAAGTAAAATTTTAAAAGCCTTAGAGGGAAAAAAAACTTTTTGGGTATAAATTAAATATGTTAAAGTGTTTCCACAACCTTGTTTCCTCATACCTTTGCTGGCTATTTTCCATCAAAATGTTTAAGAGTTCAGACAGAGACTGCAGAGCTAATACTGATTTACCCTGAATCTGACCATTTGTAAAGAAACTCCAAATATGGTTTGAAAGATAAAAATTGGGATCATCAATCCTAGAGTGTAAACCTTAGGAAAGATGCTTTCACAAGATGTATTATTATTTTTAATATACTTCCTATTTGAAGTGGTGTGTCAAAATCTCCTGCAATATCATGAGATCCTGTGCAAGATCTGTTAGCGTTCAGCATATGTGTTGTGAATGAATCTCAGCTACTACCGCCCCAAATTTCAATATCTTTAAAACTGACTGAAGTCCCTTTCAGAACATAGTTCTGCATAAACACAAACACAAAATCTCCTTTACAGCTCATTTGTCATTCACATTACACAAGTTGATCTGGTGAGATTACAGGACTGTGTGTGCTTCTATAACATGCAGCCAACATGTGGAACCAAAGGGGTGTGGCATAGAACTTAGCAGGGCTGATGTGAACTCTATGCATAAATTGTGTGTTGGGCATTTCCCCAATACTATACAATTAGTGATGGATGGCAAGCTTAGTGTTGGGTTTCCTTTTGATGGCTATCACTCCAGTTAGCCATTATTGCTCTTAATTTTCCTGAGAAATGATCTGCTTGCTGGTTGCTTACGTTTTAAAATCCCACGGTGGGCTGGTTGTACAGACTTCATTTCATCACTATGTGACACTTGTCCCTCAAACCTGGCTACCCTTTCATATCATTGCCCTTTTGGCTTTGCACCTCTTGTGGTAGATCAAAAGGGGGGGCAACTTTGACCCACCATTCAGTGTCAATGTTATCAGATGATTGCAGAGGTGTAGAAAATGTGTAGATCACGGATTGAAAGAATGATCTGGAAAGGCCTTCAGTTTTAGCCATTTTTTGTGTTTACCAAAGTTGATTAGTTGGGGTGGCAATCTTGAATTGGATTAACTCTGAAAGTTAAATAGCAGTAAATCTACATCCAGTGATTAATTTCTGAGAGTTCCATTGAAACGTGTCCAGTTCCCGATGAAATATTTTGCTAATAGAAATTCAAAGGCACACAGACACAAACACAGAGACACAGGCAAACACATACTTGCCTGCCTTTTGGCTTTTGGAGGCTGATGCTAACTGAAGACAGCCTTTAGTGAGCTCTTTGTTTAGAAAACTGGGTGGGTTTTATGAAGGGCACGCCCTGTAATCTGGACTGAGTTTTTCAGAAATTGTTCAGACTTGTCATTTAAAATGATTTAAAACATTTAAATTGTTTTTTTAGCTACACAATTGCTAAAAATTAGTACTAAATACAGGTCTGAACTCCCTCAAAGAGCATTGAAAACCTTCAAAGGTGGTCTGGATCCTTTTTATTTGCATATGTTTGATAGTCTGAACACAGTCCTTCCTGAGCCCGAGCTGTAGGACCTACAGAACTGACATGACCTCACACAAGCAGCAGAGCGGATATCTCTGGGTAAAAGAAAAAAAAAAAAACATAAAAAATTACATATATTCAGCTAAATTTCAGCTGAGTTTAAATGAACTGTTTAGCAGAATTGTTCTTAAAAACAGATTTGTTGGGATTTTATTAGTTAGAGTGGATTACAGGACATTGTATGGGTGAGTTTCTCTTTGGTTTAATGTTTGTTCTGATTGTTTTTGAACCTGCTTTAGACGCTGTAAGCCATAATGTGTCAATCAGAGGACAACAGTCTGAGCAGCGTTATGTCACAATACATTCACCTAATTAAACACAGAGTGGATGGTAAATTCACAGTGAAGTTGAGTCAAACAGCAGATGGCTGTCAGTGCAGTAGTAGTTTTACAGGTTTTTCAGTCTTTGTTCTGACACTGAGCTCTGAAGTCACTCATCTGAACAGCCTCTCAGTTCCTGTAACATTCTGATTAAAAAGTAATGCAATTTAAAAATACATAATAAACAAGTTGATCAAACTACAGTAGAATCTCTGAGTTTTAAGAATAATTTAGATCAGCCGAAATAAATCAATGCTCAGCAGTGGTTTTATCAGTGTTTTATTTAACAGGCAACATTTCTAGTGGTTTGAAAGAAAAAAATCTGTATTCTAGCAAAGGTTTAATATTTTAATGCTCCCTACTAGTATATTCTATAAACTATCTCCTCACATTGTAAAGAACTCCTGACCTCCTCCTGCCAGAGAGCACATGAGTAATTTCTAACCTGCAGCATTGTATGTTGGATGAGTTTCCTTTAGAGGAGTGAGAGCAGCAGACTGCAGAAACATCAGGCTGCTGGACTCACTGACCATTTGTGAGGAGTGTTATGACAGTTGAAGTCCACCAGTCCGACTGATGGAGGACCTCTGACTCCAGCTCCCGCTGAGCAGGTGAAGCTTCCTAATTGGAGACCTCCAGAGGCTCATCACACTGTGACACAGAGGGCTGATGGTGCTGGATGGTCACAGTGAGCGGGACACTGATGCTTGCATGTCGCAATACTTGACATAAACAGTGTGTCCTAAATAGGAATTGGCAATATGGACATGAAAATTTCTCATGACATTTCCTGGTATTTATGGCGAGAATCATAAAATGACAATAAAATCATTACACTTTAATTCCGCCTATTTTGACTATAAATCTATCACTGCAGAGTCTAGAGCCTTGCAAACAATAATATTGCTCAAAACTAAAACTCGCCTATGATCAGACAGCTTTACCACACCAATTACACTTAAGTAGTACCACTGTGCTGCTAAGCACACAATCATGATTTCAATCTTTTTTTTTTTTTAAACATGAGTTCAGTGTTTATCAATGCTCTTATGGCACAGACAGGGACATAATAGGTTGAAAAGTACATGTAAAAATCTTAACTGTCTGTTTTTGGAGTTGAAAATTAAGTGCCAACACAATCAAACAAAAAATAAAAAATCACTCATCTGGAAATAATCTTGTTGGCTGTAGAACATGCCTCAAATGATGGATGTTAACAAACAGCAATATAACAGTATAAACAATTTAAAATAGAATGACAGTTTTCTTACAAGCTCTCCAAAAATGTCAATCCTGCTGTCTATCATGCTTTTCTGCAAAACTAGCAATAAAACAAGAATTGAGAATAATAATTAAAACAAGCTTAAACATGTCTTGTGAATATGTGTATACATATAAATCTGAGCAAACAATATGTCCTGCCTGCACGCAACTCCACACTCCCTCAGCTATGCCTGTGAAGCTGGACAGAGTATGGCAGGCATTTTTAACATATATTCAAATCACAATATAACATTAGTATGTTAACAATAAGTTAACATTAGTATTCCAGGTGAATTCAGATCTAGGTCAGGCTTAGGTGTAATTTATTTAAATGTCAGGAGCCTGCTCCCAAAGTTAGAGGCTGTAAAACTCTGGATTCAGTCAACTAAAACTAATATGTTTGTCTTTTCAGAATCCTGGCTAAGCTGATTTGCTGAGTCTCTCTCATATATTTTTTAATCTGAGTCTTACCAGCAATAAAATCCCTAATGTTTGGAAGTCGGCTTATGTTCACCCTCTGTTAATAGGGTGTGAGTCCACAAATGCAAACATTTACAGATCAATTTCTAAATTATGTATTTTAGCAAATTTTTAGAAACCCTTGTCTGTGCTCAACTAAAGAAATTGTGAGAGTTGAATTACATTCTATTTTCATTTCAGTCAGGTTTTAGGAAACAGAAAAACATTGTTACAAGGAATATTAAAGTTTAAATCCTGTTTCTCACTCAAAGTTAGAAAGATTGTAGTATCAGCTACCTTTTTGCCTTTGCTTGATTGTGGTGATGTTCTGTAAATGAGTGGCTCATCCATATGTCTCCAGTCCTTGAACACTGTCTACCACAGTGACCTGAGGTTCGTCTCCGGTTACAGCCGCCTCACTTATCTAACATACTCTAGAGAAATAGAGTACTCACTTACTCTAAATCTGGCTGGGCTTCTCTGAGTGCACACAGGTATTCACACTGGATAGCTCTAATTTACAAGGCCTTGCTGGGCTTAGTTCCATCTTATTTGTGCGCTTTTCTACAAAGAACTAACAGCCACTATGCTTTACGCTCTAACAATGTTGTCCATTGTTGTTCCTCAAGTCAGAACTGAATTGGGGAAAAGAGCGTTCAGCTTTGCTGGCCCCTCGAGATGGAACCCCCTACAGACTGATCTGAAACTGATAGACCTCATTTATTTTGGAGCAAGAGAATGCTGTGTGTGTTTTTAACCATTACCTGTATTTTAACCATTGGCTGTATTTTAAACATTGCCTTGGTTTTTAACCATTGCTTTAAGTCATTAAAATCACTATTATGCCACGCCCCTGCACTTTAACCTAAAAAAAACATTATGCGGGTAAAATAATTGTATTTTTTATAAAAGTGTAAAGTGTAAAATTGTATATTTTTGTAAAAGTAATCTTGATCTCATTGGGCTTTTTATCTGGTTAAATAGAGGTAATGATGACGATGATCTCACTCATGTCACTTATGTCTAGTTTAGTTATCGGTAATAACATTCCTTCTAGTAAAAATAACACACAGTCAGAATGGAACTTAATGTTACCTATGATCACAT
>JAOXNZ010000001.1:4490573-4502308 GCA_028566095.1 Kryptolebias brasiliensis | reverse complement strand
GAAATAAGGTAATTTTGAATTTTATGGCAGCAATACATCTTAAAAGGTTGGGCCATGTTTCCCATTGTGAGACATCCCTTTGTCTTTTAATAAATCTGTAAACGGCTTGAAACTGAGGAGATCAGTAGCTGGAGTTTTTGAAAGGGAAATGTTGTACCATTCTTGTCTGACGTAGGATTCTAGCTGTTTAACAGTCCTGGGTCTTCTTTGGTAATTTTTTGTTTGTTTGTTTTGTGATGTGACAAAGGTTTTCTATTGGTGAGAGGTCTGGACTGCAGGGTGCTAGTTCGGACTCTTGTGCTGTGAAGCTATACTGTTGTAATGAATGCAGTATGTGGTTTAGCATTATCTTGCTGAAATGTGGAAGGTCTTCCCTGAAAACAACGTCGTCTGGATGGGAGCATATAATGTTGAAATTTTAATGTGTCTGACCACAGAACAGCTTTTCACTTCGCTTCAGTCTATTTTAAATAAGCTTTGGTCCAGAGAAGATTGCAGTGATTCTGGATGGTGTTCACATATAAAGTAGCTTCTTCTTTGCATGATAGAGCTTTAACCTGCATTTGTGGATGGCACAGTGAACTGTGTTTACAAATAATGATTTGTGGAAGTGTTCCTGAGCCCATGTGGTGATGTCCAGAACAGAACCAGACCTATTTTTAATGCAGTGGCCCCTGAGGGCTCAAAGATCATCCAATATTGAATTTCAACCTTGTCCTTTGAGATTTCTTCACTGTTTGGCGAAATGGCTGCAAAGACCAATCCATCTGTATGTTGTCTCTATTTATTCATAAATCACTGATAAAGTCAGCCACGCCCTGCATGGATGTGAGTTCTCAGAAATGAACCAAGCATCATGGAACCAAAAGAGGTGCAGAGCAGAACTCAGCTGTGGTGACATGCAGCTTTACACATTCAATGTGTGACAGAAATCTCCCTCATATCATTTTCTAAACATGAGGAATTAAGTTACTTTAGCAACTCTCTTTGTGGATAACCAAATTTTGTAACTAAACACAAAGTTGTGTGTTATCATTGATCTGTTTGTTGTTGTTAGGGTTCTTAATTCCCACAGCCAGGTGGTGTCACAGACCGTATGCCATCTCTACATCACATTATTGAGCCACAAAGCTGGCTTACCTTTTCACATGTCGACTATTATGGCTCTGTTACTACCTCATTTGGCAGCACAAAGGAACATCAGCAGCAGGCTGACTCCAACACCCCATACTGCCTTGATCCATTCAGATATCATACCAAGATGACCAAAAGGCATCTCAGTACTGGCTTGAAGTGTTTTGTAAAAGTGCTTTATACCAACTCTCCTCTTTTAGCTTTGATAGTTAGTGGTTTTTAACACTGTAGAACATGGTGCTTAAGGGTGCTGGTCAGTTCATATCTCCACCAAAACTTATCCCCACCTTGTACCCAAAATGTCTGGGTATGTGGTGAACAGAGCTGCAAAGGTACAATTTGTCTGAGGTACAAATGAGCCCAGAGCTGATACTGAATCATCTCATTTAAATCTTAACCTCAGTGAGCTCTGATAATGATGTTTCTGATCTTCATTTTTTGCTTCTTCTTCTCCTTTCTGCCTCCTCAGGAATTTTCCTTCCCCCAAGTGTGGTGCAGCAACCAGCAGCCCCTGCACTGTGCCTTCTCGCTGGAGAGATACAGCCCTGCCACCACTCAGCTCTCCTGCAAAATCAGCGTGCGCCAGGTCAAAGGTCAAGAACAGATTCTGCAGGTCTACACGGCTGTGGCTGAGGTGAAGTTGCACAGCTGCAGGAGGCGCGTTTCACTCTTTCCCTCAACCTTTGTGTAACCTTCCTGCAGAGAGTCCACTGTCGGGGGGGCCAGCATGAGCATGCTCTGTGTATTAATAGAACACCTCGGACACTTCTGTCTTTCTCTCTGCACAGATTTATGTTGAGCGTGGCGAGCACCAACCCCTCCCCCCGTTTACTTTGTGTGTTTTGTAACCTTTATTTGTCCAGTGAGACATGTGTTACAGCAAATAGCCTGCTGCACGTTCACATGCACCAAAACCTGGCTGCTGCCCACCTCTACAGTTTTTCATCAGCTGCTGAGCAGCTCCAGTGGAGCGGTGAGGAGTCCGAAATATTCACTGAAGAGCACCTTGTCAGTGGCTGTGCTCTTCTCCCCTCAAGGCCAATGAATAAAACACATGGCCACACACAGGAGAAATGTTATTTACAATTACTGTTTATGGTTTGATTAAAGTCCTCCCCGATGATTTACTGGGGTTTGTTAAAGAGTTTAGAGGTGCTGCGTGTAGAATCCAGATCAGCAATACATTCACAGGTCTGCATTTCCACTGATCACAGAATCCACTCATCCAGGCTCTGGATTTCCCTCAAACTGTCCTTAAAGCCAATATCGCACTGGGCTGTGACTGTTGGAGACTGGTTTGTGAATCAGAATTGTGAGAAAATAGGTGAATTTTTCTGTGTTTGTGACCAAGCGACCAGCGAGTTTTACAGCTGAGCAAAACATGACCAGTTTTTGAAACGCATAGTCTATTTTTGTGATACTGTAGTCTAGGGCATGCACATCATTTTGTTGTCCACCTCCACCTACATTGTACCCACTTCAATCTTCTTTGTGTCCACCTTGGCAGTCGCCTCCACCTTTATGATTTAATCTACTGGAGTACTCTTTAGAAATAAAAATAGTCAGATTTGGACCAGTTTTTAATAATTGTTAGTTCTCATCAGCATGGACATTAGTCCTGGACATTCAGGGCTGTAGCCTTGGATGTTTTCTGTTAAAAGGAGAGCTTTCTTCAAGTGCTTTAGACCTCTAGAATTGCAGAAATTAAATTTCAACTTGCCCATGACAACTTTGGGGTTACTGTGAGAGGAAATTTGTGGCAATGAATTTTTGAACATGTTCAAAATTGAGGTGACAAAACTGTGTGTGCCTCTGTAACTCACATGAGGATATTGAGAACACCCATGAACATTTTGAAGACATCTCATGAATGCTGTTCACCAACTAACCTTTGACAGTTGCAGCCCATTGAGATACTGGCTTAAATGTCCAAACAGCCAGTAAAAATAGGAATTAATGTTTGTTTGGTCTTATGCAAATATTAGCTGTTGGGTGCAGTGAGATCAACAGCTGTTGGTGTTAATTATCCAGGGAAAAGTGAAAAGCAGAATTTAAAAAAGCTTTATTTCATCTCTAGACTGTGAAAAACATTAGGAAAAAAAGAGAGTTGTTTTCAGTCCTCTTACAGCTGACTTTATGTTGACATACCACCTCCTTTTCTATAACAAATTCTCCACAAAAGCAGACAAACAGAAAGGTTGTTCCACTGCAGCAACCACATAATCCCGCACTGAAGCGAGTATCCACATGGTCTGGTCATTGACTGAACTCCCACTGCCTGAGCTGAGTGAAAGCTTAATGCTGCTGTGAGGCAGAGCTGAGTTTTACAGCGTCAGCAAACACGCTGCAGTCACGATCCTCTCAAACCGAGCTGCAGAGCCCATCATCCATCCACAGTAAAACCAGAACAGGTAACTGACTCTCCTCTGACTGGGTGTGTGCACAAAACAACAGCAACAAAGAAAACGGCAGCAGAGAAACTGTGTGCTATTTCAGAACTCTCCTTGACTTGCAGCCATTTTTACCTCCTGGTTTATAGATTACAGACAAAGTTTGGCTTTGTCACAGAACAAGCAGAAGTCAAACAGCTTTTAAGAGTTGCCGACAAGTCAGCAGAGCATTCCTGTTGTTCTGCTTGTTTTCTCCTCCTCCACATTCATCTTTAGTTTGAGAGAGAATGAAATGCGACTCTACTGCCACCATCTGTTTGTCAGATATGATTTCCACTCTGCAGACTTCTCCTGTCCTTGTATGCACTTTAATCTCAGAGTATTTTAGTCAACTATTTTATTTTTGTGTTGTTATAAACCTATTTTGTCCTGTACATTTAGGATTTTGGGAGCTAACTTGATGTTCTCTGTAAGTGAACCTGGATGAAATCACAGTTGACTTATTTGGATAAAATGGTCCTACCCCGATACTCCATCTTAAATGTTCTGCCTTCTAAGCCAAAACTGGGATTTTTGAAGTTTCACAAAGCTAGCTTATAAAAACATTTGCAGAAGTTCTACTTTTAACCACCTGAATAAAACATCCCAGATCTCTGCATCTTTGTCTTGTTGTGGTGTGCAGGTGTTTTCAAATGTTAAACATGCTGTTTGAAAGGTTCTGGACCCAGAAATCCCTCCTCATCCACCTCCCTGAGCTGCAGCTGCTGCTCTTCTTGTCGTCGACTTGTCTTTGATTCCGTTCTGCTTTTGTTCTGTCCTGCCAGGGAGAAAAGGAGTCAGTTCCATTTTTTATGCAGACAGACTGCACCATCACGTCCCAAACGGGGCCCAAGGCCTTCAAAATCCCTGTGTCCATTCGCCAGAGGATCTGTGCCACCTTTGACACTGCCAACGCTACGGGCAAGGACTGGCAACTCTTAGCCCAGAAACTCCACTTAAACCGGTGAGTTCTTGAGGGGTTCTCATTAGGGGTGGGGACCTTTAGGTACATCACAATTTGATTTAATAATGATTTAGAGGGCAGTGATGCAATTATAAAACAATTATTGACTATTAATGCATCCATAATCACACTTCAAACAAAATCCTGAGCACAGAATCTCAGGTCTAAAAGAAACAAAATATTTTACTCTACACTGCATTATGAAACAGTTTGCATTCAAACAAGATTATGGGAACTAGTCAAAATGCTGAGTACAATAACATATGATTCTGTGGCAGTCAGATACTACTGTTACCAGTTGCAGTTTTTCTACTTCTAAGGGTGGAAACATGTACACAACTTGCATTTCATGAATGTGAACGTCAATTTTCCCTTCAACTTCATAGAGGACAAAGTTAATCCAAACACTGGCTTTCAGCGCAGAAGGACCTGCTTGTTTGTGTTGCACGCCATAAACGATTTGGGCACTACACTTCAGCTCTTCAGAGTTCAGCCTTCTGCAGGATGTTACAGGGCTGTATTAACATCAAATAATAATACAGTTTTGACATTTATAAATCAATTCAGAATTGCTCATATTTGCATCGTAATGCATGAAAAAAGGATTATAACCCCCACCTGTAGTTTTCATTGGGGCTATAGGGTATGAATCAGGGCTAGATTGAGTGTAGTGTAGTGTTTATGTGAACATTACTTGATAAGCCTTTACTTGCTGTAAGTTTCACACTACAGTTATTTACATGGAAATCAGTGGTAATTTGCAGGTGCAAATATCAGCAGCTTAGGGGTGTTGTAGAAAGAGTGAAATACTTTTCTAGGGAAGAAAATAAAGTGAGACTGGAAAACGCAGCTTCTATTTTTGTGTCTTATTACTAAGAAACCTTAAGGGGGTGTTCTGCAACCATCAGTGCTGATTAACAGAAGGCCAAAGCCACAAGACATCTGTGGAGCTTTAAGCTCACAGTTTATCAGTAACAAAGTCAAAACATCAGCGTCAACTAACAGTAAACAGAGCACAAGAACTGGCTGAGGCTAGAAATCTTTAGTTAAAATGACCTGACCTCTTCCTCAGACACTGCAAAGAAATTGTTATAAGACTTATTTTTGGCAACAGGGAGCACTTCCTGCAGGAATATCACAACATTTCAGCCAGAATAATAATCATTTCATGTGAAATAGATGACGATGTAAAGGTTTAAAAAAATAGTATTTACATAAATTATTACATTTTTTACTTTGGAAGTGGATTGTCTCAGGATAGCCATTTTTAGCTCATCAGTATGATCCAAATCAACCCACTTCCAAAGAGGAATTTTCCATCTTAAAACAACTTTGATCTTCTAAACTTTCTAGCATTTCATGCTAACACCAATATTTAAACCTTTATGTCACCATGAATTCCACATTACACTGTTATTTTAGCAGAACTAGTATGATATCCCTACAGGAAGTGCTACAGCTAGCTTGTGTTGGCAAATCCCAAAATGATTCCATGTAGACAGCTATGTATAATAACTGACAGAAGTATAAAAGTTTATAAAACAGCATTTGTATGAAGCACTATGAAAGTTTTCAAATTTAAGTTGTTTTAGGACAGCAGTGATCAACTTTAGTCTTAGCTGCATTCAGATTAACCCTTTGATCATCAGTTCTGTCAGAAATAAACAGTTTTTCCAAAGTGAGGTCATTCAAACAACTATCTACAACAAGTAAGGTATTAATTATTTATACTTTTTCCAAAGAGCCCCACATTAAAATGTCTGAACTGTCCCCTTAAAAGCATCTTCTTTGTGTCAATGGGGTCAGTCTGCTGTATACATCATAATAAACCTTGTTATGTGATCATTTTTGTGTCAAAATGGACATTTATGATGAGGTACAGCATGTTTGTTCACCCAGTCAGAGAGTGGTTTTTGTTCAGTCCTCGCACTTTAACTTCCTGTTAACACCTTGAAAATGAAGTGAGAGTAAATAAAGTCAAAATTGTGGGACTCTAAATCATCGTGATAAGCTCTCCTCTCCAGCTTGGGCAGCTATGACCTGAGCCTGAAGGAGCTGCAGCGTTCTTCATGCTGAAAGCACCAAGCAGTTGGCAGAGAGACGCTGCCCCCTGCTGGACTGAGTAGACTATAGTGCTGTTCTGCATCGGCATGGCAACAAGCTCTTTGTTAACCAAAGAAGTTGAAGTCTGTTTCTCCCTAAATCTTCATGACCTGGGTTGTTAATTTATTCCTGATTATGGTTTTAATTGTCTTTAAAGGTCACCCTCGTTGTTTGGAGTCTGTAAAAGCAGATGGTGATGTTTACTGCTTCAACACAAAAACAAATGGTTTAAAGAGTCAAGCAAGAGGCATCTCCCGATCCATATGTTTTTTTCACTATTTTATTTTCTGCTAAAATGCACTTTGAGTGTCAAAGGCTATGTGGATAGCTATTTTCACAGATTTTATTCTCTAATTAATGGTTCTGTTACATATTCAGCAACTGCAGTAAATCTTTTCCAGCTCTTATGTAAATCTGGGATAAAAAACAGAAAACATATTTGTTTGCATTTATCTCTATTGTTGGTGTAAGTGTTAAGATGTGAGATCTGAGCACTGACACTGACATCATCCTCTCATGTTACTTAGCAAAAGGAGTCAGTCAGAGAGTCCTGTACAAAAAAATCCAAAAGTAAAAATAATTTTTATGGGAGAACAAGTCAAAGAGCTGGAATAATGCCTGCAGGGGACAGATATGTTTTGTTGCCTTGGTGTTTTCAGTACAGTGCAGCGAGAAATATTCAGACCTCTATGTTGGAGAAACTAAACAGCCTCGCCACAGATGCATGGCTCAACACAGGAGAGCCAGGTTTTCAGGACAGGACTCAGCTGTGCTCCAATACTTCAAGGATAAGAGACACTCTATTGAGGACCAAAATATTCACATTTTGGACAGAGAAGACAGGTGGTTTGAGAGGGAGGTGAAGGAAGCCATTAAAGGAGAAAGATTAGCATTAAAACAGAGGAGGGGGTCTCAGATTTCAGCTTTCTAAAACTTGCAATGAAGCATTAAGTCTGATACAAACAAAGACCCTAATGACTCTCCAGTGGAGGGGAGTGAGATTAATCTACATGTGTATTTAGCTGCATAAACAGGGCATCTCTTGGAGTTTAAAGCTTGGAACTCCACACTCTCCAGTTTTGAATTGAAAAAGCTCCCCTGATGGGAAGAGAAACATCTTCGACTACAGAACAGAAGCCCTGTTGCTTTGTTATTTTATTTATTTATTTATTTTATTTGCTACACCAGCACTTTGGCTCCACTGTTCAGGCGCTGTGCTGAGAAGATTGAAACATTTTTTTTTCTACATTCTTCATCAAAAATTTACAAAGAACAAATCTACACTCCTAAGTGTGCAGGATCTCACCTACAGTACAGTCAGTTTAGCAGCACAGGTCTTTATTTATCATCGCTCACTGCTGAAAAGCAAAAGGCAAGTAATAATGTTTCTGCTTGTAGCAAAATATCATGAACCAATGTACGGATTTTATCAAAACTCTCAAAAAATAATTATTAGATGTACATCTACAACTGATTAACTTTTGGAGTCAACCTGATTCATGATGGCTGTCACAGCTAAACACAAAAGCGCCTATAATTTAGTCACTATTACAGATATTGAGCTAAAATTTGATCCTTTACAGCTGAGAGTCTTTCATAACCATGAACATATTATATGAACACACCAACTGTCCCAGCCTTCTCTCATCGTTGGGAGTTGAAGTCAGCAAGAACAAATCTATAGAAGCTGCCATGTTGTAGTTTTGGATCCAGCATCTTAGCACTAGCGATGAGATCTGTAAGCCCTGCCTACTTCCCAGCACACAATTATGGAGTTACAAGAGTTTTCTTTTAAGCCTGAAATAACTAAATATGATAGAAAGATGAATATTTGAACATACAGAAGCAAGGTAAGAATTATTTGAATCAAGAGTCAACACCAGAAACAGATTATCTGGCATGTGTTCACCTTGTCTGATCACCCAAGGTCTTGCAATATTCGGTGAGATTGCAAATAGCATTATTTTTAAAGTTTGACCAAAACAGCTCCAACTCCATCCCTTTTCATCATAAGATGATTTTTCATTAAAACTCTAAAATGAAAAGTGGCAGGTGATATGATTTTATTTTTTATTTTTAGTCTTTAAATGAAATTTGTTGTTTTCAGTGCATAAAAGTCAAGTTAAGGACGATAAAGGTTTGATAAATAAAGCTGTTGATGTTGTGCTCCTCCACAGAAACCTGGGGTTCTTTGCCAAGCAGCAGAGTCCCTCTGCAGTCATCCTGAGCCTGTGGGAGGCTCGACACCAGGACACTGCCGACCTTGACTCTCTGGCCAGCGCCCTGGAGGAGATTGGCAAGATCCACTCCAAAAACTCCCCGAAGGAACCGGATGAAGTGGAGCCTGGAGTCAGTCTGTGTGACATGGGCGAACTGTCCAATCAGCAGAGCGACAACTCTGTTCCTGAATATACAGGCTGATAGAGGAGAGGCAAACTGACAGGCATGGATCCGTGCTGATGGACGGCACGCTACAGCATTGCGCTGGAAGGTCAGAGGTCGTCGGTGAGCGGACAGTGGCAGCCGTCAGAACAGCGAGCGATCGCAGCGGGTCAGCTCTGGCTGTGAATCTGCCCTTCTCAAAGAATCTGCCTGTGGATGGACTGTAAATCTTTTTTCTGCTTTTCCACCCTGTTCTTAAACTCTTTACTTGTTCTTCTTCAGTTGAACTTAATGTTTTTTTATTTGCTTTGGTCCATTTTTCTTTTTTGAATCTGGTTTTCCTTACTCCTTCCTCTGCAGTCCACACACCACCTGGACCTGATAACAACCAGGTGCAGCAGCAACACAGAATATAGCCTGGTTTGTACCAGGTATTTACTGGGTACTTACCTGGTACTAACCTGGCACTAACCTGGTACTTACGTGGTACGTAACCAATACTAACCTAGTACATACTAGGTACTTTTGCAGTATGAATGTGTTTCAGACATACCAGATAAGTACCAGGTATGTACCTACATACTGGCTGTATTATGTATTTCTATTCCAGATTCTTATATGCAGATAAGTTGAAACAACTGTGGTAAAATTTCAGTCCTCCCTGTTTGATTCAGTACCTCCCTGACTCAACATACAATGATTTAAACTGTCCTCTTTTACATCCAGTCTAATATTTTTAGAGGAAGCTGCTGATTGCCTAGAGATGGTGATGATGAGCTGTTAAAGCCTGACACACATCACAAAATTAATTCATTTTGTCTCCTCAAAGTGTAAAAACTTTGTTTTCTATGATCATTCATGAACAAAGAATTATTTTTAAAAAAAGCCAAGCATCAGTCAGCTGGAGCAACATCCCAGCACACACATCTTAAAACAAAAGAAGAAGAAGAAGTTGTGGCGTCATGTGTCCGAGAAAGATTTTTAAGCGTGGCATTACAGTTTCCTGCTCCTCTCTGAGGAGGACAGGATGCTCTGAAACATCACTTCCTGTCCCTGCAGGGAATGTACCACTGCAGCTTATCACTGAACTAGCACCCATCACCAGACCTCATATCAGACACAGACACACCCGACCAACCCAACAAATCCCCTACCTAGCACACACACACACACACACACACACAGAGCTGATCATTGACAATTCGTGCCGCACCCCTCTTTGAAGGAAGAATAATTTTCAGGCCCCCCTCGTGTCAACAAGACTAAAGAAACTGAATCAAGTTTAAGGAAAGAAAAAAAGCCTAAAATTGACAAAATTATTTTAAAATGTCCTTATTGTTGTGTCCAAAACATGTATCCTTGTTATTGTTTTTTGTTTGTTTGTTTGTTTGTTTTAAAATAAAGAACAAATAAGAACTGCACTTTGCAAGAAGAATAAATATAGACTGCTCCATTTGCCTCTGGTTATTCATAAATATATAGAAATAAAATAAAATGTGCAGTCCTATTTTAAGAATCGCAATCAATCTTTGCACAGAAACCCAACAAATATAAATATATATCAGCTCAATGTTGTTACAATATTCAAGGCTGTAATGAGTTTGTTTCTACTTTAAATCTTTAAACAGAACAAGTCTGTTCCTAAATCAAAGGTTTGAGCAGGTATTAAATATTCAGTACTTTTATCAGTGAGGCCTGATGTCATGTTATCACAGTATTAGGGGCTTAATGTTTTACTATGTCTTATGTATTTATAAAGTAATTTTTCTGCTTCATGATAATCATCATGGTTTCTTTTGTAATGTAATGTTTCAACAAGTGTTATTAATTTTATTAAATTCATCCTGTCACTCGTCAGTTTTAAGACAATAACAGGTATTTTTATCTAGTACCATTGACTGGAGTTCCAACTGGAAAATATCTTCCATCTTTTTAATTTGAAGCAACTTTTTTTCTCTTTCTGTTCAAATTTTACATGCTGGTGTTCAACATTGTGAGTAAACACATTTGAAAGAACAACTGTGTATCAGCTGGCCCGTTCTGCAGTGAGAGCAGGGTTTTGCCACCTCGACTGGTCTCACTCTGACATTTTTTCCTTGATTTAAAGTGACTCTTCATGTAGACCAGAGGTGGGAAACCACTGGCCTCTGGGCCGTATATGGCTCTTGAAACCCTTTTATCAGGCCCACCACACAATTCAAAACAAACAAATAAAATAATTAAAAAACTCTGAGTGGAAAAGAAAAATCATAAACCAATGGCATTTCTGTGATAAAATTAACAGTAATGCATATATCCGAGTCATGAACAGCGTCAGTGAACACAACATGAGTGCTCAACCATCAGTGAGAGATAAGATAGGATGACTGACAGGTGTTGACTGCAAAAAAAAAAGGTGCTGAACGCCACATTTTTCAGGAGAAATGGATGAGTGATTATTTATCTTTGAAGTGAAATGTGAATTGGTGTGTTTAGTTTGTGGCGAGGTGCTGGCAATTATGAAACATGCTTAACTAGAGCAGCTGAAAGAACTGATGCAGGCCGATAAATTTACTGCACTTTTTCAGAGTTTTGATGCACAACAATCAGCTCTTACAAGACCACAGAGCAGCAGAGACAACATTATGAGAGCAAGTTTTGTGGCGAGTGAATTAAAAGCAAAGAAGCTGAAGCCTCATGCAGAGGGAGAGTTTGTGAAGGATCGAATCATTGCTGCTGCAGCC
>JAOXNZ010000001.1:4480401-4490473 GCA_028566095.1 Kryptolebias brasiliensis | reverse complement strand
GTGAATTAAAAGCAAAGAAGCTGAAGCCTCATGCAGAGGGAGAGTTTGTGAAGGATCGAATCATTGCTGCTGCAGCCTGACTGCATTAATATAGCATTCAAAATATCATATTTGACCTGTTCATATTAAAAAGAAAAAAGATTTTCTTCTTAAGTACAAAATGAAATGTAAGACTGAAAATCATTTGTTTTAACTCTATATACAATCTACTGTTCATGTCTCTTTTTGTTTTTGGAACTATGATATTGTTATTATATTCTTTGGTGTTTTGAAAGGCAGCACTGTTTCAAAAAAGAAAAAAAAAACCTACAAGCTGAAACTTACAAAGTTTGCAAAAATAAATATGCAAAAAACTGATAACTGTGGTTTTATCAGTTTATAATTGTCACATCATTTGGGTTTACAAACTGAGTGTGGCCCTCTGAGGACTTTCTAAGCATTTAAATGGCCCCTGAGAGAGAAAAGGTTCTCCACCCCTGCAAGAGACAGAACACTAAAACTCAGCTCCTCATCACTTCAGTCCAGGTCATGCCCCGGCTGACCAGTGAGGAGTGGATCTACTCTCTCCACTGCCCGGCATGCGGTCCGTCCTCTATGGTTTGTCACAAAAACAAGTCTGAGTTGCAACAACATATAAACACATGCAATGTTTTAGGGACAAAAATTTTAAATAAAATAAAAATAAGAGTGGTGATTACCCCTCACTCAGTACAGAGAGGTGTACACCTGATTGAATATTTCTGTCTCATTTACAAGTAATGTTGTGACAAAGTGTAGACTTTAAAAACTGTTTCGATATCCTGACGCCTAAGCAGCAGAGACAGTGGAGCAACTGCTCCCCATTTTTAAAAGCGGGGGTGGAAACTTGTAGTTTTGCCACCCCATTCATTTTCTCCTAAAAATATGTTATGACTCCCAGCTAAAACACAAATGTGTGTAGTTTTTGTTTTGTTTTATCAATTCAAATGTTGCTTCTTTAGTTACAAACCAGAAATTATTATTAAAAGTAATCTCTACATTTTGGGCCCTACCTCCCTCAGCTTTGAGTTGGTTTAGTCCAGTTCAGCTGTACACTACTAGCTGGTAGCTCGCTAATCAGTCAGCATTCATCTACAGAGATGAGAAAGAGTGCTAAAGATTTTTGTTTTTTTAACTGTGGTGCACTTTTTTTTGGATTTTGAATTAGACATAACAGAGTAAAAACTTCAAATGATATTTGGTAGCACAACATATCCACAAGTTCATAAAAATTAGAATCTAAAGCTTTTGTCACACTCCATAAGAAGTCGTGAAGTCGACTCTCGTTCACGTGGTTGCATGACAAAAATTGCATCATTTTGTTCTTGTGACAGCTTTGTCCACTTCTCAAGGCCCGAGCCAAACTTTTTCTCACAGGAGTTTGTGCCAAGTGTTGTGTGATTGGTTAGAAGTTGTTGTGGGATTGTTTATGCGGAAAAGCCGGTGAGCTTTAATGGAGTCATTTTGCTTCTACTGCTCCACTGAGAAGCAGCTGGCCGAGGCTGTTAGAAAATACAGCCGACTTTATAACTGTTCCAGCAAAACTTATAAATCTACGAACTTAAAAAGACCGCGCAGAGACACAAGCGCCTCTTCATGGCTGTGGGGGCCGGGAGAAGGTGTGCCTCTGCTGGGCAGCATCAGGACATGTTCCCTTCATTCGCTCATTATTGTGCACCATTAAATTTGCAAATGCCAAACGCCGTGTTCTGTCTCAGTCTGTTTAATAAACACGTCTGGTCGCGGTAAGAGAAGCAAAAATCTGTACAAGAACAGGAGAGTTGAGAAGCTGGCAGGAAGAAAAACGTTTTAACACTGTAGGAGGAATGAGGAGCTTCCTGGGAGTTCTTATCTGAGTGTTTCTTGGACAATAAAAGGTGTGTGCAAAAATGAACGTGTCACAACCACGTGACCATGAACCGACTTCTTGACTTCTTATGGAGTATGATGGCGCTTTAAGTCCCTTTATGCTGCTCTGACAGAGAACATGCACATGCAGGTGTGTGAGGCATTTTTTAGTTGACATCTAGACTTAATATGGCCTTTTGTGTTGGCCATTGTCAATTGGCTGTGGTGGCCATCTTGAATTGGATTAGCTCCAAAAGTTAATCAGTTGCAAATGTACATCTAATGATAACTTTCTGAGAGTTTCATTATAAAATCCATTCAGTGGTTCATGAGATACAAACAGGATTCACTCCAAAGGTTAATGCTAAAGTTTTAGACAAAGATCTTTCAGAATGATTAGCTCTTGAAGTATGTTTTGTGAAGGACTTTCAGATACTACCACACCAAGTTTTAGCACAATATCTCTAAAACAGAATGATTTAATGCCATTATTGAGTTTGCTAAGGTTGATTAGCTGTGGCTGCCACCTTAAATTGGGTTGACTAATCTGTCAGCAGATGACATAATGATTACTTTCATTTAAATTTATCTGACCAACTTGCAGATCTGATTTTCATATTTTTCTTTTAAGAAATCATTTTTAGTGCTTATTTTGTGTCTATAATCTCACTTAGCATGTCCACATGAAGTCAGATTCTGTTGGACATTTTTAAATAAAAAGGGAGTATAATCAGTTCCTGGGAAACGTCCCTAGGCTGTTCATCAGGAATTACACGGTGACACTAACAGCATCTCGGAGCATTTCTGACCTGATTTTGTAAATGTGACTGGTTCAGTCCTGCCCTGCCAAAAAAATATTTTATTTGCTGCATCTTCTCTATGCATTACTTCTTGAATTATTGTCATTTTTTATGTGATTTAAGTGAAGAATGTGAAAATTTTTTCTTATCTTTCTGTTTTTTCTTCCTTAACACAGTTGTTTATTTAAATGTGATGAACTGGATTTTTCTTCTCATGATAAAAATGAAAAGGTGTGATTCTGTACTGCAGTGGCTTCGTCCCGCCTGTGTGCCACGCCCATTCACTTCCAGCTGTGTCAACAATGAGTCATTTTCACTTTGAATCAGACACACAAACACATTCTTTGTATTATCCCGTGGTGTGAGATTTAATCCTGTTTCCTGACAGAAAACGTTCACCGTTGTTTCACTGGAGTTGGTTGGTCCCATTTTCTTCTCTGCTTCACGCATGGCCTTCGGCTTCACATCACTATTCTTGTGCCTTCTTTAACTACTGTAAATGGTGAATGTTGTAAAGTACAGATGAAGAAAGAAAAAAAAGAAAAACAATTACTCATATCGACATACATTTAAAGGTATTAGTTGAAAAAGTATTCAAGAATATAATATCAAATAGGCTGCAAGCTTTTCTAGTGCTAAACATCTCTGTTTGGTAACGCCAAGGCAGCTTTGTGGTAAACTGTATCTATGATTCTGGACATTTTGGATGTTTTCTGTACAGTAGAATTTGCAAATGTATATGCAGCCTTTTGGAAATAAATGTACAGGTGAAAGATCAACTTGTCTTGTGTTTTTTTTGGGGTTATGAAATAGTGAAACAAAGGTCTGCACAGCACTGATTAATGGATTGTTTGGTCTGTCATGTAAAAATTGTGAAGACAAGAATACACTCATCATTTTGGATGTTTTTATCATGGTTCTAAAGCTAAATAATGAGGCTGTAATCGCAGAAAAAAACTGAAGGCCTGGCATTTCTCGTAGACCAAACTTTGCCCCTTAAACTAGAGTGAGAATCCTGTTATGAGTTCTAAGGTCCAGCTTTTACCCGTCTCTTCAGTGACAAAATTACCTTCCACACATTTCCTTATTGACATACGTATCAGCACACACACATACAAACTAAATAATCTTTGATATATATCAGTGTCAGAACACACATGCTACTACGAGTAACTTTCATTTCTACTAGTTCAGCACACATGAACACATATATTAACTTTTCATTCATGTTAGCATTAGCATACACCATACAATTTTTACTTTTCACATACAGAACTACAACCTCTCATTCAAACAGGTACAAGGTGTTTGTGTGTGTACATTATCTTTGCGGTATGTGTTTGTGACATTACAATAGCTGTGTGAGATGGTGCTTATGGTAGTGTGTGAAAGTGTGTTTATAGTAGTGTATGCATGCTTACAGTATTTTGTATGAGAGAAAGGAATTAAATTTTCCTCCTATATGGCACCTTATAGACAGCTGCTGTCAGTGTGGGTCATAATTAAAAATATCGGAGTTGTAATTTTTGACTTGCATCATATGCTGCTGTGTGTTTTGTCCTTAAGACAGCTCAGCAAGACTTAAATAGTAGTATCATTTTTAGCAGACAAACAGACAAACAGACAGAAATCTGAAAATCATCCATAAAAAAGGCCATGTTGTGCTTTCTGAAAATGGACCCCAAAAGAAGCTTTTATAATGAGATGAGAATTTGCCCTTGGGGCGCCTCACAAGCAAGAAGGGACACTGTTGGACAATACTTCCTTAAATGGACAGAAAATCTCCTGTTAAATATGAGCAACACCATTTAAGAACTGTGCCTTTAATACAAATGAGCTTAAACAGTAAACAATAATGTTGTGATCAAAGGCTGCTTTTAGTTCCAACAGCACAAAGACTGCAGAATCACCAGAGTCAACAATTAAAAGTAAATCATTAAATGCTTGTAAAAGAGCTGTTTCAGTGTTGTGCTATGCTTTAAAACCAAAGTAAAACTTTTCAGAATCAAGGTGTGACTGCCTCTGAAAATAAAAAAAACATTTTTTCTAAAACTTTGAATAAAATAAAAAATAAAAAAAGCTCAGAAATGAAACAGACAGAACAGAAAGTTCTAAATAACACCTTTAAAAATGTGTTACTTTCTGTGGCCTGCCTTCTTTGGGCATACCAGTTTATGAAAACATTTTCTCAGAAAGTATGACTAATCAGTGCTGTTTTTGTGATTAACGGGACGAATATCTAGACTTAAAACAAAGTTAAGAATAAACACCTAAAAATGAAAGTGTTAAAATCAGTTTTTGTGGTTTGTTTGTAGTAGCACTGAATAAACCTGACGACTATTTGAGGGTGGAGCCTTTTTTCTACTGATGACATTATTTCCATTAATACCTAAGTTGATTTAAAAAAATAAATCAACTTTATCATTCACCTGGATGTATCAGTAATCAGTGGGTTGTGCAGAGAGAAAACCTTCTCTACCAACCAAGCAAGCCTTTCACAACTGGACTTCCCTTGCCTCTCTCGACCATCCACCCCGCACAGATAAAACAGGTCACAGTTGTAGGGTTAGTCTTTATAAGCTAAGGCAACACTCACATGTGTTAAACTGGCAGCACCACCCTACAGCCTGCTGCCGTTTCTATACAGATAACTCACAATACAATTACAGACCAAAAACATGCATGTTAGGTTAATTGATAAATTGTGAGTGAGAGCGTGAAGGGTTGTTTGTCTCTATGTGTCCCTGCGATGGACTTGTAGCCTGTCCAGGGTGTCCCCCCACCTCTCGCACAGTGACTGCTGGAGATAGGCACCAGCACCCTGCGACCCAGAAAAGAGAAGCGGGTAAAAAAAAATAGATGGATGGTTGCAATTTCTCTTATTTAAATAGGTGACTCTATGAATACCATGAAGGCCCTGACAGTTCACCACTTTTAGCAAAATAGTCAGCTATTTATTATTAGTTCTTGACAGCAACCTGGACTGAAGCTAGTGCTGTGCACTTAATTGAATTTGTAGTTTTGATTTTGACTTTTGCTCCAACCAATCACAAAAACAGCATATTCAATCAAAAAAAGTTATTAATTAATTTTCTTTAAAATATTGTTGTCTCGCTTTATGAGCGAGCTTTCTTCTTCCTTCACCTCCTGAATGGGTTACAACACAATATGCATATGTGAAATATTTATATTTTACAAAAAGACCTGTTTCTTTGCTCTTGCATGAAACAAATATGAAACAAACATGTGAGGAAGTTTTATTTTACAAAACATTTTTTATTTATTACTAATTTAATTCCTACAGAGCACTTTACTAAGCATTCCAGAGTCTGTTAACTGAAGCATTTTGCGGTACATATTTTGTGAAATTTTGGATATATTTTCAAGTTTGAATTTATTGTGGATGTTTTCTGATCAAGGTCATAATATACATACAGGTTCAAATATATTCATACATTCACCTAAATCTGTTAAAATGTGGTTCTGAAGGTTCTAGAAGGTCTTACCTTGACATGGTCAGGAACGAATAATTTCTTATTAGTGATCATGATTGACCGCAGCTGGCAGTTTTACTTTGAGGCATTAAAAGGATTTGTTTGACAGCACTCATTGGCCTGACTAATATTCTAAAGAACTCAGTGAAGTCCTAAGAAGGAGAATTTTAGATTTATATGAGTTTAAACTACTTTCAATTCCAAGATCATCAGTTCAAACAACTGTGGGTAAGTACAAGTTACTCAAATGTGTCATCACTTGCCAAGGTCTGGAAGAAGACCTGAACTGCCCCCCTCAGATAAAAGGAAATTGGTTCTGATCTTCAGGAACCATCAAGCCTTGAGCTTGCCATGAACTGGAAACTGCTAGAACACCAGTGTCCCTGACCACAGTAAAGCCAGTTTCACATTACCATGGACTGAGAGGACCAAGAAAGAAGCTCCTCCTCCAAAACCCACACCTTCTATCTGGCCTGAAACCTGCAGCCGTCCCCATGGACCAGCCAAATGCCTTCTTGATGATCAGACATGACAAAGGACAACGATTGAGCTGTTTGGCCACAATACCAAGACGTTTGGAGGAGTCATGGTGAGGCTTTCAGATTTAAGAACAATGTACCAACTGTCAAGCATGGGAATGGTAGCATCATGCTGGGGTACTGGTGCACTGCAGAAAGTGGTTGGAATAATGAAGAAGGAGGACTACCTTTAACTTCTTCTACTTCACCTCAAACCAACAGCTGGACAGTTAAAACTTGTGTTCATTTGTGTCCAACAGGACAGTGATCCCAAGCACATCAGAACTGGTTTATAACAGAACTGGTGGATAATACAGACTACCATTAGCTTCTGGAATGGCCTTCCCAAAGTGACCTCAACCCAGTTTGGGAGTTTGTATGAACAGGTTAATGAAAGGCAAACTGTAAAGCACATGAAGTGAAGAAAACTGCTTTATTATTATGAATCATTTGCCAAAAGTAAAGTGAGTTTATGTAAGCTTCTCTTTCAGTATAACAACTGTAATAGGAAAAATGTGTCTTCTAAATCAGACTTGATCTTGATCTAGACCAGACCAACGAACGGAGAGCGGTAAATACAAAATTCACGCCTTATCTTGGAAAAGTGACTTGGAGGTTTGGTTTCTACCCATTCCTCAGCCTTATCATCAAAAACACACGTTCCAGCAGCGCGCCAGGGTAAACGATGCAGAAACTCACAGATGCAGCAAACTCTAAATGACTGGGCAAAAAAAAAGAAAAAAAAAAAGATCAGGCTGCAAAATGTAGAATAAGATGTTGATGAGCTGCAGTGCACAGCAGACATGTACAGGGACTGTGTGCTCTCTCTGTTACTGATCATGCTTTGCAGCCCATAAAACCAAGAGTTACTCAACTACTCAACTATGAGCCCAATTTCTGAGTCCTCAGCTCAGAAATGTCCAACCATTGTGGCACCATGACTGACAGACTGAAACACTACTTTTATTTTATTTCACTCCAACTGCTATCAGCACCTTCTCGTCAGCCACAACCCACTACTTCCTGTTGGACAGTGTATCTGCTCCCTGCACTATACAGTTTGTTAGATAGGGTGAAACTTACAAAAACAAGGACAAGGTCTGCTGAACTACATGATGATGAGTGACTTTCTGTTGTTTGTGACTGAAGAATTCATGCAACAGGCTGGTTTTCTTTATTATTAATCGCCCAATGCAGAAAGAAAAAGCAGAGCTACAGTGTTTATGTCAGTGTATCTCTGTGACATTAATAAAACATCTTATGAATTACTGAAGCAATTTTAATAAAACTTTCAGAACATAATCATCGAATATACATCTACAACTGACTATCTTTTGGAATTAACCCTATTTAAAATGGCTGCCACAACTAATGTACTTCAAATGAGAGCAGATCTTGCGAGATCATGTGAAATATTCCAATGTCAAAAATAGTTTGGACCAAAATAACACCATCAATTCTCAGCATAAAATGATTTTAGTCTAAAACTCTGGCATGAAAGCCGGTGGGTGATATGCATTTGTTCAAGGAATGCTCAGCCTTTAATAAACCTACACAGCAGAGAGAGGAGCCATTTTGAGCTGGAGCAGCCTTTTCAAAGCTGTTGTGCTAACACACATTTAACAAGTTTTTAATCAAGAAAACTAGATGAGCAGTTGAGGGGGGAAAACAAAACATGATTTGGTAAAGAATAACTTCAAATAAGAAATTACAAGATTTGATAAATCCAGAGTGAGATATTGACTGATGCATGTCATTTCAAAAAAGAATGCATATCACCCACTGCCTTTCATGCCAGAGTTTTAAACTAAGATCATCTTATGATGAGTAATGATGCGGTAGTTGTGGGTGTTTTAGTCAATTCTATGTGTGACTAGGTGCAATATGTCACTCTTAAAGCTCAGAGTATGTGTTGATGATGATTCTCAGCTACCGTACTACTACATTATATTTTAGCTCAACATCTGTAAGATTGACTGAGTTAGAGCAATGTATGTGTTTTATATGGTCAGTTGGCTGTGGCAGAGATCTTGAATTGGATTGACTGCAAAAGATAATCAGTTGTAGATCCATGTCCAATGATTACTTTCTGAGGGTATCATTCAAATCTGTCCAGTGCTTCATGAGATATTTTGCTTACAGACAAACAGATGAACCCACACAGACATGGGCAAAATCATGCTCCTTCGCCTATTGAGATGGTCGATGATGAAACAGGCTCACTGTAGACTCCTCCACAGTGGTGTTTATTTTAGTAACTGTTCTGCCTTTCTTTGCCTTCTTCACAAAGTTTAGTGTGATGATGGCAACAGGTTTTAGATTTGTTTCAATTTGTAATTCAATTTTTAAAAAATCAATTATAGTTGGCTAATGAAAAGGCTGAACATGTCCTTTCAATATCCAGCCATCCATTTTCTTTTACCCGCTTCTCCTTTCCAGGTCGCGGGGAGCTGGTGCCTCTCTCCAGCAGTCACTGTGTGAAAAGCAGGGCACACCCTGGACAGGGACACATAGAGACAAACAACCATTCACGCTCTCAATTTTTACAGTAACATGAATGATCTTTGGTCTGTGGGAGGAGCCCAGAGTACACCCACGTGAGCGCAGGGAGAATATGTAAACTCCACCCAGAAAAGCCCCAGGCCAGGAAGCGTTCCTGCAACCTTCTTGATGGGAGGCGACAACTCTAACCACTGCTCCACTGCGCCACCTCCTTTCAATATTTGTCTTTAATACCTTCATAGATTCAAAAGGAACTGATTATCACCTGCTGCAAATGGAAGATCATGTTCTTGCCTGTGTGGTTGTGTGTGTGTGTGTGGGGGGGGGAAGTGTAGCTTAAGCAAAATATCTCATGAACCACTGGGCGTTTTTAATGAAAGTGATCATTGGTTGGACAACTACAGTTGATTACGTTTTGGAGTCAATTCAAATTAAGATGGCCGCCACAACTAATTACCTTTAGCCAACAGAAGAAATGTCTATCACTCAGGCAACTTTACAGACACTGAGCTAAAAGCTGCTGTGGTAGTATCCACAGAACCTTCTCTGAGCGCCAGCAGATTCTGCCTAATGTTACTTTCAAGGTTTGACCAAAACAGCTACAACTCTGTCAACAGAAGATGATCTTTGTTTAAAACACTGGCGTGAAAAGTGGCGGGCAATATGCATTCCCTCAAGGAATGCTAGGCCTTTGATTTGAATTATTCACTCCTCCCAAGTGAAAAAACGAACGGGAATTATGCAGGAAAATGTCAAATTAAAAATTTCTATTTGAGCAACAGGTGTCTGAGTTAGTTTTGTTCAGCATATTAAGACGTCAGAATTATGTCTTACTTAATTATATTTTGCTGATGTTATAATTTAGCTCCGGGGTCTGATCAGCGTCTCTGTT
>JAOXNZ010000001.1:4382057-4392112 GCA_028566095.1 Kryptolebias brasiliensis | reverse complement strand
CAATTCGCCTATCACATAAAAAAGTTCATCTTTAAAGGCAGTAGACCTAAGAGATGTACACACAAGATCATCAGACACGTTTGTTGTTACCCTTTCAGTAGAAGGAAAAACAGAAACCCCACAAATGTCACTGAAATATCTTGAAACTGTAAAAAACAATTAATTAATCAGTGATTGCTTTTGAATTTGGGATCAACAGAATTAATTTAAAAAACAAACTAATGAAACTGGCCTTGACAAACAGGATGGTAGCCTTAACCTAATATTTTGTTGCACAACCTTTTGAGACAATCCCTACAATCAGTTGATTTCTTTAACACTCTCTGAGATTTCTGCACCTGTCTACAGGTATTTTGGTCCACTCCTCATGAGCAAACTGCTCCATCTGTCTCAGGTTTGATGGGGTTCATGTTCCGCAGATGTTTAACAGGATTTAGATCAGGGCTCAGAGGCCACTTCAGAATAGTCCAATGTGGTGTTGGTGTTGGTGTTTTTAGCTGTGTTTATCCTGTTGGAGGACCCATGACCTACGTCTGAGACCAAGCTTTCTGACACTGAGCAGCACATTTTGCTCCAGAATGCCTTAATAGTCTTGAGATTTCATTGTACCATGCATAGATTCAAGACATCCTGTGTGAGATGTTTTACTGCAGGTACAGGGTTCTTCTCTTTGTATTCTTTATTTTTGGGTCTGTGAACATAGAGCTGATGGGACTTATTGCCTAAAAGCTCTAGTTTTGTCTCATCTGTCCAAAGGACATTCTCCCAGAAACCTTGTGGCTTGTCAACAGGCATTTTGATAAATTCCAGTCTGTTTTTTTATGATTTGGTCTCCTCCTCAGTCAGCTTCCATTAAGTCCACTTTGGACCAGTGGTGGGATCTGACACATATGACCCCTGACCTTGTTCACCTCTGTTCTCTTTGGAAGTTGTTCTCGACTCTTTGTTTACCATTCATATTATCTGTTTCTTCAGTTTGTCATCACTTTTCCTCAACATCCAGGGAGGTTGGCTCCAGTCCTGTGGACCTTAAACTTCTGAATAATCTGTGCAGCTTTAGTCACAGGAACATCAAGCTGCTTGTAGATGGTCTTATCATCTTTCTCTTTAACATGTTAATAATTTTCTTTCGAAGCTCCTGAGACATGTCTGTCCTCAGCTTTCTGTGCTCCATGTTCAGTATGGTACACACCATGGTACCAAACAGACCTGTGACTACCTGAGATGCTGAGAACAGGACACACCTTAGTTTAACATGTCCCTGTGGACAAATTAATTTGAATCTTTTCTAGGGGTACCATCCTTTTTTATCAAGGCCAGTTTTATTAGTTTGCTTTTTAAATAATTTTGATGAACCATAATTCAGAAGCACAGACTGATTTTTATTAGTTTTTTATTTTTATTTTTTACTTTTGACAGTTTCAAGTTTTTTCAGTGACCTTTGTGGGTTTTTCTTTTCTTAACGAAAGGGTACAAACAAATTTGTTCAAATTTGCTCTATATTTATCAAGAAAAGATTATATGACCCAGCAATATATAAAACTGTTTTAAAGTAGGAAGGAATGCTGTTGTGATGAAATAATCAACATTATCTGCTTTGCCTGAGGTCATGACCTTATGGTTTATTTGTGCGTAAATAAAGCATAAAATAAAACCTCCAACATCCTAATTGTGATTCTGCAGGATTATGTTTTATATTAATTGTAATTGCAGCATATTGGATAAGTGAAGAGTGGAGCCCACACACAAAGATGTCTGATTGTATAAACCAATGTGTTTAATTAAAAAAAACACTTACACTTTATCCTAACAGCTAATGGAAAAACTACATGTTCTATAAACATGAAGCCACCCAGTCTGCTGCCTCAGGAAAAAAATGATGCTCCAAATGTTTGGCTCAGTCTTTTTTTTCCCTCAAAGATCCAAGAGAACTGAAGTCTGTGGTTTTTGCCTCCTTTGGCAGTTTAGATGTTTCAGTTTTTATACTGACTCCTCTTCACAGCATCTCATTATGTTGTCTGCAGCAGCCGTTGGTTCGCCTCCGTGGTGGTGCCATCGTTGGCGAGGGCCGTGTGGAGGTGCTGAAAAACGGAGAGTGGGGTACCATTTGTGATGACAACTGGGACCTGCTCTCTGCCACTGTGGCGTGCCGAGAGCTGGGCTTTGGTACAGCTAAGGAGGCATTGTCTGGAGGTCAGCTTGGACAAGGTATGCATTATACAGTCATGGATACAAAAAAAGTTGTGCATAGGGTTTTATATAAATAAAAAGATTTGGCTATTACCAGGTTCTGAAATGATTCAAATTTGACTGTGTACACACAACAGATCCCACCATGGCATTATTTAGTAAACAAAAATGAAGCCCACATGAAAAAGCTGTGTGTAAAAACCAAACCCAGCTTTGCAGCTTCTACAGGATTTCAGAGGTTCAGTATCCGCCTGGTGCTGCTTATCAAATGTACTGATTAACTGATCATAATCAGTAGGACTACCTCTAGAAAAGCAGGTGTTTTTACTGCTCTGGAGCATACAGATGCGTGTTAACACAATGCCAAGGCAGAAAGTCTTCAGCTATGACCTTAGAGAAGTGACTGGAAGGGTAAAAGGTCATTTCCAAACTTTTTGGACTCCATTAGTCTACAAAGAAGAGGATCATTCACAAGTGGAGAGCATTTAAGACAGCTGCCAATCTTCCCAGGAGTAGACATCCCAGCAAAGTCACCCCAAGGTCAGACTGTGCAATGCTGAGAGAAATGAACTCCATCTCAGACTCTACAGGCTTCAGTTAGCAGGTTAAAGGTCACATCAAAACAATTAGAAAACGACTGAACAAGTATGGCTTGTTTGGAAGGGTTGCAAGAGAAAGTACGACTGAGGTTTGTAAAGAACCACAAGACGTCTGGAACAAAACGAGACTAAAGTAGAGATGTTTACCCATAATGTACAGCAGCATGTTTGGAGAAAACCAAACCAGCACAAACACCAACTATCAAACGTGGTGGTGGAGGGCTGATTGTTTAGGCTTGTTTGCAGCCACCACTTGACCGTGACCACATGCAAACAGTACACAATATATGATTGATTTTTGATAAATTCTTTATTCTTATACCAAGTGACTCTTTTTTTCCCACCATTTGATTTATGGTCAAATTATGGCACTGCCCTCATCCGCAAAATACAACCAGTGATTACAGCATACATAAACATATGTACAGTATATACAGAGGGCTGAAATGGCTGGGCTAATTAGAATGTAGACTTGAAACTATCCCATAATAGTAAGCTTAGAATGACAGAATTTTCCTGCAAGAACAACTGTCTGTATAAACTTTCCAACATGGCAGGAGATAACTGTAGAGTAAAACCACATCTTGAATTCTGACATTTCAGAAAGTGATTGCAGTCTTTAACATTTTCTCTTTATATCATTTACAGTCCATAAGGAAAGTAAACACCACTTTAGGTTCTTCTAAAGCTGTATTTGCATGGTCATGTTGGACCGATGATATAGGTGTAACCAGAACACTGACTTTTCAACAACATGTAGTTGTTATGGGAATGTGTTAACATTTTCTCCATCAGTGTCTGTTACAAACACTTCCAACTTTTGATGTCCGTTTAGGTTTGTGTGAAGAAATGTGGTTTTCTAGATACTAATTCTTCCACCTTAAAGGCTCTGATTCTGTTTGGTGCTGCCAGAGATGTTTCTGATGATTTCTAGGAGCCACATTAGCTGAAACATGTAATGTCTGACATCAGGGTTTTAATCAAATCAACCTAACAACGAGGTAAAGAAAGAGACATAGATCTCAACAGTTTCAGGTGAGAAATCCAAAAAAAGTTAAAAACAAAAAGTTTCAGGTGATAGATTCCAATGGTGCCATGAAGTGGTGGCCAGGGATAGTGCCTAAAGTGGTGATTTAATCCAATATGGAAACTCTTTTTCTTTATTTATTGGTCCTTAAATGTTGTTTAAGTTTGATAGTATCTAGTAAGAAAGAAAGTAATTTATTAGCTTAGTATAGCTTAGCATGGAGACTGGAAGCGTTAGCTAGTCCAGCTTGATTTTAGCCATTGTGATTCTGAGAGGTAACCAGTGATCTGGTCTAATTATTTCTAAGGACCCATACTGAAACTGTTGCCTAGTCCAGTTTTAAACATCTCCATGGTTATTGAACAAAACAACACTGATGGAAAATTGGTGGAAAGCATGTATCAATTTAAAGTTGTATTTACTACTTACTACTTTTCTGTATTTTTCAGGCATGGGGCCTGTTCATATGAATGAAGTAAAGTGCTCAGGATTTGAGAAGTCCATAACTGAGTGTTCCTTCAACAAGGAGGTTGTTGACTGCAGCCATGAGGAGGATGCAGCCATCAGATGTAACGTCCCAGCCATGGGCTTCAAAGAGAGGGTCAGTCTCTGCTTTCATGGTTCTCAAACTGTTGTACAAGTACTGCTAGTGGTACTCAGAAGAAATTTTGGTATCAACTGTTTACATGTTAAATAACAAACTACATAACAATCCTAAGCTGAACTATGATATAAAAAAGCAGAAATTGCCTAAAAAGATCAGGGGTTCAAGCAAATTAAGACTTTTGCTTCAATAGAAATATTTATTCCTTGAAGGAATGCATATCGCCACCTCTCATACCAGAGTTTAATTCAACATGGCCACCACAACCACATCTTGGAGTATGACAGTGTTGACTCCAACAGCTAATGCCAAAGTTTAAGCAAAGATGTGCAATATGTAGCGCTCAAAGTTTGTGTTGGGGATGATGCTCAGCTACTATACCCAATTTAGCTCAATATCTGTAAAACTGGCTGAGTTATAGCAATTTTTTGGGATTCCTAAGGTTGGTTAGCTATGGCAGCCATCCTGAATTGAAAAATGGCTAAATTTGACCATTTCTTAAACATTTATTTATCACCAGCATGGGTTTTAGACCGGGACATTTGGGGCTGAAGCTTTGGATGTTTTCTGTCATAAGGAGACAGAAGCAGCTCCTGAGCATAAATTACAGGAAGCAGAAATTGTCTTCAATACCTCAATCACTATTTATGTGGTTAGCAATTCAGAACTCAAATGTTGTTGTTTTTTTTTTTGAAAAAGCAAGGCTGTATGTGAACCATGCTAGCAAAATGAGTCACAATGAGGAAATTTTAAAGACTTTGTTATTATTACTTACAAATTTTCCATCAACAGCTTCAAAATCATATGTAGTTTGTTGAAATGTGGCCATTTATCACCTGGCCACCTGACTCTATTGCAAGTCACCAAAACTGTAACTTAAGCGATACTGGCTTAAGTTCCAGTTTGTTTCTTTTAATTTTAACTAAATTAACAAGTCAAACCTTTTTATTATTAATACCAGCTTAGAAAATACTAAGCTCTTCAAATATCACCATTCTGACAAACAGTAAAACCAGTACTACAAGCTGTAAAAAGCCTATATTCATGTCTGACACCCTGGTTGAAGGGTTCAGTTTAAGCTGTGATGATTCCATGCAATCATTACTGAGAACATCACCACAGACTTTTGATCTGCCCACAACAGGAAATCAAGTTTTCTCATTGTATTGTGTATTTTGTTGCCAGCAGGTCCCGTAGAGACATCACTAGTTCTTCTTTGCTAACCAGTAACAAGTACACCAGTTAACGATCGTCCCCCCCCAATATCCATTGGGGTTCCTAAATTATTCTTCACTGCACTTTTGTTGCCATCAGCCACCAAAGGTGAAGGCAGAGCAATTATGTATTTGCTTGTATCTTTGTGTGTGTGTGTGTGTGTTTTTTTCTCTTTATCATTATATCTCATGAATCAGTGGACAGTTCTGGATGAAACTCAGAAAGTAATTATTGGATATACATCTAAAACTGCCATTTGGAGACAACCCAAATCAAGATAGCTGCCACAGCTAATCTACCTTTGCCTATCCAGAAATGCCTATAACTTACTCTAAACTAAAAGCACTTGGACAGCGCAAACCTCCGCCAAGGCCAAAGGGTCATTAAATCTGGATCACCACCAAAATGTAATCACTTGTTGTTTTTTTTGTGGCAACCCTTACATTTCCTGAAAATGTCATCAAAATCTCTTAATTAGTTTTTAAGTAATCTTCCTAACAGACAAAGATGGACAAACAAACGTTACCAAAAACGTAACCTCCTTGGCGGAGGTAATTATAGAATTTTATGTGGTAGTAGCTGAGCATCATTCCCAACACATACTTCGAGCGCTACACATTGCACGACATCTTTGTTTTAACTTTGCCATTAACTGTTGGAGTCAACCCTGTCTGTCTGTTAGCAAAATATCTCATGAACCACTGCACAGATTTTATTGAAACTTTCATACAGTAATCAGCAGCACTTAATGGGTCACATCTATTTATTCAAGTTAATGAAAAATTTGTAGAAATAATTCTAATAGAAAGAACGTAAACAAATTTGTTTCCCACAGCTGCGTCTGAGTGGAGGTCGTAGCCCCTACGAAGGCCGTGTGGAGGTTCTGATGGAGCGGAATGGGTCTTTGGTGTGGGGGACAGTGTGCAGTGAGGGATGGGGAATCATGGAGGCCATGGTGGTCTGCAGACAATTGGACCTGGGCTTTGCCAGTAACGCCTTCCAGGTACAAATCACTGCAGCAGATCAAGTTCACTTCTTTTCTCAGATCAGCTTCATCTCAGACTCACATGGATCTGACTGTGTGAATGCTGAGTTAATATTCACACTCTCGTTTTCTTGCTTATAGGTTCTTCCATATGTTTTTTGGAATTAAACTACTTCTACATACTTTGTGCTATCTTAACCATTTGTATTTCAAAATGTTCAGCTTGATTAGGAATAGGGTACTCGGTTTTTGTAACTTTATCATTTTCAGTATACTTAATTTTAACTACTGTTCTGCCACATTTTGTTTTTAGCTACTGTTTTGTAGAGCTTTTAGGTGAAAAAAACTTTTTTGTTTCAGGGAAGTGAAGTGTTCTTTTGACATTCTTCTTAGTTCACTGTCTTTCTTTGTCTTCCTAAATTGGAGTTACTGTTCAGGAGATCTTTGTTCACAGCAGCAGTTTGTAGTTTGGCTACAGAAGCAGAAGACCACACCGGCTGCTACTCTTGACAGCTAAGAACAGGAAACTGAGGCTTCTGTTCACACAGACTCACCAAATTTGTACAATAAGAGATTGGGAAAACATTTTCTGGTCTGATGAGTCTCTGTAAACCTTAGAGATGGTTGTGTGCAAAAATCCCAGTAGATCAGCAGTTTCTGAAATACTCAGACCAGCTGTCTCTCACCAGCAACCACATCACATTCAAAGTCACTTAAATCCCCTTTATTCTCCATTCTGATGCTCGGTTTGAACTTCAGCAAGTTGACTTCAACACATCTACATGCCTGAAGGTGTTGATTTGCTGCCATGTGATTGACTGATTAACTATTTGTGTTAAAACAAAATTAAGCAGCTGTACTTAATAAAGTGGATGATGAAAAAATTCACCTTCTTCAGCAGGAGATAATTACTAATGAACAAGTGTCAGAGTGTGGTTAATTAATGTACAAGGTGAGTGAAGGATGACCATTATTGTTCACGGTTTGCTGTGTTTACGTCTGGTTAGCTGCAAACCGGTCATTATGTCCGTTCTGACCCGTGTCAGCTCAGAACTCTTTTCTCTCCACAGGAGACATGGTATTGGCCTGGTGAGGTTAGTGCAGATGATGTTGTGATGAGTGGCGTTCGCTGCTCTGGAACTGAGATGTCTCTGTCCCACTGCCTGCACCATGGACCCCACCTCAGCTGCTCAAGAGGAGGGGGGCGCTACGCTGCTGGAGTCTCCTGCTCTGAGAGTAAGAGTCTGGAGTGTTCCTACAGAACACCTAAGAGCCATGTTGGTTCATCAGTAAAGTTTGGTTGTTGTCCTCTAAAAATCCAGAGCTCTGCCTGGTCCTGAAAATGAAAAAAGTGACAGTAATAACATAGTGTGTACCTGGTACTGAATTCAATTCAATTCAGTTTATATGTATAGCATCAAATCACAACAAAAGTCATCTCAGTGCACTGTACAAAACATTCCCATACATTATAAAAAGTCAAATAGTAAAAAGTATCTATCTAAGGAGAGCAGATTGCGTTGAATCTGGTACTGACTAAGTACATGTCAGGTATGTATCAGGTACATACCAGTTATATATGAAGTAAGTCCTATGTTTGTGCTAGTTAAGTACCAGGTACATACTGTGTAAGTACAAAGTGCTTACCTGGTACTTACTGAGTACGTTCTGGGTACTTACCAGGTATGTACCGGACTGGATTTTATATCTCAATCAGCAGATCATTTATATTTTGGCTTGTGGTCACTGATGCTCAGTGAAATTGGATTCTACAGATTAATTTGTTTCTGGCTTCAGAAAAGGTCATTTAGAGAGAAGAAAGCTGAAAAAGTGAAACTTCTTCATCTCTTCACTTGTTTTTTTAAACAAAAATCACTCATTTGTATTGCATACAGTCATTTCTCCATGTTTCTCAGTATGTTTGATTTGTGTGTGTGGTTTTCCTTCTTTCAGCTGCCCCTGACCTGGTGTTGAACCCACAGGTGGTGGAGCAGACCACCTACATGGAGGACCGGCCCATGTTCATGCTGCAATGTGCATTTGAGGAAAACTGTCTGTCCTCCACCTCCGACCAGGTGCCAGCTAACACCTTCCGCCGCCTGCTGCGCTTCTCCTCCCAGATTCACAACAATGGCCATTCTGACTTCCGACCCAAAGCTGAGAGGCACCAGTGGGTGTGGCATGACTGTCACAGGTCTGCATCTTAAAGTACCAACTCAAGTTAATACTAAATTATATATTTTTTGCAGACATTATAAAACTTTATGTTTTATCTCATTACCTTCATGTACTTTTTAGTGCACATCCATTTCTGTATTTCAGGCCTTCAACAAGATCTAAAAAACCTTTTCCATTTTGGAATATTTTTATTCCTTCTCCTAACATTTAAAAATGTTCTGATATTTAGGACACTGAGTAATGAAAACTTTCAGATGTTATTTTGTCCCATTCATCATTCAGACATGTCTTAAGGTTTTCCAATAGTACAAGGTTGTCTTTGTCACATGTTTGGTTTCTCTATTATGGACAGGTCAGAATGGGAGGTTACATTGTAACCTTGGTTCTTTGAGTGATGAGACTATCTCTCCACCCATTACATATTTCACATGTATGGGGAATAACCCTTGTTTGTCATTGTGAATATTTCTTTAGGACACACCAGCTTGCTTGGACATATCCTATAGGTTTGCCTATAAAGCATCTGTGTGTAACCAGTGATAGTTTGATTGAAGCCAGTCTCCAAGAGGCCTAAAAACTGCTACTTGGTTCTCTACTTAGATAACCAGTTTTACAGTTTAACCAATCGTTTTCTATCATCTCAGGACTAGCTCTTTATCCATTGCATATTTCATATTTATGGGGTATTTCTTTAAGACACCCTGTGAGTAGAAAGTACAGCCATCGAGCCTGTTGCAGTAGGCAATTCACAGATGTAGTGTATACTGACTAGCCAAAGCTTGACTTTAGGACTCAAGGCCAACCTGAAAGGCAGAAGAGCTGCTAGGACAATATGCAAGATATTTGAATAATCCAAGAAAAGCCAAAAGAGGTCTTGTGGATGCCAAGGCCAAACCAGCAATGACACTAGCTGCTTAGATCTGCAAGTAATTCACCAAGCTGACCAAGAAGCAGTAAAACACACTGAACCCTGCACAGACCTTAGTAGCAGATTCCACTCGGCAACTGTCCCCCAAGAAGGTGGCTGGCTGCCACATTCCAACAGCAAAATACATTGGGATAGCCATCACCACAACACAGAGGGATGTGCCTGATGAGGCATGAGCACCAAAAGAAGTCCATGTATGCTGGCCGTGTATTGTGATAAAGGCCTAGCTGGCCAATGCGTAGCTGATGTATCCTAACCAAAACGCTACTAGGTCATAGTGTGGTCTGAATGTCACCAGGGGTGGAGGGAGACCACAATTCAAGTAAGTG
>JAOXNZ010000001.1:4157145-4167255 GCA_028566095.1 Kryptolebias brasiliensis | reverse complement strand
AACACAACAAGAGCCTTGGGTGCTTGAACGACCGGGTCTGCACTGATGTCAGAGTGAGGGTCATAAATGTTAAAGCATGTTCTTCAATGTAAACTTTTAGAATCAATATTTAATAATACAAATTTAAGATAATCCTTTATTAAAAGGTGTAAAGCTCATATGCAGTGGAAAAAAACAAACATTGTAATAAAAGTTTAATCTCTGCAGTTCATTTGCTTTTCCTGAACTAGTGACATTTTGTTTTTGTCAAATTTAGTGTATTTTGTATTTATTTGTTCACAAGCCAATTTTAAATGCTTTCTATGTCATGATGTCTTGTAAAGGATTTAGTTTTGTTATAGTAAAAATTAATTTAAATAAGGAAATAACTGATGACAGCACATTTTCCTTTTGGATCAGTGGTTCCTAGAGTTAAAACAAGATGATTTCTAGAAATACATTAGAATTGATACATTTAGAATTGATTTCTAATATTACATTTTTACCTTCCTTGTTGTAAAATAAAAACAGTAGTTGAATTGATGACAATACATTAACAGTTGTTTTGGCTGTTAGTGCTGTCATTGTATGTATGTTTTTAGGCTTCTGAGTGACATTTGTACACTTCATCAGTGAAAAGTGAGGTTTCAAGGCTCTGATGCTGTTATTTTGAGGGTCTGAACCTGAAAAGTTTGGAAACCACCTCTTTAGATGGTCTGTTTTGTTGCCTTCAGGTATTTAGAGTGTTGGACTGAGAAAAGAAAACAACAACACTATATTCATGCAGATTTAAAATGAAACATCCACCCTGTGCTCCCAAGTTCTTCATGAAGATTAAAATGTGTATGTGTAGAACACACCACCTAAATATATTTTTAAATTATCTACACACTAAAAACTGCTAGGTTATTTTGGGAACGTTTGACCAAATATTGGGTCAAAAACTTTGACCCATTGGTTGGATCAGTGATGAGTCATGTCTTTCTTCACAGTCCACCATTTTAAGGCAGAAGTTGATGAAACTGAACCTGACTGAACCTCTGCTTCAGGGTGTAATAAAAGACTAGAAGCACTCAGAGAGCGCAAACCTCCACACAGGCCAGAGATTTCCTGACAATTGAATAACAATCTGTTTGTCTGTTTGCAAGATTAATTAAAAACTAATAAACAAGGAAACCAAGCAACACTACTGAAAACATAGCTTTCTTGGCAGAGTAATAATAGTATAAAAACAACTTTAGTTATCACTAGACAGTGAGTTTAGCAACATTAGTTGGTGGTAGCTAGTTGACAATAATAGTGTTTTGACAAATGCAGTTGAGTGAAAATTATCATTTGTTTTTTTGTGACGTAAACTGAAACAGGATACATGTGTAAATTTATGCAGAGAAGACTTCAAACTGATCTGAAAACAGTTTACAATCTTTTTTAAGACTTCAGGTTTTGTATAATAACCCTCATTGCTTGGCCACAGATGGGGAAGACTGATTTAAAGTCAGTGCTACTTAAAAAATAAAAATCTGTTACATGTTTTAAATGTCCTTGCGTCCTTTGTAAACTCTGCTTTTTGTCTTATTTGTCATTTAGTCTCTGTTCTCTCTCAGCGGGGCGTCACGTAGAAAACGCAGAGAGATCTCGGAAAAACAGCTGCCGAGCTGCAGGGCGAGGAAAAATATCAGGCTTTTTTTCCCATCAGGCCTTTTCTGTCTGTGATGGACAACGTTCTGCTTTTGGCTTGGATTCAGATGTAGGATGCAGTTTATGGGCCAGAACACAGCGATGGGGTGGAGGCGGGGGGTGTTTCTGGTGAACCCACCCCCCACTTTTTTTCCCCTGAATAGCAAGGTCCCCTACGGTTGTGACCCCTTTGACCTCGCCGTGAGAGCGTCAGGAGACGGGACGTTCTCCTTAACCTCTGAGCCCAGTTTTGACATCTTCCTGTGACCGGCAACATATCACTCGTCTTATTGTTTTCTCTCATTTACAGGTTTATCTTTAAATACTATTCAGCCCTTTTTCTTTCTTTTTTATACTTTGTCAACCCAACTTTGACTTTCAGGATTTATTTTCCAGTTTCGCTAAACCTGTAAAGCAAAAAACATTCTGTTATATTAAAAACTAAGCTATTATCAAATTGCCATCTTCTAACCTAAAGCTGAATGGATTTATTCACAATTTTAATCAAAGTAAACGTTTTATGCAATATGTAAGTATCTTTAACAATAGAATAGTTAGATAGCATATTCTGATTGTGAGCATATTCTTTATAGGTGATCTGTTAAAAACAGTGTTGGCAGCCTAAGAAATCCATGCAGAGCTAAATGAAGCCTCTAATGAAGCTAAAATGATTCATTTTAATTGGCTCAAACTCTCTAAAAGTGAATATTGAACAGAACCCCCCCAAAAAAAAAAGTTCTAACAGTAGTTTGGTTCATTGAACCATTAATACAAAGGAAGGCTGCCTTAGGACAGGAGTGATGAAAATGGCATGGTTAATTGGCTTTCTGACATCTTCCTGGTTACAGGGACTCTTATGCAAACAAATACTACGGACACACGAAGCAGTTTAACTAGTTTATTGATTATGCAAACAGGGGAAACGAGGAAACTGGAGAAGCGCTGACCAGAGTTGAATGGAAAGGAATTGGGATCTGAGGCAACAAGAAGGGACCGGACCAGAGGAGGAACTGAGAAGAGAGGTAAGAGGTTAGATCAGGGAGTTATACGTTGAAGTGGGCTCAATGGATGGCACGAGCATGAATGGCGATAGGAACAGACTGGGGATTAGATGGGCCCCCTCCTGGGTTGGGTTTGGACATTAGGGCCTCCTGGGTGGCTTTTTCCAGATCCCAGGTGAGGGACCCAATGGTGCAAGTGGCTGGGAGAATGGATTCTGAGGATTCAGAAGGGTCGTTGGGGGAGTGAAATCTGGAGAGGGCATCAGGCTTGGTGTTCCTGGAGCCTGGGCGGTAGAAAATGTTAAGATTGAAGCAGGAAAAGGAGGGGCCAATGATACTGGTGTGGGTTCAGGCGCTTGGCGGATTGGAGATATGTCAGGTTCTTGTGGTCAGTCCAGATTATGACTGGGAGCTCAGTACCCTCAAGACAGTGTCTCCACTCCTCGAGTGCAAGCTTTATAGCCAGAAGCTCCCAATCACCAACCGTGTAATTGTTCTCGGTGGGGGTAAACGTCTTTGAGAAGAAAGCGCATGGACAGAGTTTGTTGTTCCTGGGAGAACGCTGGGATAGGATAGCTCCAATGCCAGTATCGGATGCTACGACCTCAACAGTGAACTGAGCAGAAGGGTCAGGGTGGATAAGAACAGGAGCGTTCGCAAACCGTGTTTTTAGTTCACTAAAAGTGAGGTCAACTTCCGGGGTCCATTTGAAGGCTCCAGGAAGCGCTGGAGCTGCTTCCTGGAGTCTGGGACAGGCCACTCCTCAACGGCCTTGATTTTGGCTGGGTCCATCTTCACCTGTCCACCCTCAAAGACGAGGAAGTTGAGGGAGGAAACGTGGAACTGACATTTTTCTGCTTTGACGAAGAGGCGGTTTTCCAACAGCCTTTGGAGGACCAATCTGACATGCTTGCGGTGTTCGTCTAAGCTGTTAGAGAAAATGAGTATGCAGTCAAGATAGACAAAAACAAAGATGTTGAGAAAGTCACGAAGAATGTCGAACAGGTTCTGGAGTGGAAGGAGCATTTCAGAGACCAAATGGCATGACCAAGTACTCAAAGTACCAATATGGGTTTTTGAATGCGGTTTTCCATTCATCGTTCTCAATTGTGGACCAGGTGGTAGGCATTGCACAGGTCGAGCTTTGAAAAGACGGAAGCTTGGTAAACTGTTTCAAAAGCTGAGGACAAGAGAGGTAGAGAATATTTATTTTTAAAATTGATTTGGTTAAGACCTCTATAATCAATACATGGGCGGAGGGTATTATCTTTCTTTGACACAAAGAAGAATCTAGCACCAAAGGGGGATGAGGAGTGGCGAATGACACCTGTTTTGAGAGAATCACTAATGTATTGCTCCATGGTTTGCCCCTCCTGTGTGGAGAGATTAAATAAACATCTGGAAGGAAGTGGGGCTCCGGGAAGGAGGTCTATGCAGCAGTTGTAGGGGCGATGAGGAGGAAGGGATTGGGCGAGATCTTTACTGAACACCAGGTGGACGTCATGGTATTCTTCTGGAACATTGGTTAGATCTGGTTTGTAATAGGGCTGAGCTGGTTCAAAGGACAGAGGTGGCTTAGCTGACTGAAGGCACTGGTTGAGGCAGTAATGGCTCCAGGAGTAGATACGAGCATTGGACCAGTTTATGTGAGGGTTATGTTTGCAAAGCCAGGGAAAACCAAGAACCAGGGAAGCCCCCTTTGTGGGGAACACAAAGCACTGAATGAGTTCTTGATGGTTGCCCGACACGTGGAGGGAGACAGGGTCGGTCTGGTGGGTTATGGAGGCCATAGGACTACCATCCAAGGCAGCCACCTGAAGCGGCTGGACCGGTATATGATATTGTTTAACTAGGTCAGGATGTATGAGATTTTGCTCGGAACCTGAGTCCACCAAGGCTTGGAGGGGATAGGAATTATGTTGGACACTGAGATCTGCGGGGAGACTTAGTCGGAGGTTATTATTTTCTTTAGATCTGCCCACCAGGACCCCCAGACTTACTGGCGGGCCTGGACTTTTGGGCAAACCAGGCAGGAGGAGATGTAATGTTGAGGTGAACCACAGTAAAGGCAGCAACCTGATGACATACAGTGCTGCCATTCTTCCATGCTTAGCCGAGGTCAACCTAATTGCATGGGTTCTGGTTGGTTCTGGACAGGAATGGGTGGCTCAGGAATGGGAGAAACCTTCCTAATGGGAGGCAGAGATGGACGTGGATTAGAGGGTCAGAACCTCTCTGTATTTATTTTGATGGCTAGATTAATAAGTTCATCCAGAGAGTCCGGTTCATCATGGCACGCCAGTTAGTCTTTAAGTTTTTCGTTCAAGGTGTGTTGGAAGGCTCCCTTAACAGTCAGCTTATTTCAACCTGACTCTGTAGCGAGAGTGCGAAAATCAATGGCGAAATCAGCTACTGATCAGTTTCCTTGTTTAAGGTACCAGATTTTCTTAGAGGCAGCTTCTTCACTAACTTTCGGGCAAAATGTTTGTTTAAAGAGCTGAAGCGCAAAGTTATATATATATATATATATATATATGAGAGTTCTTTCATCTATTACTGCCTCAACCCATTTAAGCGCCCGTCCCTTAATAGACCAACAATATACGATATTTTGCTGGCATCATTGGGAAATGAGTGTGGAGAGCGGCAAAAAATTAATGTGCATTGAAGCGGAAATCCCTTGCATTTCTCCAGCTCATCTGAGTAATATTCAGGAGTAGGTGTGATGACGTCATACTGCTTCGGCAACGCGGAAGTAGCTGGAGCTGGACCAGGGGTAGAAACAGAGTTAACTTGGGGAAGCATGTTGTGCAAACCCTAAATCTGATCGGACATCTGATTTAAATACTGTAGCATGGAGGTTTCTTGCTGTAACAAGATGTTAATGGTTGTATCATGTCTGCCTATGAGGATACAGTGTTCGGAAAGCGCGGTCCGTTGTTGCGCTGCAGAGTCCGAGTGGTCAGATGGTTCTGCCATCTTCCTGGTTATGGGGACTCTTATGCAAACAACAACTACGGACACACAAAGCAGTTTACCTAGTTTATTGAATTATGCAAACAGGGGAAACGAGGAAACTGGAGAAGCGCCGACCAGAGTTGAATGGAAAGGAATTGGGATCTGAGACGACCGGATCAGAGAAAGAATTGAGAAGAAAGGTAAGAGGTTAAATCGGAGAGGGTGAAGAAAGGATTTTGCAACGGCTTACGATCTGATGATGAAGTTGAACAGAGGAGGGTAGTGGATTCTGCAGTGGTTGCGGTTGGCAGGAGGTGGTGATGGCTGGTAATGCGGTTATTGTTTCCAGGTGGATGTGCTGATGGAGAATTGAGGGTGAACAGGCAAGCTGGTTGGTGGTGCTCGAGATGTTTATCCAGGAAGGAAGCCATACAGGGAGCAGCGAGGAGACCGAAGAAGCCAGGCTAGAAACGAGGAATCCAGGTGAGGCTGCACATCAGAGCTCTGGTTCTGTGGGGAGGAGAGACAGGAGAGGCGTGAACTTGGAACAAGGAGATTGCAGAGCTAAAGGTTGGCTTGTTACCACTGTAGGAGCAGAACCATCTGGCATCTGCCTCAGGGAAACTGCTCATACTTAAGGCCCTCACAGATTGGCGACAACGAGCACCAGCTGGATCCAATCAGCCTGCCACCCTGTCGGAGTTAAGGAAGCACAAACACCAATCCACCAGCAACACAACTCTCTTGCACGTAATACTGCAGAACCCAACACTTTCAGTATGCAGATTTTGTAAGGCCACCTCGTTAGTACAGTGGTGAGTGTCTTCGCTTGTCATGTGGGAGAGTCGGGTTCAATTCCCTGACCCACAGAGTCATTAATGTTTTTTAATCTACATTTCTCCAAAGCACCCACTTCCTTTGGTCGTTCATCATTTTATTTGTCTGCTTCTAGCACAAATAACTTTCTTTCAGTAAGTAGATATTTTGCAAAGTTTCACCTAAAACAAGTGACACGGCACATGTTTTGTATATTTCCATTTCTCAATAAAATGGAAAACATGAACATTTGCAACAAGACTGCATTTTGTTCACTTTATCATCTTGCAGTTGGATCTTGTGTGTGAAAGCCCAGCCCCGCCACTGAAACAGTAGCTAACCACACAAATTGTGGAATTGTACAAAAAGAAAGGGTATATGTTGCTTAATATTTATTTTGTTGCTTTTTGTGCACAAAGTTGCCACTTTCTTTTCTCCCTCCTGCAACTCCCAGTTGTGTCTCGTCAAAGTAATTAAATCCGAGAAACAGACGTCTCCCGCACTCACTCACAAACGCATACATACACACACGGAACAGGAGTATTTTTTAATTTTATCTGTGTAAAAAAAACAAACAGGCAAGACAGGTACCCAGCTTTCTGGATTTATATTTTGGTTATATGTAATAATTTTACTTTACTACTTCAAATTACCAGAGATAAAATGAGGAAAAACGTCTGTTAAATAATTCTAAAGCCTATCAAACTGAAGAAGTGGTGCATGCAAATATTTCACCCCTTTTGCTTAAAGACCCATTACGTCCAGAAGCCATCTAATTAGTTTGATCACCTACAAGTGGATATTAATTAGGTACAGAAAGACACGGGCAATAGGCCTAAATCTTTAGAATGAGGAAAACTACACGCATATTTGATGTACATTGATACTTAATCGCCATTATTCGCCCTACAGATTGAACATATTTAAAATTTATGAAAATTAGTTTTGCTAATCTGAGATTTGTTTACAAGTTTTCATGGCAACACTGAATATCAGCGCTTGCGTCGTTTTTGGTGGTCATGATGTAAATGTTTCCTTTTGAACTTTATTATTGTGTCTGGATGCATGTCAGATGTTTTGTGACCTGTTCTTATAGTTTACAAGGTTTTATATTTTTATTAAACAGAATAAAAGTGTTAGAAGTCACCTGACCGCGTGACCTGGAAGCGGAAACAAGAAACTTAATGAGTTAAAAAAATTTGCGGGGACAGGGAAAGAATCCAAAACAATTAAAAAAATAGAGAAATTATAGAGAAATACGTTTGGTGGGTTTCTGCAACTGGTCTACTTGGCATGGCCACAACTTAACAAATGTTTAATTTTCATTTCATTTTACAACACAATATTTTACTGTATTTTAAGTGTCTCCTCCCAAAAATAATTGCTCTTAATAAATCTCCCTGTTTAGTGTCCCCTCCAATTATGGAATTTTTGGAGGATTTTTGCCCTTTGTCTCAAGTAAAGTCTTAACTCCATGTTGAAGCTGCTGAAACCTTTTTAGTTAAATTATGTTTAAAAAATAAAAGTAGTTGTCAACAAAACAACAAATAAAAGAGACGCATCATCCCGATTATCATCATAAGTGAGTCAAATAGGATCCAATATGACAATAGTTTTACACTATATTTTATAAAATACCTTTGAAATGTTAGGTTTTAAGTTTATATGTGGAGCACTATTGTTTTACAAAAGGAAGTACTGTTTTATTATTCTCATATGAAACAGGTGTACCTTTCTTTCAAAAGAGACAATTATGTTTTTATTTATAAATGACATCCAGGCAGATTTGTCAGCATTTTAATAAAGCATTGGCTGTTCTGTTGAACTGAAACACTTTGTTGTATTTTTATTAAAATGAGTTAATATTAATGAAATTTTGGATATTATATTATTCAATTGTTGACATTTTATTAATCCATTATATAATATGGCCACTTGGAAACTCTTTTTTTTTTTTTTTATTATCTTTTTATTTGTTATTTCTAAAAATATCCATAAACATGGCATCATTTCTAGAAATATTTTCATTTCACATGGACACACAGAAAATGACTGAAAATGCTGTAGTAACTATGCCAGGCCGATATTCTGGCACAAAAATATATCATGAACAGGAAGGATGTGGAGCATGCACATAAAGCTTACATGTCGAGTAGGGATCATAGACTGTATATATGATACTATGGTTTGAACTGTTAACACAACAAGGAGAAATAGACAAGGACAGTGAATAGAAGAGGAAGATCCAAATCCTTTTTGTATACTGACAACAAAGTGGAAACAGTGTTGACTTGGAGTCACGTCAGTCCAAATATGTGGACCAAATGAATGATTTCAGGCCCAGTATCCAGTGAGGGACAGCTGAAGGGAAGGGTTTTCCTTACAATGTTCCTAATATTTGTATATCAGGCTAAAACCTATAGACACAAGTTTCAGCCTTTTAAAATTATTCCCATTTCCCATGTATTCTAAATGTATATTGCAATATATATATATATATTCTGCAACATGTTTTTTGTATTGTTGACAAGTCAATAAAGTGATAAAAACCTTTTTGTCCTTTGATTATTTGGTGTAATAATAAGGGATTTTTACTCTGCTCTGTTTAGGACAAAGTTAATGTTCATGTGTCTTGTCTGTTCATTAAATGTTTTACTGTAATTGAGAAACTAGAGTCTGCAACACCATCAAAAGCTGGTCATCTGTCCCTAATGTTGCTATGGCTGTTAATGCATCTGTCATGATTTGTGTCGTATGATAGGTTAGAGGTTTTTCAAAAGGTTGTGTTTAGGTTGTCCACACAAACACAAGGGTGGCTTTGAAATCCTGGAACCATGATCAGTTATGGGTAAGCAGGAAGAGCCCATCTAGAAACAAACCTCGGATGTTTTGGATTGCCTGTTTCAGATCCTTGAAAGGGGGTGACTGAGCCCATCCTGCCTCTGATCAGCTCTGATGTGCTGGTAATGGAAAATGGATTTTTCTTTAGCCCTGATTATGTCAAGTGTGCACTCAGCCTCCCCTGCATACGAGCACGACCTGTAGACGAGCTGTTCCGGTAAAAATTCCGCTTCTTTAGTCAGTGTGACTTTATCTCAAAGTTTCCAGAAACATCTCAATGTACATTGAAATAGCTGAAATATACATGAACAAGTGTTTCAAAAAGGTTTAAGCTCCTATGTATTTACTCATTTACAATTTTATCCTGATTTGGCAGCATATAACAGTATCTGGGTTTGGTTGTTTCTGTTACACTTTGTGATAGCTGATTGAAGTTTGTTTATGAGTTGTCATATTTATTGCCCACTGCTGAAGTCAAAAGAGCAATAATTCTTCTTCAGTGTGAAGGCAATCACGATGCTGCTATGCTATTAATTCTCACCAAAAATAAATCAATTTCCCACTCCCCCGTTCCCTCACCACGCTCTATACCAGGGGTTCTCAAAGTTTATTTCCAAAGGTCCAAATCTGATTTCTAGAGAAAGTCAAAAGTTCAGAGCAACTATCCATCCATTCATCCATCCATTTTCTTTACGCGCTTCTCCATTCCCGGTCGCGGGGAGCCAGTGCCTATCTCCAGTCACTGCGCGAGAGGCGGGGGTCACCCTGGACAGGTCACAAGTCCATCGCAGGGACACATAGAGACAAACGAGACAAACAACCATTCACACTCTCACTC
>JAOXNZ010000001.1:4058705-4071570 GCA_028566095.1 Kryptolebias brasiliensis | reverse complement strand
GTTACCAATTAACCTAACATGCATGTTTTTGGTCTGTGGGAGGAAACCCACGTGTGCACAGGGAGAACATGTAAACTTCTTGCTGGGAGGCAACAGCTCTAACCACTACGCCGCTGTGCCACCCCCTGTGATCAAATGTTTTCTTTAAAACCAGTAAAAAAAAAGTCAAGTTAAACGTAGATGTAAGAAATTAATAAAAGTCTTTTATTTAAAAAAAAGATTTCCAATAAACCGTTTCTTCCGAATGAAAACGATACATCGAGAAGAGTTAATTTTATATCTCTGTGCAAATATTTTGACAAAAGAAATTTGAAAATCATGTCAATATTTTTGTTGTTTTTTTCTTTTTTTCAAAATAGTATTTAAGAAAAAGGTTGGCACTTGATCAGGTTTTCAGTTTTGGCTTCTTGTAAAAATGACCCCCTTGAGTTCAAAGGTCACACAGTATTAATGAGAAGTTAGGTCATGTATAGTTATAGCACCTTTTTAAGGTCTGATGAGATTTATGAAAAATCCAACAAGAGAGGCCAGTCAGTTTCTGGCCTAAGCTTTTTTCCTAAAAACATTAGTAAAATATCTTCTCATGGACCCAGGATCCTGTTTTATGAGATGAGTGTCTGATTTTCAAAAAATGGACGTACAAAATGCATCCGTATGGCTCATTGGTCGCTTAGTCACTAACACTGAAAGTTTAGTGAGAAGGCTGCCCTAAACTGTGGCCACAAGGTTGTTGGTGCCTCTCGTGGCAGCCATCCTCAAACCTGGTGGTGGACACCCTGGGTGAGAGAGGCCATTAAGCTGAAGAAGGTGTCTTATTGGGCCTTGTTAGCGGTAGGACTCCAGAGGCAGCTGAGGGGTACCGGCAGGCCAAGCGGGCTGCAGTTGTAGCTGTTGCTGAGGCAAAGGCTCAGGTGTGGGAGGAGTTCAGTGAGGCCTTGGATAGAGACTCTCAATCAGCTGAGGCGGGGGAAGCAGCACTTTAACAATACTGTGTATAGAGAAGGTGGGATATTGTCGACCTCAACCAATGATGTCGTCAGGTGCTGGAAGGAATACTTTAAGGACCTTCTCAATGCCACCTTCCATGGAGGAAGCTGAGTCTGGGGACTTTGAGGTGGGTCTGTCCAAAGGCAGGGTTCTGGGGGTGGATGAGATCCACCCTGAGTTTCTTAAGGCTCTGGTTCAGCTGTCTTGGTTTGACACGCCTTTGCAACATCGGAGGCAGTGCCACTGGATTGGCAGACTGGGGTGGTGGTTCCTTTTTTTAAGAAGGGGGACCGCAGGGTGTGTTCCAATTACAGGGGGAACCAGACTCCTCATCCTCCCTGGTTAGGTCTATTCAGGGGTGCTGGAGAAGAGAGTCCAGTCGATAATCGAACCTCTGATTCAGGAGGAACAATGTGGGTTCTGTCCTGGCCGTGGAACACTGAACCAGCTCTTTACTCTCACTAGGGTCCTCAAGGTGGCATGAGAGTTTGCCCAACTAGTCTACATTGTGGACTTGGAGAAGGCATTCTGCTGCACGTGCTACAACACTGAAACAAACTGTACACTCTGTGGAAGTGAACCAGGTGAAAATTGCTGAATTAGAAGGGAATGTTGTGAATTTTGAAATTTCACATTTTAAACCAATATACCTTCATCTGTTCTTAGGCTGTCAGGAGAGAGCTCAGAGGCAAAATAAACCACTGCATAGTGTGTGTTTGTGTGGGGTGTGTGTGTGTGTGTGTGTGTGTGTGTGTGTCCTGACTAGTTACACTACTGGCATTCGAAAATGTGGCATGTGGACTGTTTACTTGACTTGATGATGATAAATCTGGACCATCAGGCTGTGATGATTCATTCCCTGGAGTGCAGATGTTTTTTCAAAAAAAAAAAAGAAATTAAAAAAATCTAAGATGTCAGCGTCAGTAAAATGTGAGGACTCAAAAAATGTTCTGTGTTTCTCTCAGTGTGGTTTTTGAGGATATTTTTCTGTCTCTGTTGATTAAATGCAGCTATTTTTAGTTCTATCTTTGAGTCCATATTCACACGCAGGCAACGCTGTGTTTAAACAGAGTTTGAAAAAAAGGTATCATCAACCAGTTTAAATGCCAGATGTAAGAAGGTAAATGTGTTGAAAAACCTGTGAGCACCTGTAGGAAAAATTGTCACAGACAAAAGTTATAAATGTGTAAAATATTTACTTAAATATAATAAGGGCTACACACTCATAATGCATCATTTAGTTGTGTGTAATTCTTAAATTTGTGACTATTTTTCAAGTACAACTACGCTCAGTGATTACAACTTCTCAAATCTACCACTAGGAGTGCACAACTCTCCTACTGCACATGTGAGTTTTACAACACAGTTTGTGCTTGCTTGTAGTAAAATTGATCTGTGAGTGTCAGAAGGGTGAGAGAGGCAGTGGGGGTGTATATCTGTCAGCCAGTCACAGTGCACCATGAGTTTCCTGAGACCCTCAGACAATGTATGAATCAAGTAGGTGAGTAAAAACCATTCTTGCCTCAAACTGTGTCAGTATTGAACAAAAGTTAAGGTTTTAATAGAAGTACTGAAGTACAGTCAGTGAGTAAACATTTCATCACCAGCTACAAAACAATTATTGTCTTCAACTCTGAACAGTAATGCTTTATACTTTGAGGAACAGATATGTGACCCTTCAAAGCAAGTGGCCCTGAAAATTGGTCATCAAGCAGCAGGCTGAGTAAAAAGTACAAAACTGTACCATAGTTTTAAAAGGGAAAATGATCATATGCAGAGGCTGAATTAGTGCACCTGTGTAAGGATGACAAAAATAGAACAAAGATGAAACTATTTTGACTATTTGACTTAGACTATTGTAATCTTTGAGTTGTAGTTGTACTTGAAATATAAACACAATTTTCAAAATTACATACAAATAAATTATGAATTATGAGTGTGCACCTCTCGCACAGTGATGGCTGGATATAGACACCAGCTTCTCGCAACCCAGAAAGGAGAATCGGGTAAAGCAAATGGATGGACGGATATATTTATGTAAACGTAGTTTTACGCATTTGTAACTGTATTTTCTGTGACTTTACATTCAGAAAAAATTTCTGTAAAACTTTTTTGCAGGTGAAACTTTAAAATAAAGTGCACATTTTTCTACAGGTGCTTAAAGCAAAGCTAGAAGTTCACAGGTTTTTTAACACCGACCTTGACCACCATTACTGTGTTTGTCCTTGGTTTAAAGGTGACACCTCTAAATTTTTCCTCCAATAAAGAGGTTCTCTGTTTGTCATCACTTCTATTCAGGTCACACACCAGCTGAATACTAAGGAGTGGACCCACATTCCCCTCCGCATAGCATGTGGTCTGTTCATTTAATAACCATGGAAACACCATTGACGTTAATAAAGATGGATGGAGCATATCTGCCTTCTCCCATTATTAAGATTTGAAGCCAAAATGTCAGGGTCTTTTTGAGTTACCGTCAAGTTGTAATTTTGGAGCCAGAATCTACACGCTAGTGATGTGGGGCTGTACCCTCTATACAAAAATCCCACCTACACTCCCTCCCAACTCTCAAACAGACTTGCACATTGTCAATCACAATGTAACATGACACTTTTCTTTAAGCCTCAAATGACTACATAAAACTAAACACATTAAAAAATGCATATCTGAATATACAGCAGCAAGATAAGCGCTACGTGAATTCACAGAAATCAGCACCTGAATTGTCATGGAACTGCACCTCCCCACCCAGGGTTGCAACACACAGTATGAGAATCGCTGTGATTAGCAGAGTGTGTCCAAAGTTAAAAATGTATTTTTTTTGTATTTTTTGCAGCAGAACCAGCAGCATTTCCCCTCAACTGGGTCTCAAACCAAGGTACAGAGAATTTTAAAGAGTCCTTTATGCAGCAGTTACCACGTGGCGCTGAAAGCATTTGCCTCTGCCTTCTGACCTGAACTGACCCCCCCAATCAAAGCACAGAAAGGGTGTAAGCAGAGCAGCTCTAATGATGCATTATATAAGACAGGATTTCACTGTTTTGTGGGTGTTCTGGGTTGTCAGTGATACTGGACAGCATCTTCCAGAAACACAGGCTGTTTAAAATGGGGAGTCTGCTTCCTGATGTTCACTCTGAGCTGCTGGAGAAATAAAATAACTATTACTGGATATAGGAGTAAGAATATTAAATCTAACAGTGATTACACTTAACGGGATGAGGCTGATGTAGAGAGTCTGCACTTGTGATAATAAATTATTTTTTTAGGCTTTGTAATCATGCCCTTAAGTTTCTATTTGCAAAAATATTATCTAAAGTCATTCCTTCTGTGGACACTTTAGCTAAATTATCGACCCAGGACAAGGTTTATCCACTACTTTCATTTCAGCAATTATGAGTGGTACCCATGGCTCACAGCCTCAGAGAAGCACTGCAGTTTGTGTTGCTGGGACTGTCTGTTATTTGTAACTGATGGACGTGGTGTTTGGAATCACACTGGGTTTGCAAACTTGAGATGTTTAACCAAAGCAGCAGCGAGAAACCAAAGCACAGCTGAACACTTACAAGAGACGGTGCTTTTTAAGTCTTTTTGGGAAACTCCAGTGGAGCTACAGCTTAATAAACAGGTGTGGGGGAAAAAAGTATGCCAAAAACACAACTAGACAGACTCGACCTTTTGGATTAGCCTCTATGGTAACAGAAAACGACTTATAGTTGGAATCAAACACAAAGGTTGTACTGTATGAAAGAGTAATCTTGAGAAAAGAGAGGATGATGAATTTTGTCTTCAACTAATTTTGGTGTTCAAAATGCATTTTATTTCCTTTTTTAAAAAAATATGATCAATCTTGGCTAATCCGGCCACATTTTTGTGTGCTGAATTGTTAAGATTACAGCTTAAAGTGTTTTAGGACTTAGAAGTTGTGAACTGTTCAGTCAATTGACTGTATTTTTGCTGTTTATTAGATTATTGTGTTGAAGCATCTGCTACAAATTATGTATGTGTGTATTTCAATTTCGTTTAGTAGGCTAATAATTGGACTGAAGCATTAAAGGCTAATGTTAGTATACAAAATACATCTGTGATGCAACACCTTGTTGTACTGCGTTTCTGTGTAGTAATAATTTCTATTGCTGTAACATCATAATTAAGGTATTAAGAGGTGAATTTATTCAGGTAGGACACAACTGAAGGTCTAGCTATTAAATGCGTGGTCTGCCAGTGATTAAGTGAGAAAAAATATAACATCACATTAAAACAAAATGTGAAAAAGTATTACAAATATGAAATAAGAACATTTGAAACCAAGTAAAAGTTGTTACTAGAGTTATGAGTTTATGTTTTTACATCATTAATGCATAAATTTCAGAACTAGCAGCAATATTTAAGCAATATATTACTAAATTACAGAGTAACATTTTATCTTCATCTGTCATTAAAAGAAGAACCAGTAGGACATAAGCAACCTTAAGAGTGAGGTAGGTTGAGGTTCTGCATCATATTGTGTGTCTTTCATAATAAATAATCTGTCAAACTGATAAAGTCTCAGAAGGACTAAGTTTAGTCCTCACATAAATTAGTAAATAAAAACATTGCAAAATTGATTAAAGTGCCCTTTTTATAATCACTTTTGGATTGATTTAAAATAAAAAATACATAAAACATATCCTAAATAACCTGGCACTTTTTTATACCCCTTTTCTCATTGTTTTCATCCTTCAGTGCATAGTGGGTGAATGACTCTACCCCACCTCTCCCAACCCATACATTCACCAACCCCTGTGGGCCACCATTTGGTGATCACTGCTTTACACAACATTTTAACAGATGCTAACCTAAAGCTAAGAACAGTATGCTGCTACAGTGTTGTAGTCAGTGAACACACAAAGTGAATCATTCAGACACCAGAGGCTTTTTATGTTCAGTGTGTCAAACTCTGTTGTGCACTTCACTGAGAAACTAAGCAGACGGAAGTATTGCTTCTAACTTCTAGAATTGAAATAAGAACTGCACGACCCGGGGCGGTGGGCTCTAAACATTATTCAATTCAATATATAATTCCAGTTCACAACAAAATTCATTTTAGGGTACTGTACAAAAGAAAAAAAGGCCAAATCATAAATTCATATCTAGTACAGTCTGAATTAATACATTATGAAAAGCCAATTGGTAAAAGTTATCTAACAAAATCAGCAGATTGCATCAAATCTTTACTTTGTCGCAATCTCCCATCTTGAGCAACACATTGGAGACAGTAGAAAGGAACGACTCCCTTTAAACAGAAGGAAAGCTCTATCAGACTCTGGCTTAGGGTGAAAGGCCATCTGCCTCGACCGTCTGGGGTTTGAGAAGACAGACAAGAGACCCAAACAAACACAGGATTAGTCCAGGTGAAGTTTCTATGGAAAAAATAACAGAAAAATGCAGCTTAATGACAGCAATAATTTCAAATACAAAATGGCTCACAGAGAGTGTAAAGACTCTAGATCAGGGGTAGGCAACCCTGGTCCTCGAGTGCCACTATCCTGCATGTTTTACTTGTTTTCCTGCTCCAAAACACCTGATTTGAATCAATGGGTGATTAACAGGCTTCTGCAGAACATGAAGAGGTAATTTAAGCACTGAATCAGGTGTGTTGGAGCAGGGAAACAAGTAAAACATGCAGGATAGTTGCCTACCCCTACTCTAGAATGAAGAGTGTGATCAGTATGATCTCCAGCAGTTAAATTCCATGCAGCATATCTAAGGGATTGCTCAAGAAACTCAACCAACCCTAACTAGGATTTATTCAAAAATTAAAGTCTTAAGTACAGAGCCTGTACAGTGACGTCTGTTTATTCTATCATGATGGTCATCAAGTTGCTGTGTATTGCGTACAGCGACACTATAAGGACAAAAGAAGTATTTGGTCACACCTGATCGTCACACCAATGTAGTTGGTCTCCCTTGTGCAGCTATAATAGCATCCACTCTTCTTGGAAGGCTTTTGACCTAATGTTGGAATTTGTGCCCATTCATTTTGTAGAGCATTATTGAGGTCAGGCATTGATAGTGGACCAGAAGGTCTGGTTCACAATCTTTGTTCCAGTTCAAAGGGTGCTCAAGAGGGTTAAAATCAGTGCTCTGTGTGGAAGTTCTATCACACCAAATCCATCCAACCAGGTCTTTATAGTTTTTGCTTTGTGCACTGGGGTACAGTCATGTTGAAAAGGGCCTTCTACAAAGTGTTACCACAAAGTTGGAAGCATAAAAATGTTGAAAATATCTTGGTCTGATGAAGCATTGAGATTATCCATCACTGTAGTTTAGCCTAGCCCAAACCCTGACTTAAACAACAGAATTCAACAATTAACAGGTGTGTCCAAATCCTTTTGTCCATATATTGTAGGTACATTTAGCGTGGTGTAAATATACATAGTTAGCGTTTACAAACTATCCTCAACACAAGGCTAGATTGAGGCTATTGCACCATTCTAGAAACTGAGTTCTGAGGTTTGAGCAAGGACTGTGACCCAATGGCACACTTTGTCTCACACTAAAACTCATCAACAGAATAGGATGCCAGGATCTTGAACTTCAGTATGGAGGCAATCAGAGACACGCTGAAGTATGTTCAGTTGGGTACAGAATAAACTTTGATTTAGGCAGTGGGACAGCTGAATTGAAAAACTGTTTATTGTTGGATGAATAAAAAAAAAACAAGAAGGTGAAGGGAGGCCTTGCTTAGCACCCAAGCATTACAGATGCTGTTAAGCAATATCTTCCTATAAAATCAGGACCTACCAGTACCACACATACATAAATAGTGCATGGAGCATGCCTTTGTTCAAGATAACTGCCTTCCTTTGTTCAGTAACTTCTTTTCACACACAGCAAATATTTCCCCTCCTTTGAGTTGCTAAAATTCTTCCATCTGTCAGTTCTGTCTTTGCTCTCCAGCAGTGTTTTTGTTGATACGATATGATTTTTTTTTTCAGATTGTGTGTCATTGATCAGACATGTTGAATCTGCTTTGATGAAGTTCAACAAGATGACATCTGACTAAAACTGATGTTGGGCTTCTTTGATAAAAAACTTAAGCCTGGCTGTTGAGATGCCAGTAAACACTGTTTTTCAGTGGCTAATTTGCATTTTTGTACTTTAAAAAGACATCAAATCTCTTTCAGATAAAGGGCTAGCGTTAAGCTGCTAACTTTGGACCGTTTTGAAGAAGTTTCCAACTTCACTGAAAGAGCCCAGTTTTCTCAATATGAGAAGACCAAGGAATGGCAACAATGTAAATGTTATACTTTACAACAGAAGGTCACCTCCTTTTGGGGATCATCTGTGTGGAATCACCAGAGGAGAATATGAAAATCTTCAAGATCAGTGGGTGAGATATCTGCAAGATTATAGGCTGACACAGCCTGAGGAAAAGTTCTGGTTAAGGGACTAAATTTTGCCACAAGAAATACTAGTTGTAGACCTCATCACTGCCACAGAGTCAGCCATAAGGAACAAGAGAGCTGAGGAAGAGGCAGAGCAACTTAGGATAGAAGTTACAGTAACTCTCCCCAGTGATAAACCTCCTCCTTCTCACCTTATTTTTAAGGAAATGAAGGCAATTGCATCCCTTAGCAAGGACACAATTATAATAATTTTTCCAGCAGAAAAGGGGAGATACATGATGGTTCTCAACACAACCGACTATCATAGGAAAATAACCACATTATTAGGTGATATTGTTACCTGTGATGCCCTAAAGAGGGACCCAAGAAGAAAGTCACAGACTGTCTACTTTCAGCTTTTGTAGGCAAAGTGATTGCTTGTTCTACCACAGATTATACCTTGGTGAGGCCATGCATTTATGGTCTTCCAAAGATACACAAGGAAGGAGCACCACTCAGACCTACCATCATCCGCATCAACTCAGTCACCTACAACATTGCTAGACCCCTTCACTTCACTTCACTTCAGACCAGATCTGCACCCTGCTTGACCTCTGTCTCTCTACTACCTATTTCAAATACAATGACAAACATTTTCAGACAGAAGCATGGATAGACCATGTTGTTGGTAACCCGGGCTTTGACTGATCCAGTATGGTGTCACTTGGATGAGCTCGCATGTTAGTTTTGGCAAACGTGTTTTAAACCAGATTCCCTTCCTGACACAACCCTCACCATTTACCCGGGCTTGGGACTGGCACGAGAGATACACTGGCTTGTGCTCCCTAGTGGCTGGTTTGCTCTTTAATTATTGTCACCATATGCAATTTTTTTTTTTTTATTTAATTACTCTGCAGTTTCGGTGAAGGAAGGTATCAGCAGAATGCCAGTAAAGCCTACCTTCATTCTTTCCTGGCAGGGTGTTTTTTTTCACTGCAGTTTCCAATTTGAAATGTTGACTCGTGTAATGGAACGTAATGGGACAGCACTAAATGTTCACATAGGGTTAGCTGAGCGCTAGACTGTTAAAACTGATTAAGCTGATGGTGCCATTTTGAGTTGAGGGCTCAAAGCAACACAGTGCTCGTTTGGGGTTAATGCTGTCATTGATGCATGAAGGCACAAGTGGGCTGCCCCGAGACGAGCAGGCACTTTCTTCCCTTCGCCAAGTGGAGTTTAGGTTTTCCTCTTCGGGCATTTAATGGAGATAACAGCTTGTTATTCAGAGGATTACAGTGGCTGCTGATCACAGCTCATTAAAGTCTTCTTTTCTCCTCTGTCCACTTGCTAAGGCCAACTTTTATTTTTAGTGCTGTTGACTGTCTGTGTTCTTGTATCTTTAGAAATGTTACTCTTGTGCTTTGGTTTTTTGTATTGATTTTTTGTTTTATTTTGTATTAATCTTTGTTTGGTTTCTTAAGTTTTAATAAGATTTTAAGCAGCTTTGGCTTTTCACTATAACCCACTGACTAAATGAAAAGACAATTGTGTTTTGAAAGGGATGTCCTGACACCAGTATTGGGTATAGGTTTTTATATACTTCAAAATTCTACTCAGCAAAGATGAGAGACAAAATCTAGCACTTTAAACATAATACATTTGATAAAACATTTGAAAAATCAACATGAGCTGCATTCAAAGAGTTTGAATAGGAGCAGATAACAGCTGCAGTCTGACATTGAGCGACTTTGGGAATATATGAGCACAATCTTCCCAACAGTCTCACCACTTACCAATGTACGATTTGGAAAAGACTTGCCGTCCTGCTCCATTTGAGGAGTTAACACAAAAAGTAAGCTCCTCTGATTTTCGAATACATTTACATAGTAATTGTAAGAAGTGTAATGGTATTTATTAGTACCAATGACATTGGGAAGTTTATGTGTGGTGAGGCAGAGTCTGACAGAATTAGGTTCACACACACCAACAGTTGAGACGCATGCTGAATATATATTCTATTATAAATATATTAATGACAGATACATCTGAATGTTGTCACTTGAACAGAAACTGTTAAACTGTTGCTTTAACAGATTATTCAGGACGATCTAAAACAGTTTATTGTGTTTTTTGGTCTTTATTTCAGGGCACAGCTTTAAGTATTTTTAGTTTAGAGAAAGGGAGGCTGCAGAGCAGGAGAGGGGCTCTGTCTCCCTCCTGCTTTACACAGGTCTGTGTGCATCTTTAAGCATATTGTATTCAGTGCAGAGCTTTGTTAGTTTATATTAGGTTTCATATTAAGTCATCAAAAAAGGTATGTGAATGCTGCTGATCAGAAATCCCCTGCCTAAGAGGTTAGGGGTTTAAAACTCAGTTTGAATGTACTTTGATTTAAATCACTTCACATTTTGATTCAAAGTACAGTTTTGAGAAAACTTTAAACTTCCATTTTAGCAGTCGGAGAAAAACATAAACAGATGGTGCAGTGCTCCTCACTTTCTGATTCTTTTAGCTACATACTTTGGTAACAGAAAAACAGTACAGGAAGAATCCAGCCTTGGCTCACAGGCGCCCCCAACACACAGAAGCAGATAACTGCAGGCCTTTTAGATGCAGTTTTATATCATATCATTCATTCATCTATTTTTTTTACCCGCTTTTGCTTTCCGAATTGCTGCAGAGCTGGGGTCTCATTTATACAAGATTGCATAGGATTCATACTAAAAGTGTGCATACCCCCAAATGCAAAAATGGCGATTGGTTTCAAAACCATGCACACGCACACCAGCAAGCAATTTCCCTTTATAAATCCCACCTGTACCTAAAAGTTTGCACACAAGGTCCCACCTCAGGTTCTGCCCTCCACACGCCCACATTCAACCATAAAAGGTCGACGCAAAGCACCTCAGGAATGTGAAGGTGTATTTAAATGAACCAGCTGATCAATGTTATTTCATGGTTACCAATGGTAACCACAGAGAAAAGAGCGAAAAAACTAAATTTCACCGAGGCAGAAATTGATCTGCTGCTAAGTGAGGTGGAGGACAGAAAAAATATCATTTTTGGGAGCCACAGTAGTAATGTTACAAATAAAAAGAAGTGCTGTTAGTGCCAACATGTCTTTACTACTGTTAAATCAGTGAGTGGGACAGAGAGGACCGTGGCTGAGATGAAGAAAAAGTGGTCAGATTTTACGGTGAAGGCAAAAAAGCGACTAACCGGCCACTACCAGAGCATGTCAGCTACAGGTGGGGGTAAGGGCGTACCTGAACTGACACCTTTTGAAAGAAGGATCGCCAGTGTTGTGCCGAAAGGTGATGGTCTGCCAAAAACTGATTGGGCGCCCCCCGCGAGGGAGCACGCACCAGTGTGAGCGGTATTAAAGTGCGCCTCTTCTGCGCTCTGGCAGTTTGGAAAGGGGGTTAGAAGGCAGCGCCTGAGGGGGGAGCCACTGTCCCCTCATGTGTTAATCTGTGGTACACATCACCCTGGTGATCATCCAGGGAGAGGAATGTGATGGGGAGAGAACTTTTGTTTAAGATTTAAGTTGGCTTAAAGGCCTTTTTTATTTGAAAGGTCCTTATGGCTCACCAGCGGAATCATAATTAATACTGCTGTTTTGAAAGCTTATGATAAAGTCAATCTAAGATTATAGTTTGATTATGGAGTGAAATTAAAGGAATCATGATGCAGTGTGGCTTCAATTCCCCACTTCACCATCTGTGTTGCCAGTTTCTCTTGTCTCCAAAACAAGTGTATATGGTACGCATGGCTCAGAGTTTGAGTGAGGGATCACACATTTTCTCGTCAAGTTTGTGTTTTATAGATCACAAACTTTGCGTGGAAAGTGACGTATGCAAGTTTCAGGCCCTGTTTTGTGCGTACGTCAGTTTTATAAATGAAACCCCTGGTGCCTATCTCCAGAGGTCATTGTAGGAGAGGTCACAAGTTCATCACAGGAAACATAGAAACAACTATTCACACTCAAACACCCAGGGAAAATTTAGAGTTTCCATTTAACCTAACATGCTTGTTTTTGGTCAGTGGGAGTAAACCAGAGTACCCGGAGAAACCCCACATGTGCACAAGAAGAACATGTAAACTACTGGCTGTGAGGCAACAGCTCTAACCACTGCTTTGCTGTGCCGATCATAAAATTTAGATCAACAAGTTTAAATATGTAATAAAATGATGTGAAATAAATTAACACTTCTGTAGAAAATGTAACATATAATACAAGTTTCTACAAACATATTGGCAACAAAGCGGGAGAAAACCTACAGAAATTGCATTTGTAACACAAATTAAACTCTACCGTTGTCTCAAAACTGCAAACAACTTCCAAGCACTTCAGCAAGCAGCTCACCCCCCTGGAACTGCCTTGGAACAAAGCCGAAAAATAAATTTCATCTGGATCTGACTGGATGACTAACGGGACGGACCCCTCACCTGGATGATACAGCCTGGCCAGCTCTGAACCGAGACGTTGCGTTGTCTACACCTGCAGCACC
>JAOXNZ010000001.1:3953674-3967161 GCA_028566095.1 Kryptolebias brasiliensis | reverse complement strand
GATGATTTCAGTCAAATTTGGATAAAATGAAACAGATCTTTGACTCTTTTCCCTTATGACTGTTTGACAAAGAGATGAAAGTCAGAACTGTTCAGTTGGTGAGTTTTAATCCTCATATGAGTTGATACCTTTCACTGTGGATTTCACCACTTTCCCTCTGACGCACTGCAGATCCCGTCACATCCCTGTCAGATGTTTTGTTTGCAGATAAAAAATAGACACAGAATCACACAGTGACAGATACTGTTTGTTGTGTTTTTTCACCTCTTTCCATTTCTGCAGTCGCCTCTGAAACCTGAGCTGTCATACTTTCATTCACAAAGAAAACGTGACACAAATTATTAACAAGAAGGAGCTTTCATCACCTACACAGGGCCTCTGTGTGCAGATCACTGACTTTGAAAGAACAGGAACAAAATGCAGGAGCACCTGAAAGAACCCTGAAACTCATGTTTTATAACAAAAGTTGATGCAAAAGCTATGACCCGACGGCTTAGGAAAAGTCATCAGCCAGGTAACAGAAGCAGAAGGACAAAGGTCTATGTGTCATCTCATACAGTTATCATGAGATGTCATGCTCAGAATATTGTGATAACTCTCAGCTACTACCACAGTAAATGTTAGTTCAATGTCTGTAAAACTGTCTGAGTTATAGAAATGTTTGTGTTTGATAAGGTTGCCTAGGGGGTGTTGTTGAAATAATGTAAGAAAGAAGGACCTGCTGAATAACAGAAGGTCCAGTGACTCAGAATCTGCTGAGTCACTGGGTGACATGGCGAGTCCCACTTTTTTGTGGGGCATATAGGGGGTAGGGGCAGTACATGACTCTTCTTCAGACAGATGGAAATACAAACTAGAAACTGAACCTAAAAACGGGCACAGTGGGAAAACTATAAGTTCTGACAAAAATAATCATGAATGGCAGGAACTTCTAGAGGCCATAGGTATGAATTTGTATTTATCTATAGTGTTTTAAGTAGGATATGTGACAAGTTAAAGAGACCCTCCACTTCAGGTTTTGAAGGGAAAATTCTGAGCTCAGATACAGAGTTTGGGTTTGTGCATTCAGCACCATAAAGAGATATGAAACCATCAGTCCTATAGCAGTGAGATGCACACTGGGTGAAAGAAGACAAAATACCTCCGTTTGATGTACAAACTGTATAAAAAGTGTATTGTGAAAAAGAAGTTTGTATGCCAAAATGTTGAAAAGTTTAGACAGATCAAAAGTTATGTGACAGCATCACACTAAGTTTAACATTTTCTGGTACAATCGACATAGATCATAAAACTAAAACTGTGATTGTAAAAACCTTTAAAGATATCAAAACACCAGTTCAGTCACGTAAAGTCTAACTTTCTAGGGTCTGTTTAAACCTCAAATGTTTCTACTGTGGAGTCTGAGCTGTGGTGCTGGGTTTTCTCACCCACTTCAGCTAAATCACATTGTTGTGATTGAGCTTATTATAGTTTTTAAATTTTGTCTACACCATACAATGTGCTGCTACAAAAAGATATAGCACACTATTCCCAATTAAGCCGCACATTTTGATGATTTTTGTACACTTTTTTCCTAAATCTACAAGACCAGCAGTAAATCAAAACTTGTGATGAAAACGATTAACCATCAAACAGTAATAAGGGTGCTTCAATGATTCTGTAGCAGCATGAATAATGAGCAATTAATAATGTGGAGGGGGAGGAGGGAACACAAAATTGAAATGATTGTGAATATGTTGTACTACTTTGTTTATCAAAGTATCAGTAAACTTGGTTTGCTGTAGACATTTATCAGAATAAATCAATAAATCAGACAGCTGCTGTTAGTTATAAAGGTATTTTTGGTCTTATTTCCAGATAACCACACACTAATAAAGTTAGATGAAGTCATCCTTTGCTACAACTTAACTGTACGAGCTGCAGTGCATCATGGGAGAAATTATACAGACAGACAAATTAGTTGATACCCTCAGTAAAGCAATGCTTCATTTCTTGTGAAAAGTAATTCAATTAAAAGCAATTATCTAATGCATATCTTAAATATGTGACAGAGAAAACAAAAAATTGTGAAAAAAATATTTACTTTACAAAAATGTTAAAATATTATGGACCAGATTGTTGCTACCTTTAAAGACTAATAATCTTTGCATTATAGACATCTATATAAGTGTGACCTGAATTAGTATCACAGGAGCCTTTAAGCTTTTCTTCAGTCATTCAACCTTTTTAAAAGGGAACAAACAGCCACTGGGTAATTTGCTGTGGTTGTGATCACCACACTGAACACGGAGCAGAGAAAACAGAGCTGAGAGCTGTCTCAAGAGCTCAGAAAGATTATAGATATCCGTGTTAAAGGTAAAGGCTACAAGAATATCTCCAAGCAGCTTCATGTTCCTCTGACCACAGCTGACAATATTATTAAAATGTACAAGGTTCATGTGACTGTAGCCAGCCTCCCAGGACGTGGATGCAAGAGGAAATGCGACCCCAGGTTGATCAGACAGATAGTGCAGAAGGTAGAAAAAGATCCAAGGAAACCATCTAGAACCATTCAAGCTGAACTAAGATCAAAGTATGTAACTTTCCCTTTGCACCATCAGTTACATTTTGAATCATAATGGTCTCCTTGGAAGAAGAGCTAAGAGGTTCCACTGTTGACAGAAAAACACTAAAAAGCCAGACTGGAATTCACTAAAACGCATGCTGACAAACCCCAAAGTTTCTGGGACTGATGAGACAAAACTGGAGCTTTTTGGCTCCACATCAGTTTGATGTTTACAGATAAAGAAAAGAACACCATACCTACTGTGAAACAAGGAGGGGACTGAGTTTTTTTTGGGGCTGCTTTGCTTGGTCTCAGTCGCAGGTCATAGGTCCTTTCACAGGATAATGACCCACAACATACAGCTAAAAACATCCAAGAATGGCCGACATAAAAACATTGGACTATACTTAAATAGCTCTCCATGAGCCCAGAACTTAATCCTATTGAACATCTTATGGAAAGATCTGAAAACTAGATTTGAATTCAATAAAGAGTCAGTATTGATTATAAAATACAGATTTTTATAGGTATCTTTAAATCTGGCATCACGCACAAAATTTTATTCCCGACATCAAATCTATATTGGATATTCCATTGCTGAATATTTTTGTTAAGGTGTATCAATCAGAGTCTGGATGTAAACTAATTTCAACATTGTACAAGGGTATTCAAGAGGTCAAAAGTCTAAATACAACTTACATTAAAAATGGGAGAGAGAAGTAAATGATGTAATCACTAATGATATATGGTTTTAACAATGTGCAATTCAGTGGAAAATCACTAGTTCAAATACATGGAGATGTTTTGGCTGGAAAACCCTTTGTAGATATTTCATAACTCCTGCGCAAAGTAAACATTATTCTGGCTCCTCTAGTTGTTGGAGGAATTGAGGAGCCCAAGGAGTAAAGCATTTTCCTTTGTTTTGGTCATGCCCAATGATTCAAAATGTTTGGACAAACGTTCACATAGAGATGGAAGTAATTTTAGGTTTGCAAATTCCTTTTAAGTGGGATGAGTTTTTGTTTGGATTATTGTATTCAGTGGACGTGGACTTATAGAGTCTAAACGTTTATTTGGTATTTTAAGCTTAGCAGCCTGAAGAGCTATTACAAGGTATTGGTTAAGATTAAAAGTCCCATCCTTGGATGATTGACACCCGATCATATATGGTTTACATAAGATGGAAAGAATTACTTTTTCAGGTAGAGTGCAGCTGGCAAAATTTAAAAAGATCTGGGTTAAATGGGAAAAATTTATAGTGGTAAATTGTACAGATTTATTGTGACTCTATATTAATTGTATTGTTATTTGAGTTTATTTACATGTTAAGTGAACACCACCCCTCCTTTATTTATTTATTTGGTTGTTTTTTTTAATATAAGTTTGGTCATGTATGTTTAGTTATGTTGAGGAAAAGTGTATAAAAACAAAATAATAATAAAATTAAAAAGGAAAGATCTGAAAACTACGGTGTGGAGACACCATCCTTCAAACCTGAGACAGCTTGAGTATCATGAAGAGTGGACCAAATTACCTGTTGGTCAATGCAGATGTCTCACTGTGAAATACAGAGGTCACTTGTTGGCAGTGATTGCTGCAAAAGGAGCTGCTACAAAATATGACATCAAGGCAACCATCGTTCTTCGTCCATGCCATTTTCATTTATTTTTAAAAAATATTCAACTGAATTCTAATTTTAAAAAATCTGACTTGTGTTAAATATGGAATAAATAATCAAGGATGCCATTAAACTTTTGTCTGTTTCAAGTTATTTCAGAGAGAGTCGTGTTTTTTTATTATTATTATTGTGGATCAACCAACAAATTTGTCCACATCTGTATGTTTTTACAGGAAAGAGTTGATGCAGTGTGGTGTTCTTAACCCAGAAAAAGATCTTTACCTTGGCAAACTGGCTCTCACCAAGTTCCCAAAGAGTCCAGAAACATGGATCCACAGGTAATGTTTTATTACTGAGCAAAATCCTCTCAATTTGTCATTTCTATGTTCACAGTAATGAAATGTAGTTCTACAACACTATACTGCCTTCTCCTTTTTTGTTCTCAATGTGTCCTTAAAAATAGTTTTTAGCAAACTATAGTAGTTACCTTTGTCATCTGTAGACTTAATAATCTGTGTATGAGAGGCTGTAAGAAGATTGTTACTTTAATATGTGCTATTTCAGTGTTATTACAAACATTAAATCCGGACTGACACCTTTTCTGCATTTGACTAAATAGGTGTTTTAGGACAAATTTGTAATGGATTTTACAATTAAAGGAAGGTTAGATATTGGACTTTTTTTGGATAAATCAAGAGTGGGCTTTTTAAAATAACAGTTTAATTACAGCCAATCTAAAAACTGGATGATGTTTAAACTAGTTAAAAGAAACCAGTACATAAATGTTAATCTCATTTTCTGAAGTCTGTTGTACATTCTCAGTAACGTAGGACATAATGATTCCTAAGATCTCATGCAGTTTAAAGCTCTGTAAGTCACACAAGAAATTTGAAAATGCCCATAAACATTTGAAGATATTTTGGAGACTCCCTCGCAAATGCTGTTCAACAACTAGTCTTTAACAGTTGCAGCCCAGTGAGATACCAGCTTCATATGGTGAGGGAATACATTGTTCAACAATAAGGACTATAGGAGAGCTGAGATCAGTGGATCTTTTTATGTTAAGAAACAGCTAAGTTAGAGTCTTACGATTTTATACAGCGCCATCTGCCATTTTTTCCAGAGGAGTTTAGGATTTAGCAGTTGTTTGTTGTACCAATAAGTGAACTTGTTCCAGTTAACAATTTCAATTTCAATGCCTTTATTGTCATCATACAAAAGCATGACAAAAGTAAAAAACAGCTATCGCTGAACGGTGCTAAAGAAACTACAACATCTATATAAATATGTAAAGAATACTAATAGAAAAATACAGTTAAAAAGATAAATAACAGAATTAAATACACTGTACAAAATTACTACCTGAACAGAAATGATCCATAATGAGCCGATATTGGCCACTTCTGTAAAAATCTGCAATTGACCACCTCTGTACATTATCAATTACCAAATAGGAAAACGAAGATGCAGCAGCAGCTGCTACTGTAGCCCACAAGTTAGTTTTTATAAAACAAGAATGCACTTTTCTGTATTATTTTGGAGTGTCCTAATTATTCTAAGGCAGGGGTGAGCAATCGTGGTCCTTGAGGGCCTCTGTCCTTCATGTTTTACTTGTTTCTCTGCTCCAACACACCTGATTTGAATCAGTGGGTGATTAAGAGGCTTCTGCACAACATGAAAAGGTAATTTAACCTTTGGTATCGGCCACAGAAAAAGTCATGTTAGTAGACTTCTTATAGTTAGTAGTTGTTTTATTTATTTATTGTTTTTTATTTTTGTTTAGGAAGCATAAAACTATGACAAGTATTTTTACTTGAGTTCAGAACTTTTTTGTTTAAATAAATACAACTGTGTAAAGCCTTCGACTCAGTCGATCATAAGACTCTTCTACTTCGGCTCTCCAGCATTGGTCTATCAATCACTTGTTGTGATTGGTTTGCCATCTATCTTGATAACTGTGTCCAGGAGCTGAAAAATGTCCACTTATCATTTCCAAAGGCATCTACTCTCCAACTTTTTACCTTACCTCTGTAGAGCATTTCTTTCACAACCTCCATCTTTGTCTAAATGTCAATAAGACCAAATGCATCATCTTTGATCGGAAAAGCACTGTCTCAAGTCCTCCAATGATCAGTTCTGCCAATGGTTTTGCCTTGTTATGGCCTATAAATATCTAGGTAACTGGTTGGACTCATTTCTGTCCTTAACTACTGATATCAATAACCTTCAGACAAAAGGTAAAGCCAGACTAGCTTTCCTTTTCTGCAACAAAGCCTCCTTCACTGATGCTGCTAAACTTGTGAACTCTACAAACTTGCCTTCCCTTCAAACCCAACAGCTCCATCACTGGCTTTGTCTACAAGACATGACACCATTTTATTTATCATCTCTTCTTCACCTGGTCTATCATAAATATAACACTAGATCAAGGGACAATATCAGGTTCATCATTCCAAAAACTTCCACTACTTTTTTTTAACTCCTTCTGCTTTGCTGCAGCAGACAGCTGGAATACCTTACAAAACACTCTCAAACTCAACTTTCAACTTTGACATCTCTCACTAATTTAAAGCTTCAAATTCAACAGAATAAAGTTGACTGCTTTACTTGTTGACCATTTCAGATGCACTTTGGGCGTTTCCTAATTTTGCATACATATTCCCTACTTTTTCATAAATACTTCTACAATATAAACATTTTCATCCTTATATGTGTGTGTGTGTGTGTGTGTGTGTGTATTTATTTATTTATTTATTTAATTTATTTGTCCTTTTATGTGAGGTCTGTACATTATATTAATGTACCTATTTTATTGCTGGAATTTCTTGTCCAGGTCATGTTTGTATTTAAGAACTAATTCTCAAACATTTTATCTGGTAAAATAAAGGTCAAATGAAAAAAAATAATTCTGATCTCTGTTTGCATAGAAATAAAAGTGACTGACATTTTAGCAACAATCAGCATGTTAGACAGTTAAGAAACTAAAATCAAAATTAACCAGGAACATTTCGGTCACTGCCTACTACATCAGATTTGTCTCTTTTATGTTATTAGTATAGTCTCATTGTATTGATACCACCAGTTTTATATTCTAACTTTAAGGCAAATGAAAATTTGTGTCTAAATACTAAGCGCTATCTAAATCGTTTTAGTATCTAAGCATCCATGTCTCCCTACAGACGGTGGGTGCTGCAGCATATTCTACATCAGTTTCCTGCTGTGGACCACCACAAAAATCAGCAAGAGGTTGAAGCAGAGGTTGATGCAGAAAGGACTCAACATGTCAGCGATCAGCTTGCCCGAATAATTTATGAAGAAATGAAGGTGTGCTCTGATGCTGCCTGCCGGTATCCCAGTAACTACAATGCTTGGTCCCATCGCATCTGGGTGCTGCGACACATGGCCAAAGGCAATATTAAGGTTTGATTTCAGGCTTATTAGATTATATTAAAGTGACACTGGTCATTTCTTGATAGTTTTCAGTTTGCATTATCCAAGAAAGGTCTCTGGTATACTGATGCAGTTTGTAAATGCCAATATATGAGACCCTGTTCAGTCTTCCACTAACATGCATCCTTGGTGATCAGATCAATGCGATTGTGAACGTAGCTCTAAGTGGTGCTCTGACCAGTCCCTCCAGGATTTTGTGGACTTTTTCTGAGATTGTTACCGCCTAAAATAAAGATTAATAAATAAATAAATAAAATGACTGATATTGTGGCAGCTTTTCAAAAAAAAATAATAATTTCTAAAACATGACAAGAAAGGGTTTTTTTTTTTGTTTTTGTTTTTTACACAAAAAAGCAGCAAGTAACCTTTTCAAATAAAGCACAGGATTTCTACAGTAATAGTTAAAGTGCCAACAACAAATTTCTTCAAGCTTTTATTTTAATAACATATTTACAAAAAATGCAAACATTAAATGAAATATTGAAAAATTACATTCATTAAAAGTGGAAAAGCTGGTGAAATCCTTGGATAGCTCCTCCATTTAAGATCTTCTCATTGCAGGGTGGTCAGTCAGAGGGAGTGTTGACTGCAAGGCAGGTGGAAACCAATTCTTCACAAATCAAGTAAAAAACTCAAATAAATTTAAATAGAACAACATATACTGTATTTTGTACTCAACAAATGCAACAAAACTGTTAAACAGAACACCGTTACCCTAACAAATTAAATATTGTGTCAGCTTATTTGTTCATGTGTTCTCCTCTGCAGTGGAGTAATAGGGCCTTTTTTGTATTTCTCTCATACTCAGACTCCCATACAGTTGAGATACAGACAAGCAAACCTTTATAAGTTTATAATTCTGCTTCTATAACATTTTCCAAAACCAAGGGTTTTAAACTCACCTTGTTTCTTGCAACAGAACTGGATGCAGGAGCCTCTGTCATGATTACTTGCTGTGTTTGTCCTCAGTTTTCTGTCACTCTCTGGACAAGTTTTACATTACTAGTGTTTCTTAAGTGTCAATTTTTGTTTCTGTTTTTCCATTATGTTGGACATGGTGTAAACAGTTTACCATCACTTTCATGTAATACTTGACAGATTTTAGTGGTAATATTTGATGGTAAACGTGATCTTCTGGTGTCAAGCTTGGATTTCAGGAAACAAAATCAGACGGGGGGCTATGGTGATTTACCAAATTTGTGGAAAAGTTGCCATGATTTGTCAAAATTGCGAGTCTGCAAAATTTGCAGGGATTGGTTGAATTTGTGTTAATAGTTCCTGGAGGTGCAGCTTCCTGAAGGGACTGTCTGACCTGTACTCACTATGTCACTGGAAAAACCAGCTGCAGAAAGATGAGACTATGAGTTCATGCTTTTCTACTGCTGATTGGAGTTATTGAAATTAACGTTAACTATGTTTATTGTTCTGTCCTACATTAAGCATTGAGTGTTGGTCTCCATGTGCTTGTCTCCAGCTCCCCATGAAAGCAGTTATTTGTTCTGGCTCAGCAAAGAGTTGGAGCTAGTTTACAATTGGTTTTCCAGTGCTGGAGCTGTGCCTCTGGTTGTAAAAACAGAACTAGTGCAAAGCAATCAGTGGATTTGGTTTAGTGCTGGAACTTGTTTGCTGGAAAATCAAAACACTGGGAATGTTCTCAAACATTTGTGCTGACATGTTTCCTGGCAGGTTTTCCACGATGAGCTGTCATCTATGCGTCTGTGGGTGTCCATGCATGTGTCTGACCACAGTGGGTTTCATTACCGTCAGTTCCTGCTCAAAGAGTTGATCACTGAACTGAGCCAGTCTCCAGTTTCCACTAGCACCAGCTGTGGTTCCTCCCAGCACTGGAGCAGCACTGTCCCCAGCAGCAGCAGCAGCGGCAGCAGCAGTAGTCCTCAGACTAATGGGGATCTGTCTGGAGCTGAGGCAGTTTCTGAGAAGAAACAGCTCGTCTCTTCCACAGTCCTTCAGCTCTTCTACCAGGAGGCAGAACTGTGCTCAGACCTGATTCAGTCCTTCCCTGGACACGAAACACTCTGGAGTCACAGGTGAGTGAAGACAAATTAGGAAAATGTTTGTCTCTTTGCATTCACTCACAAAATATTCTGAATTTAAGCAGCACCGTGTAAAAAAGTAAATGCACTCATGACAAAAAATATTTGGTGCCCAGAAGGAATGGCCTGATTTGTACCTAATCTGGCCCACATGCAGAGCAGTGATGGGTCTGTAAATGATTCAGTTTGCAAGATGATGCATATTTAAAACCAGAGGGTATATGTGGTGGGCGGCACCCAGTGGTTAGAGCTGTCGCCTCTCAGCAAGGAGCAACAGCCTTTCTGGGTGGAGTTTGCATGTTTTCTCCGTGTCCACGTTGGTTTACACTAGGTACTCCAGTTTCCTTTCACAGGCCAAAAGCATGCATGTTGGGTACATTGGTGAGTCTACATTGTCCCTTGATGTGAATAAGGGTGTGAATGGTTGTTTGTCTCTGTGTCCTTGTGATGGACTTGTAACCTGTTTAGGGTGTACCCGCCTCTCACACAGTCACTCCTGGAGATAGGCACCAGCTCCCCCGCGACCCTCATTAGGTGGACTTTGGACCCTTGAGCAAGGCCCTTAATTCTCTAGGTGTTCCCCAGGTGAACCAGGAGGATCCGTCTCCATGTCACCTCTGGTTGTGATTCAGGGGACTGATGTACATGATATGTCATGGTGTTCTGTTATGCTTGGCACATGAACAATCCTTCCTTGCTGTTGTCTGTCTTGGGTGACCAGAACCCACTGTATGGCCCACATTTTGGGCAATACCACAATCTGACCACCTGATACAATCACAAAATGTGACTCATATCAGACTCCATCAATTGCTGATAATGCTGTCTGATGAGTCTATGAGCCATCAGTCAGTGACCTTCACTCAATATAGTAAACATATTAAATGTTTAAACTAAAATTGTACCAATTTTTGGATAAAGTGAGGTAATATTGAATTCGATAGTGGCAAATCATCTCAAAGAATTCAGGACAGGTCCATGTTTTCCACTGTGAAGTGCCCCCTCTTGTTTTAAGAACAGTATAAACATCTAGGAACTGAGGAGACCATATGCTGGAATTTCTGGAGGGGAATGTCGTCCCATTCATGTCTGATGTAGGGTTCTAGCTGTTCAACAAACCTCGATCGTCTTTGCAGGGGCTTTTGTTTCATGATTCACGAAATGTTTTCAATTGGTGTTAGGTCAGGACTGCAGGCAGGTCAGTTCAACACCCAGACTCTTCTACCACAATGCAGTATGTGTTTAGCATTGTCTTGTTGAAATATGCAAGGTATCTGAAAAGAACGTTGCCTGGATGGAAGCAAATGTTGTTCTAAAACCTTTATACTGTATACATTGATTTGTAAAGATTGGCAGTAGCTATAGTAGAGCTCAATATTGTTAAATCTTTATCCCTGTCCTCTTACTGAAGACTAATTTGCAACAGGTCTTATTGACCTGGCCTGTGTCACTGACATCAGATGTAAAATTACCTTCCCCCCACCCCTAAAAAAATAGTACAATGTTTTAGTTTAAATATCTGATATGTTTACTATGTTCCATTGTAAATAAAATACTGGTTTATGAAATTTGGAAATTATTTCATTTTGTTTTTATTTATATTTTACACAATGTTTCAACTTTAAATTGGGTTTATAGGTTGTTTCATCAGGTTTTTTAATGTGGTTTACTCTTTAGGTTTGAACAAGTTAAAAGATTTATTTAACAAAAAATGACTAAAAATGAACTAAAACTTGCAAAGGATATTGTCATTAAGATCACTTTCTGTTCTCCTGTGGACCTTTTATTCATTTGTTTTAGACGGCATGTGTTCTACCTGTGGCACCAGTGGAAGAAGCATCACTGCAGCAGCATTGAAGGCAACAGCTTCTGTAACAATGAGACCGGGGACCCAGCAGGTCAAACGGGTGGCAGCCAGGAGAAGAGTCTGAACAGTCAGAGGCACGCTGGTGTACCTATGGAGGTAGACCGGCTATTCTTGGCAGACCCACATGACAACAAGCGACTGAGGAGAGGTGCCCTGCCTTCCTGTCCCCTAACCCTGGAAACTGAACATGTGTTTATTAGCAGTATACTGGACAGCTGCTGTAACTCTGAGCAGAGGAGCTTTGCTCTATCATACAGGAAGTGGTTAGACATTGTTATTGGTGTGCAGTCTTGAAACCATCCTTTCAACACTAAAGATGCCTTTAGATACAGATTTAGGATCAGTTTAGTAGTGCTAATTTCAAACAATAGTACATGATAACTCTTGAATTGAATCATAGTACAGCCTACTTCCTGTCAGTGTGAAGAGAGGATGGGATGGATTCTCTTCATTAGGAACTTTATTTGAGCGTGATCTGACCTGACACCCGTTGAGAGTGGAAATCTTCCTACACAAAACCAGTCGTGTCTGGTGTCAGACTGTCTCTCAGGTCTCTCAATGCCTTAGGTCAAATATATGTTGTTTTTAACTAATAAACAGATTCATCTGCACCAGTGAGTCTGTATCTGTAACAGTTCTGAAAAAAAAAAATGACACCAAACTGTCATTTTGTTCTGACTCTGAGTCAGCCTGAGGAAACAGTCAGGGTAGAATTTCAAAAAGATCAATAAAAGTGGAACCTCTAATTATGAACTAAATACCAAATACAATTTTTTAATCTTTGAATGATGTTTGGTCCTCCAAGTTACAAAATTTACTCGCATTGCCCACCTACACCACAACCACCCTACTGCACATTAGCTAGACAGCAGCAGGCCACCGGACCGTACACTAATGCTAATGCTGAGCATCAAAACATTGACTTTTTTGCCGTCTGTCCACCCATGCACTGCGACAGCTGGAGGTCATCTAAAGAGGTGCATGAGGGGTGCATATGGAGAAAAGGGCAAAAGTCTTCATCCAGGCTAGGCTAATGGCTAGTCAAAACAGGACCTGTTTTTCAGGGTTATAAACAACTCTTTCTCAAAAATGACACACAGGTGTAAAAGAACGCTACATTAGCTGACATTAAACCTTTACACTTTTGCACCAGTTCTTTAGTTTGTCGTCATTCAACCAAACAACATTTGTGTTTTTACGGTACTGTTGATTTCCTGAGGCTGCTGCCTGTGTCAGTCCGCCAGGAGTTTAATTTTTGGACTGACTACACACTCTGATCAGGCGCGTTGATACTTTCAGCAGCCTCAGCACGATCTGCGTATTCATAGTCTCATCTATGCTCAGAGCACAAATACATTCACGTAGTAACATGAATGTTGTTTGGCTGAGAAAAAAGCAACACACTAATCAGTGTCTTGTAAAAGTGTAGTGGTTTAATATTAGCAAATGTAGTGTTCTTTCACACCATTATGTTGTTGAGGAAGACTTGTTTTATAAGCTTAAAAAATGGGTAAAAACAGGCCCTCGTTTAGCTAACCATTAGCCTAGCCTGAATGAGGACTTTTGGTCTTTTCTCCAAACTCTGTGCTCTGTGACTGATGTCACGGCTGATAAGATACCAACTATTGATAACTATTTCACATAACATGACTTCTAAAATGACCAGACTATTCCTTTAATATTTATATTTCACATTCTTGCGATGTTATTGGGTAGCAATATTGTTTCTGTTGTGCTGAAAATGACTGTTGTGGTGACCCTAAACCATGATGTGGAAGGTTTTTTATTGTGTTTTTGGAGGTTGGGGCTGTTGGAACAAATTATTTAATTTCCATTCTTTTTAATAAGAAAAACTTGTTCAAAGTACAAATTTTCAACCGAGGGCCCAGGTGATGGAACAGAGCTGTGTGGATGATGGAGAGGGAGGGAACTTCACCTGGAGGAGGTCATACA
>JAOXNZ010000001.1:3783373-3795138 GCA_028566095.1 Kryptolebias brasiliensis | reverse complement strand
TGTAACAGTGTGTTTACAATGTAATAATGTGAGTTTCCTGTCTAATATAGTGAGTTTACTGTGTAATAGTGTGAGTTAACAGTGTAATAGTGTCTTTACAGTGTAATAATGTGAGTTTACAGTGTAATAGTGTGAGTTTACGTGTAATAGTGTGAGTTAACAGTGTAACAGTGTGTTTACAGTATAATAATGCGAGTTTACAGTGTAATAATGCAAGTTTACAGTGTAATAATGCGAGTTAACAGTGTAATAGTGTCTTTACAGATTAATAGTGTGTTTACAGTATAACAATGCGAGTTTACAGTGTAATAGTGTGAGTTTACGTGTAATAGTGTGAGTTAACAGTGTAACAGTGTGTTTACAGTATAATAATGCGAGTTTACAGTGTAATAATGCGAGTTAACAGTGTAATAGTGTCTTTACAGTATAATAGTGTCTTTACAGTATAATAGTGTCTTTACAGTATAATAGTGTCTTTACAGTATAATAGTGTGTTTACAGTGTAATGGTCTGAGGTTTGAGCATCTGGTCATTCCAATGTTTCTCCATTTGAGTGGGCTGACCCACCCAATGACGTATATTCTAGAATATACGTCATTGAACCCACCTGTAAGAGCCTGTGTGAGCGCGCGCCTGCTGTTGACAGCGTGCGACCAGCTGACCTCGGCCGCGTCTCTTCTTGTCAGCTGATTCAGGTTTAAGAAATAATCCAGCGTTCGGTCGCACATTGTTTGTGAAAAAAGCAAAAAAGCAACAAAAATTAAACAAGAGATTATCAACAACAAACGACACGTCAGCCTCCACCGCCCCATGAGCGCTGGTCCGCGGTCCAACCAGTTTCTGATCGCTGCTGGAATCCAGCTGCGCATTTACACTGGTTATTACGGTAGAAGTGCTGTACGGGGACTCCGAAAGGACAAAAACAACGCATCGCATCATTTTACTGACAATTAAGGGCCTAATATTACTTGAAGGAATGCATATCACCTGCTGCCTTACATGTCAAAGTTTTAATATAACATAATCTTTTGATGAAAAATGATGGAGGTATCGCCATTTTGGTCAAACCTAAAAAAATAACATTATCTGTTATGGCCTGGATTGAATGACTCAGCTACTACCACGCACAGGTTTAGGTAAATATCTGTAATATTTACTGAGTTACAGCTATTGATGTGTTAGCCAAGATTGCTTTGGCCATATGAATTGGGTTGATTGTGTGTCTGTCTGTTAGGAAACTATTTCATGAATCGCTGTCAGAAAGTATTCATTGGATGTAAATGTACAACTGATTACCTACTGAAGTTAACCCAGTTAAAGATGACCGTCATAGCTAATTTATATTAGCCAGAATTGATATAATTCAGTCAATTCTACAGGTACTGAGCTAAAATTTGGTGTGGTGCTAGCTGACAGTCCCAGCATGAGGTTTTTGTTATATCACAAGATTATACATCATGCTACCAAAGTTTGACAGAAACAGCTACAGCTCGGTTCCATCTCATCCTAAAATGATCTTAGTTTAAAACTGTGGCATGAAAGACGACAGGTGATATGTATGCTGAGCTTAAAAACTCAGCATACCTGAGCAAGCATACCCAAGCATTAAAATGCTTTAAACTTTATCCAGAACTTGACTTTGAAATCTATATTTTTGGGACATCTAAAAAGTGGAGTCAAACAAAATAATTTTCTATGTATTTATTCATAAATTGATTAATATTATCACGTAGAATTTCGTGGTTCAAAACAGGACTTCGCAATAATTCATGCCATTTTTGTCCTTTCGGGGTACCCATAGTGAACTCGTACCATAGTACACAGTTTATGTGTGCAGCTAAATTTTAGCCGCGGGCTAACTTCGGCTGCATTTTGCAGCTCCGCAGTTTCACCAAATGAGTTTTAGTGATAACTAAAATTTATCTCGAGAGAAGCAGACAGATAACTAACTTTTAACTTGGATAAAAATGAAAATACTGCTGGTAGCGACGGCAGAATGAAGCTTTTCGGCCTGTTGTGGTTCATTTCTGGAGGCTTCACATGCTCAGCTGCGCCCCCTCCTGGTCAAAGAGCCAGACAACACAGCAGCTGGTGTTTATCTTCACTACCAATGTTTAATTTAACTTTTATTTATCGATCAGACACAACTTAATGACCACTGAAGCAAGAAACAATTTTAAATCAAACACCAAATAAAAAAGCATAGATTTAAAAGTCTTCCTCCTTCAGCTGTTTCTGGAAAGAAGACAAAGCTGCAGTTTCTGTGTAATAATAGTGGGTGGTGCAGCGGTCAGAGCTGTCGTCTCACAGTAGGAAGGGCGCAGGTTCGTCTCCTGCCTGGAGCCTTTCTGTGGGGAGTTTACATGTTCTCCTGTTGCATGTGTGCAGCTTCCAGCTCCCTGCAGTCCTGACCAGGAAACGGCGTGAATGGATACTCAAAGTGTTGCTTCTTTCATTTTTTTAAATTTAATTTATCCTTTACATGAGCCCAATTCCATTATACAATTCTTTTGTTGAGTTTTTAGTTTTTCTTTACTTTATTTTAGTTATTTTTGGCTGGATCATTCTAGTTTTGATTATACTTTTTAGTGCTTCAGCTGCAGCCTAGTTACGGTCCAGAAGGAAACCTTTGAGGTTCTCTCAGTAAAGGTGCACCATTCATTATTTTACTTTTTATTTGTTTATTTTTAATTGTGGCTGTTGTTGGTTTCTTATTGATTGCAATTTTATGTTTATTCCTTATGTTCATCCTTTATTGTTATTTGATCCTTTTTTCTTTGCTTTTGAACATTGTCTATCATTTGAGAAGGTTTAAATGGGAATCATATAAGAAACAAAGAGTTTTATTATCTGGTGCTAAAATGACAAATCTTACTTTTTCCTGGTTTTATTTAAGTGGACATTTATATGTCCAAATGGGGGAAATTGTTTTTGAAAAATAAGATTCCTTAAGCTTTGTTCAAATGAGCACTCTGATAATTTGAGGTCAGACAGATTCTACTGCTTGGATCCGTCTCATTCCTGGGATGTTCTGTTTGACATTTCTTTTGTATTAAATTGTTCAAAATCAACAAGCTGGATCTTCCTGTCTCCCTTGTCTTTTTGCCACGACAGTGGACAACTGGTTCAGTATTATAATACATATCTGTGTTTTCCTTGAACCAGGGCTTCACCTGAGATGCCCCTTCCTGTTCGGAGTGAGTTTGTAGCTTTAATTTTAGTGTCCCATCACTAATTTCTTGTACTTTTACTCTAAATTCCACAAAGCTGTAAAACATGATTCAAAACTGAAGAAATAGACATACTGACTGAATAAATAAAGCAACCAGAAACTCCATAATGATCTTATATTTGTTTTCAAGAAGTTTAGGGTATCTCCTGGTACCCATTCTGACGGTGCAGTACCACCACCTGTTGTCTAATCTATCAGATAATCGAGTTCTAGTAACACCTGGACACGCTGCTCAGTTTTACAGCTAAACCTCACAATCACTCATCCCAACTCCACGTTAAACAGCAAAATACTAAACCCCTCCTGTGTTTCTGTAGAATCTAACATTTGGACCAGCTCTGCTCTCAGTACCAGACCAATCTGACCTTTGTTTATAGTCTGTCATATCACCGTCTGCTTTAACTTAAAGGCTGGGACCCAAACCTTGGACTTCCTGACTGTGCTGACCCCCGCTCCACCGTGCAGCTTCCTTCAGACAGACCTGACTGCTGATCCGTGGGACAAACGGCCTCACAGCCCCATTAGTTTCTGCCTGGTTGTATAATGCTGGGAACAGAGCAGGTTGGACGGTTGTTATCAGTCTCATACGGGTCTTTAAATACAAGCAGCAGGTGTGGACGCCCCAGATCCAAGGGTTCCACTCTGAAGGTAGGACGCTCCCAGACCATCTCTGAATTTTTTCTTTTCTTTAACCTGATCCCTTTTCTTAGAAGTGATTAGATTTTTATGAAACTTGCAGAAAGGAAACATTGGCTGTACATCTCCAACTGATTAACGTTTGGAGTCAGCTCAACTCAAGATGGTTGCCACAGTTAACCAACATTAGCCAACACAAAAATGACTATACCTCAGTGAATTTCACAGAGAGCCATTCCCAACACGTACTCCGAGCCCTAATGGTTTGAGCAAGGGGTGTGCAATCCTGGTCCTTGAGTGCCACTATCCTGCGTGTTTTACTTTTTTTTTTTTGCTCCAACACACCTGATATGAATCAATGGGTGATTAACAGGCTTCTGCAGAACATGAAGAGGTAATTTAACCTTGGAACGGAGGAAACAAGTAAAACATGCAGGATAGTGGCCCTCGAGGACCAGGATTGCCCACCCCTGGTTTAAGATATCATAGTATGCCATGAGATTTTGCGTAATATTTTTCAGGCTTGACCAAAACAGCTACAACTCCATCTTTTCTCATCATAAAAGAATTTTAATTTAAATCTCTGCTATAAAAGGCGGCGGGTGATATGCCTTCCTTCAGATCGGCTTTTATTTAAAGATATTTATCAGTGACACACTTTGTCTGAATAACAAATCTTTTGTTTAGTGTAAGAGATCAAGATTTTTTCAAGTCAAAAGGCTCAAGTCTAAGTTGAGTACTGAGTGAATGGTGTTAAAGGGATAATCTGGTCATTTTTGATGTGATGTTCTGTCTAATAGTTATTAATAGTTAATACCTTAATGTGACATCAGTCATAGAGCACGGAGTATGAAGAAAGAGACAGAAGTCTTCCTCCAGGCTAGGCTAATGGCTAAACAAACAAGGGTCTGATATTTAGTTTTTCAGCCTTATAAAACAACTTTTTCTCAAAACATGACATAACGGTGTGAAAGAATGCTACGTTAGCAAATATTAAACCAACACTTTTGCATGAAGCTGTTTGTTTAACTATATCCGTGCTACTGCGCAAATCTTAATCTGAGTCAATCTCAATCAGTATACCTGCAGTTCAGTAAACGTTTGCACTGCCTGGATAAGCTGATCAAGCATAGGCGGGGGAACAAAATGATGTGGCCGGCCTAGAATACAGCTTTGCAAGCCGTGCGCACAAAAAATGGGCTGTGCTCTTTAAAAAACTGTCCTTTGCTTGTTTGGTCACAAACACTCAGAGTTCAGTGAGACTGCAACAAAAAAATCTGCCTATTTTCTCACTATTTTTGTTCAGTTTTGAGTCGCCAACTAGCTGCAGCCCTGTGAGATACTGACTTATACCGTCTATGCTCAAAACACATGCATTTCTGCAGTATTACGGACGTTCAATTGAGAGAACAGCGACAAACACCAACAGTGGCAAGTAAAAGTGTAGAGGTTTCATATTGGCTAATGTAAAGTTCTTTTACACTAGTATGTCATTTTTAAGTGCTGTTTTATAAGCCTGAAAACTTATAAATTACAAGCCCTCATTTAGCAAACCATTAGCCTAGCCTGGAGGAAGTCTTCTGTCCTTTCTTCATACTCTGCTCCCTGACTGAGATGATGGCTGATAAGGTGCTAACTACTGACAGATATTTGACAGAACATCGGTTCAAAAGTGACCAGACTATCCCTTTAAAGTCTTTTGTGATTTCATCAAGTCAAGTCTGTTGTCCCTCCTGACTCCTGCTGTGATTTTGATTTGTCCAAAGCAGTGGTGTCCTGTCCTGGTCCTGGAGGGCCACTATCCTGCATGTTTTTGCCGTTTCTCTGCTTTCACACACCTGATTTGTTGACTGAGTGACTTACAGGCTTCTGCAGAACCTGAAGACCTGCTGAAGAGCAGAGAAGCATCTAAATTATGCAGGATAGAGGCTCTCCCGAACCAGGATTGGACACCGCTGGTCTAAAGACACATTTTTGAAACATTTAACTTCAGTTTGTTGTTTCTGCTCCTCAGCTCATCATCATGGCCTCCAACCTTTCTCTCCTCCTGCTGGTCCTGTCCAGTCTCAGCGTGGCCCAGTCCCAGCTCAGGCTGTTCAACTTGCGGGCCACCGGTCTGCCCTCTGACTTGTTCGGGACCACTGATGGCTATGTGAAGGTGTTCTGTGGTGCGGCCAGCCTGGGGAAGACTTCGGTCCGCAGGGACACGGTGAATCCCTGGTGGGAAGAGGAGTTCTCCCACTTCCAGGCTCAGGAGAACGAAGTCCTGAGGCTGGAGGTCTACGACAAGGACCTGGTCTTCGATGACCTGCTGGGGGTCTGCCAGCGTCAGATCAAGTTAGGGAGTCACAACCACGACTGTTTTCTCAACAAAGGAGGCACCCTGCACTATTCATACACGCTTAGCTAAAACACTCAGTAGGTCTGTGGAAAAGTCTCACCAGGACCTGTGGAACCTGGACCGGACTGACGTGATTCTGACAAATTCCTGCTCTTCATCTACGATTCAACAGTTAGGATGAAAATAAAACCAAACCTAACAATAAACTGTAACCTGGTCTCTTGTTCCTGTTTGCCTCTTTCACCACTGTCAGGAAATATTCAAATAAACTACTGCAACCAGTCTGTGTGTGTTCTTTAGTTGATCTTCATCTATGTTTGAGGTCAATGACATGATGAAAAACATCTTCATCTTTCTTGCAGACACCTGAAGGTTTTGAACCAAAACAAACAAATATTTGGAACTGTCCATCACCCCAGTTCCAGCTGAAGAAAAGAAACCCCACAGCATCATGCTGCCCCTGCCATGTTTCACTATACAGATGGTGTTTTGTTTTGTTTTTTGCGATCCAGTCTTGTTTCTGCACCAAGCTGACCTTTTGGAAAGTGTCTTTTTATATCTATAGGTCGTCACAAACAGAAAACGTGTTTAATAACTTTTCCCACAATCTTTTTTTGACTTTTTATCCGACTTTATTTTTCAAATGTAATGAACATTAAAGATGATACCTACCCTCCTCGCACCAGACATCCATAAACATCTTTTTGGTGCTTTTTTAAATCCGCTCTGATCAACTCCTGTTTAGTTTAGTTTCTCTTTTAATACACCATCTAGTATTTACACAGCAGCTTGTTTGAGGCTTACTTTTGTAGCAGAATGTAAGAAAGGGTGTACTTACTTACTTAAGCTCTGGTATGAAGGGACACCAGATCAAACTGATTCATCTCAACAGACTGAACTGTATCTTATGGGAAATCAATCATATTTAGATTACTTTTATTTATTTACCCTCATTATTTCTCAGATCTCAACAACTGGAGGCTGGATTTGTTAATTACAGCAGATGTTTGTGGGTCTAACTGGAAACCTTGAAAGTCCTGTAGGCTGTGTGAAGGCAGACAACTCCAACACCTGCTCTGAGCCCATTTCTCTTTCTCTGTGTGGAACAGCTGCCCTGTTCTGAAACATAGCAGCTGTATGCTACCTCGTCCTTGGTTCATATTAAACAACAGGCTTTTTACCTCCCCCAGCGAGGTTATGTTTTCAGTAGTGTTAGCTGGTTTGTCTGTCCGTCTGTCTGTTAGCAAGATTACTTAAAAACTAATGAACAGAGTTTGATGAAATTTTCAGGAAATGTTGGGGTTGTCACAAAAAACAAGTGATTAAATTTTGGTGGTGATTTAGATCATAATTCAGATCACGAGTTTTTAATAACCCTATGGCCTTGGTGTAGTTTTACGCTCTGAGTGCTTCTAGTCTTTTTCCATCCTTACTGACCTGTATGTACATCATGAAACCTGAATATCTTCAGATATCATGTCTCTGATTAGACCTTTTAACTTAAATTATGCAGCGTTATGACTCTACAAAATGTAATATTTAAAGTCATAAAAACAATACAATGTTTTAACTTCAACTTTAAAGATAAAGCTTACAAATAGTTTCTCATGCACTGCTTTGAGAAGTGGGCAATAATGTTATTACCTATGTGTCTGTGTTTGTTTGTTTGTCTTTTAGCAAAATATCTCATAAATCACTGAATGGATTTTAATAAAACTGTCAGAAAGTAATCATTGGATGTATATCTAGAACTGAATCATTTCTGGAGTCAATCCAATTCAAGATGACTACCACTTATCAAACAAAAATGCCTACAAGTCAGTGAATTTTAGAGATATTGAGCTAAAAGTTGGTGTGGTAGTAGCTGAGACTGATTCCCAACACATACAAGCACTAAGATATTTCTTTAAAACTTTGCCATTGACTACTTGAATCAACTGTTTTGTATGTTAGCAAAATATCTCACTGGACAGATTTGAATGAAACTCTCAGAAAGTAATCATTAAAGTACATCTCCTGCTGATTAACTTTCTGAATCACTCCAATTTGAGATGGCCACAACAGCTAACTGCCTTTAGCCAACACAGAAATGTCTATCATTTACTCAGCTTTGTAGATATTGAGCTATAATTTGATGTGGTAGTAGCTGAGAGTCACTCCCAACACATACTCTGAGTGTGACAGAGGTTTGACCAAAACGGCTACAACTCCCATCAGTTTTCATCATAAAATGAACTTAGTTTAAAGTTTGGCATGAAAGGTGGCAGGCAATATGCATTCCTTCAAGAAATGCCTGGACTTTAATAGTGTTTCTGTTTTTCTCCTTTGTTCAGGTTTGTTGATGCTTCATAAATGTTTAGAGGATATCTGGGAAATGAAGGACTGAGGAGCAGTTTGTTCATGTATGAAGCAGGGAAGATCAGATGAACTGATGATTCACTGTTTTAAGCAAGTAAGTTTTTTCTGAACATTTTTTTGTTCTAGTTCAGAGCCTTTTGCTGCTGGTTCCACCTTATAGTGTATCATAAATGTTTGTCTTTAAAAGTAACTTTTATCAGTTCTGCAATGTTTTCTTCTCATCAAGTGTTCATAAATTCACTCAAGTCCAAGTTCAGGAAAATTCATATGGGTTTGAATTAATTCTTAATTTCTTCTTAAAATGAGGTCAACAACTCTCAGCTATTGCATGTTTATGTGTTCCAGCCAAACAACTTCCTCTGTTAATTTAACCTCACATGTTCATCTACATTGATTACATGTGATTAGGTTCAGGTTCTGTAAAACGCATTTAAAGAAAAAGTAAGCATAATCAAACACAGACTGATATCTGACCAAATACAAAAACACCACAAGAGGTGATTTAAACAAACAGATAAATAATAATTAAGAGTAATGTTCTGTGATGGAGAAACACTGCTGTGTACAAAACATCACATTATCTTATCTTCACATAATCTGTTGGCTAAACCCCACTTGTGTGAGACGTTTGCATTCTCGTGGTTAAAGATTTTTATAGTTTCATTGTTAGCGTGGAGCTTTGGGGGTTTTTGAGGCGTCCCAGTCTGAGACACGTGGCATCAGAATCATCTGCCTTAGTCTCACAGTCGGTGTGTGAAGCAGCAGCTGTGACACAGGATCAGTGCCATCTGCACACCAGAACAGTGTGCAACCATTGGATGGATGGTGCTTTACTTCAAACACCAAAAAAAACTTTCCAGACGTCAAACTTTCCATCAGGAGAGAACTGGTTTTTACTGTCCCAACTTCACCAGCTGGGAAATCATTACATGGATTCTGTGAAATTCAGTTATATTTAGATCACTGTGAAAATGTTTAAAGTCTGCATCCAAATTCCAAAGATAAACTTTGAAGAACTGTTGATCAAAACAACTTTAAAAGATTAGTCTGCTTTGAGACAAAACAATTCAGTCCAAGTCAATTCAGATTCTCCATGCAGATCAAATTCACAAATCCTCTCTGGGCACTGCACAACGGAAAAAAAACAAGTCCAATTTACTCCATAAAAATTCAGATTCAAATCTAATTATATTACAATACTTTCACAAAGACCCCTTATGATGAGTCACAATTTTGGATGCAGCGTTCCCTCGCCCGGACGCAGGTCACCGGGGCCCCACTCTGGAGCCGGGCCTGGAGGTGGGGAACACTGGCGAGCGCCTGGTGGCCGGGCTCCATGGCCCGGCCGGGCACGGCCCAAAGAGGAGACTTGGGTCACCCTTTCTATGGGCTCACCACCTATGGGAGGGGCCAAAGGGGTCGGGTGCAAGGTGGAACGGGTAGTGGCCGAAGGCGGGGACCGTGGCAGTCCTCGGCTACAGAAGCTGACTCTCGGGACATGGAATGTCACCTCTCTGGTGGGGAAGGAGCCTGAGCTGGTGTGCGAGGTCGAGAGGTTCTGGCTAGAAATAGTCAGACTCACCTTGACGCATGGCTCTGGCTCTGGAACCAGTCTCCTTGAGAGGGATTGGACACTCTTTCACTCTGGAGTTGCCCTGTTGAGAGGCGCCGGGCCGGAGTGGGCATACTCGTTGCCACCCATCTTGGTGCCTGTACGTTGGGGTTGACCCCAGTGAACGAGAAGGTAGTCTCCCTCCGCCTATGTGTGGAGGGACGGGTTCTGACTGTTGTTTGTGCTTATGCACCTAACAGCAGTTCAGATTACCCACCCTTTTTAGAGTCCTTGGGAGGGTGCTAGAGAGCGCTCCTCATGGGGACTCCCTTGTTCTGCTGGGGGACTTCAACGCTCACGTGGGCAATGACAGTGAGCGCTGGAGGGGTGTGGTTGGGAGGAACGGCCCCCCTGATCTGAAACCGAGTGGTGTTTTGTTGTTGGACTTCTGTGCTCGTCATGGATTTTCCATAAGGAACACCATGTTCGCTCTTGGCACCAGGACACCTTAGGCCGCAGTTTGATGATTGACTTTGTGTTGTTTCATCCGATCTGCGGCCGCATGTCTTGGACACTCAGGTGAAGAGAGGGGCGGAGCTGTCAACTGACCACTACCTGGTGGTGAGTTGGCTCTGATGGTGGGGGAGGATGCTGGTAAGACCTGGCAGACCCAAACATATTGTGAGGGTCTGCTGGGAACGTCTGGCGGAGTCCCCTATGAGACGGAGCTTCAACTCCCACCTCCGGCAGAGCTTTGAACATGTTCCGGGAGAGGTGGGGGACATTGAGTCTGAGTGGGCCATGTTCCGTGTCTCTATTGTCGAGGGGGCTGACCGGAGCTGTGGCCGCAAGGTTGTCGATGCCTGTCACAGTGGCAACCCTCGAACCGGCTGGTGGACACCGGCGGTGAGGACTGCTGTCAGGCTGAAGTAGGAGTCCTATTGGGTCTTTTTGGCCTGTGGGACCCCGGAAGCAGCTGATGGGAACCGGCAGTCCAAGTGGAATGCGGCTCGGGTGGTCCCTGAGGCAAAAACTCGGGCATGGGAGGAGTTTGGAGAGAACGACTTCTGTATAGCTTCGAGGCGATTCTGGTCCACCATTTGGCGTCTCGGGGGGGGTGAGCGGTGCACCATCAACACTGTTTATGGTGGGGATGGTGTGCTGCTGACCTCAACTCGGGACGTTGTGGGTCAGTGGGCAGAGTACTTTGAAGACCTCGTCAGTCCCACCAGCACGTCTTTCAGTGAGGAAGCAGAGCCTGGGGACCTTGGGTTGGGATCTCCAATGTCTGTTGCTGAGGTCACCAAGGTGGTTAAAAAGCTCCTCAGTGGCAAGGCCCCAGGGGTGGACGAGATTCGCTCAGAGTTGCTTAAGACTCTGGATGTCGTGGGACTGTCTTGGTTCACTTGACTCTGCGACACTGCATGGACATCGGGGGGCAGTCCCCCTGGATTGGCAGACCGGGGTGGTGGTCCCCGTATTTAAAAAGGGGGACCGCAGAGTGTGTTTCAACTATAGAGGGATCACACTCCTAAGCCTCCCTGGTAAGGTCTATTGAGGGGTTCTGGAGAGGAGGGTCCGCCGGATAGTCGAATCTCAGATTCAGGAAGAGCAGTGTGGTTTTCGTCCTGGTCGTGGAACACTGG
>JAOXNZ010000001.1:3767468-3783273 GCA_028566095.1 Kryptolebias brasiliensis | reverse complement strand
GCCGGAAAAGGGTAGAGTGCCTTCTCCGGGTCGGGGAAGATGTCCTGCCCCAAGTGGAGGAGTTTAAGTATCTTGGGGTCTTGTTCACGAATGAGGAAAAAATGGAGCAGGAGATCGATAGGTGGATTGGTGCTGCGTCTGCAGTGATGCAGGCGTTGTACCGGTCTGTCATGATGAAAAGAGAACTGAACCAAAAGGCAAAGCTCTTGATTTACCAGTCGATCTACATTCCTACTTCCTACCCTCATCTATGGTCATGAGCTTTGGGTAGTGACCGAAAGAATGAGATTGTAAATACAAGCGGACAAAATGAGTTTTCTCCAGAGTGTCTGGGCTATCCCTTCGAGATCGGGTGAGAAGCTCGGTCATCCAGGGGGCTCAGAGTAGAGCTGCTGCTGCTCCACATCGAGAGGAGCCAGTTGAGGTGTCTCGGGCATCTGACTAGGATGCCTCCCTGGTGAGGTGTTCCAGGCACGTCCCACCGGGAGGAGACCCAAGACACAATAGAGGGACTATGTTTCTCGGCTGGCCTGGGAACGCCTTGGGATTACCCCGGAGGAGCTGGCCCAAGTGGCTGAGGAGAGGGAAGTCTGGGTCTCCCTGCTTAGGCAGCTAACCCTGCGACCTAACCCTGGATAACCGTAAGAAAATGGATGGACGGACGGACGGACGGACAGACAGACATTCACATGTAGTACTTTATGAAAAGCTGATTAGTAAACATTATCTGTCTAAGGAAGGGTATAGTTAGGGTTGGATTGGGTTTCCTCCGCTATCCCTTCAATGGTAAATGAACGGTACTTATATAGCGCCTTTCTAACCAACCAGGCTACTCAAAGCCCTTCACAACACAATCTGTGCCCTCATTTACCCATCCACACACATTCATACAGCACTGAATCTCTACAAAGCTAATCTAAATAAATCATTCTATAGAGTCTAATCAGTCCTTTAAACACCATTCATACACTGATGGGGCACATCAGAGGCAGTGAGGGGTTCAGTGTCTTGCCCAAGGACACTTTGACATGTGACCGCTAACAGGAATTGAACCTTCTACTCTCTCATTGAACGACTCTAACCACTGAGCCACAGCCGCCCTAATTACGTTGCTACTTTCCAAGTTTATTCATCCAATTATTTCTATCATCATGTTTTTCTTCTCATAGAAACTACACCGGGACCAATCATTCTGTTTGTCTGTGTCTCTTTCCTGTTCACCCAAATGCCAGCTGGTCGAAGCAGATGACCGCTCATTCTGAGCCAGGTTCTGCTTTCTTCCTGTTAAAAGGGAGTCCTTCCTTTCCACTCCCACAAACGTGCTGCTCAGGATGGGAGATTGTGACAAAATGAATTTTTGATGTAATTTGTTAGCTTTTTAGACAGCAAACTTTGACTAATTAGCATTTCATAATGTATTGTATATGAATGTCCTGCAATATAACTGGACTGAACAGACTAGAGTTAGATTTGGATTAGTTTTGAAATTCAGATGTGTATTTTTTTTAAAAGAACAGGGAACAGAAAGGCTGGACACACAACTCAGACATGAAAAGTATTTAAAAACTGAGTCCAGACAGTAGGAACCCTGGCAAACGTTTCTCCAATCCATCTATCTCATGAAGAAGACTGCTGAGATACAGGAACTCAAAAAACAAAACCATCATCTCGAAAATAAAACGAAAACAGAGAAAATCCACATGAAGCTGTTTGAAAATGTGTTTATTCTGCCACTGGAAAAGGAGAGCAGAACACTGAAGCAAACATTCAGAATCGGACATGATCCCCCCTCCTACACCCACTCATGATCTCTACTCTTATTTCCAGGGTTTTAAACTTCATTGAGGAATAAAACAAAACTTAAAAAGGGAGCAAGCAAAGCATTACTTTTAGTAGGGAAAAAAATGAGAAACTAAAACAGTATCAGATGTGACCACGTCTTTCACAAAAAACAGCTAAAGATCAAAACCAAAACTTTTTCCTCTGATTATACATTAAATATATTCTTATGTATGTCTGGTTAATAAAGACAAAAGCATATTTTAGGCCTGACAAATACACAACTTACAAAGATATACTCAGTTCAGATTCCTCTTAGTCTGTGAAATGACTTGTTTTTGTTTGTAAGCTCTGAAACGTAAAAAGACCACCGCATTAAACATTAAGCTTAATTATTAATGATAATAAAACAAAACACTGTTCAGCTGGCTGTCCTGTTTAACAACAACAACAACAACACAGAGCTCTGGATGCAACTACACACATGAACGTAGGCTTCTCCCCATCCATCTGGATCCTATGACATAACTTCAGACAGAACCAAACAAATGGGTCGGTTCTGAGGGAGCAGCAGCTGTGGGTTGGAGTTTACTCTGAAGCTTCAAAGGAAAAGTTAACAGCACACAGAACAACAGGCAGAGAACATTTTACTACATTGTTGAATATTTTTAAATTAGAATGAAAAAAAAGAAAGAAAAGAAGCTTAAAAACTGTCGTAATCCTTTTTGTCCTTTTTGCCTTCGCCCTCGAAACTGTCCGTCCCGTCGCTGTTGTCCCGGCGCCGCTTACGGCTGTTACGGACGCTGAAGCGGGGGTTCATCTGAGGCAGAGGGTCCATTCCCAGAACTTTATGGATCTGACGAAAGGCCAGCAGCCTCAGAACGAACTGTACAAACAAGGAAACATGTTCTAAATAATGGCACCAAAGAGGTGTTTGATCAGGGTCCAGAGATGAAATTCAGCCCGTATTAGAACCTGACAGTCCAGATGTGAAGCTTTACATAACAAGGATGTTAGTTTTTGTCTCACGATCACTGTTAATTTCATTGGTGAAATATTTTGTTGTAGCTTTTGTCAACAACTTCTTTTTCAGGAGAAAAAAAAAGACAATAACTAAATAAAAACTCCTGCACAGAGACTAAAACCATGATGAAGCTATTGACATTTTTGGTGATTAAAAGTGTTACCCAAATCTCTCAAAGTGATGACATACAATCAGATCTAATTTTGTTGTGTAGAAAGGTGGTTTTGTGTGCCCTTCTAAACTGAACCAAGGAGACGGAAACACCCAGGAGAAGCAGAAGAACCAGCAGGACACATTTTACATTAAACATCAAGAAAAGCAAAACTCTGCATAAACCTGGTGACAGTCACAAAGTTTGGGCATCCTGGAATCAATGTGAAGGTAAGCTACTAAAACTAAAGGTAGCATCTCAGTGGGCTGTGACAAAACTGCAAGAAAATAAACATTTTTTTATGCAGTCTCGCTAGATTTTGAGTGTTTGCAAACAGTGAGCCATACAGCTGATAGCAATTTTTGAAAAAAAAAAAAAAAAAATGACAACCATTTATTTGTTGTTGTTTGTCTGACATTAAATCAGACTAAAACCTTTCCTGTTTTAGATCAGTTAGGATTCTCAGAATTATTTTTATTTGTTAAATGTCCAAATAATGAGAGATAATTTTTTGTTACTTTCTTCAAAGTTACAAGTTTAAAATTACTATGCCTTTAAACAGTTTGGGAAAGGCCAGGTGATGATGTCATGGCTTTGGAAGGTTTTGAATGGATAGTTGACAACATTTGAGTTATTTGGAGGCACACCTGTGGAGACATTTTAAGTCACACCTCAAACAACCTGCTTCTTTGTGTGACATCATGGAAAGATGAAAAGAAAGCAGCCAAGATATCAAGAAGAGAATTGTTGACTTCCACAACTCTGGTTCATTCTTGGGTACAATTTCCAGATGCCTAAAGGTTCATCTGTTCAAACAATTATACTCAATATAATGATATAGAAACACCATGGGAATGTCCTGCCATCATACCACTCAGGAAGGAGATGGGTTCTGTGTTCCGAGATGAACATGTTTTGGTGTGAAATGTGTGAATCAACCTCAAAACCAAAGCAAAAAACCTTGTGAAGATGCTGCTGAAGCTGGTAGAGAGTCCTGTACTGACGTGGGCTGAAAGGCCACTCAGAAAGGAAGAAGCCAATTCTCTCAAAAGAACAATAAAAAGCCAGAATATAGTTTGTAAAATCCACACAGGGACAAAGATCTTAATGTTTGGAGACATGTCCTGTGGTTTGATGAAACTAAAGTTGAACTGTTTGACCATAATGACCATCATTATAGGGGTGGCAGCATCATGTTGTGGGGTTGTTTTGCTGCAAGAGGGACTGGTGCACTTCACAAAATAAATGGAATCATGAAGAAAGAACATTATGTGGAAATACTGAAGCAAGATCTCAAGACATCAGCCAGGAAGTTAAAGCTTGGACAGAAATGGCTCTTTAAATGGACAAGGACAATGATGAGACAGATCCGAGTGGTAGAATCTGACTGACCTCAGATTGAGTGTGCTCATTTGATCAAAGCTCATCAGTAAGACAAAACGACTCCACCAATCTCGTCATAACTGGAAGGTCATATCACTTAGAGGGCAACATGATCTAACACTGACCTGTGAACAGATATGCAGGATCCAGGACACTTCTGTTACACCTAATGAGGACATCTCAGACCCTATTGGTATCTTAGCACTGAATCTAATTTTTCTACAACAGCTGGTGTCAAATGAACTGTGTTCAGTAACAGTGGATTTACTGTCCATTATTTTGTTTTGAATTTCTTTTATAAAAAAGACATGGCCAGATAAATAAACTGTTTGTGTTTTACAGTATATATATTCTGTGTAAATATGTGTTACACATTCAATATTGTGCATAAAGTCATTTCCAAGGTTTGCTAGTCCGTGAAAACTTCTACATATACTGTACAGTACAGACGAGAGCAGAATGAAGTGATCAGAAAAACACAACTAGTTTCTCTTAACATTTACTACTACACAGTAAATCATTTATTTTCATACGTAAAGGCAGGAGATGAACGTGAACCAGTTTAAATAAAATGTAAGTGTTTGTACCTGAGCACTGGAGGTAATGTCCTCTCTCTGTTGCGCTCCCATGGTTGTGAGGGTATCCACAGCCTTCTTCTCACAAGGATCCAACAGGCCTGGTCCGCCTGTTAGAAGAAAGAAAACAACTAGAGTTTAGTTTTAACAGATATCAGTGACTTCTGGATCAGGAAAAAAACCAAGATATTTATTCAATGTGTAAATAACGTGTAAAATCATGTAATATCCACAATACAAACACATCTGTTCATAAAACATTTTCCATTATAAAATTCCAAACTTTTCCAGATTAAATTGTTGAGCCTTTTCTGACATTGAAACATTTGTTAATTTCCTATGAATGTTTATTCACTGACGCTTTCATTATTGTAAATTTATAGTAAAAAATGATATTTAAAGAAACCCTTTGCATGATTTAGGGCTGGTAGATTGTGACAGAAAACTTGTGTCCTGAATTTGTAACATGGTTAATAATCCCAAGTTATCTGTAAACTGGCATTTTTTCTTCTGGAACCACAAAGCACCAGGCAAAGAAAACGTTTCAGTTTATTTTAGTGCAAAGCTTTTAGATGTAAATGTTCAAGGTGTTTAAATCAGACCTTGGTTTCAGTCAACTAAAGTTTCATCAAAAATGCCGGTTTTCAACAACTCATTTTTGTCAACTGCTGCCATGAAAGGCGGGCGATCATGTAATCATTTATGCCCGTGCGTGTTTGTCTGCTAGCAAAATATCTCAGGAACCACTGGACAAATTTAATGAAACTTTCAGAAACTAATCATTGGATATATGTCTAGAACTAATTAACCACAGCTAATCGACCATACCAAACATAAAAATGCCTATGGCTCAGTCAAATTTACAGATATTTAGCTAAAATTTGGTGTGGTAGTAGCCGAGAGTCATCTCCAATGCTTACTCCAGGGGCTAAATGATCACACGAGATCTTTGTTTAAAACTTAGGCATTCAAAAAGCGAGCAGAATGCATTCCTTTAATATTTGCTAATTTCATAAGTTTGATTCTTTTTTTTGTCTAAAACAGCAAGAGGTGGCTGGAAATTGTCCAAGGACCACCGTATTTGTCTACATGTGGCCTAAAGGTTTTCAATCAGAAACTCAAAAACAAAGATACTGACAGACAAAACCCTTATTGCTGACTGCTGGCAGGCAGACACAAACAAGGAAGTCTCAGGTTCCAACTTTCCAGGACTTATAAAGCAAATCTGAATCTAATCCTCAGTTAGTTTCACTCTAATTTGATCCTTCGAGTAGTTTTCTCACTGAGCTGTGACTGGTGGGAGACTAGTTAGGGACTCAAAATTGTGGGAAAATTGCGTGAAAATAAGAGAATTTCCAGTTGCAGTCTCACTGAATTCTGAATGTTTGCGACCAAGTGACCAGTGAGCCGTGTGGCTGTTTGGAACAGACAGTTATTGGAAATCACAGCCTATTTTTGTGTGCAGAGCTTGAAAAACTGCCTTCTTGGATGAGCACATGTTTTTGTTGCCCACATCATACACACCTCGGCTACCCACTTTGGCACATTTATGATTTAATCTGCTGGAGTACACTTTAAAAATGAACAGGCAGATTTAGACCAATTTTTTTAAATAATTATTTATTGTCAATGTGGCTTTTAGACCTGGACGTTTACCTCGGATGTTTTCTGTCAGGAGACCTCCCATGCAGGTGTAAAAATACAGCTCTAACTCTTGAGAGGTGTTGGAGATCTCCACAATGACTTTATGACTGTTTTAAGAGAAAAGTTGTTGCACAGATTTTTTTGAACGTGTTCAAACTCAAGAGAGAGGACTGTGGAAAGGCTGGGCACAGAGAGCATATCTGAGATGCTGAGTTTTCCCTTGAGCGATATAAAAAAATGACTACATTCTGCTGGCAGTAAGTCAGGCTCGTTTCCAGTGAGAGTTGGACTCCGTCAAGGTTGCCCTTTGTCACCGATTCTGTTCATAACGTTTATGGACAGAATTTCTAGGTGCAGCCAAGGTGCAGAGGGGATCCATTTTGGTGGCCTTAGGATCGCGTCTCTGCTTTTTGCAGATGATGTGGTCCTATTGGCTTCATCAAGCTGTGATCTACAGCTCTCGCTGGAGCGGTTCGCAGCTGAGTGTGAAGCAACTGGGATGAGGATCAGTGCCTCCAAATCTGAAGTCATGGTCTTGAGCCAGAAAAGGGTAGAGTGTCTTCTTCAGGTCAGGGAAGGAGTCCTGCCCCAAGTGGAGGAGTTTAATTATCTTGGGATTTTGTTCACGAATGAGAGAAAAATGGAGCAGGAGATTGATAGGCAGATTGGTGCTGCATCTGCAGTGAAGCGGGCGCTGTACCGGTCTGTCGTGGTGAAGAGTGAGCTGAGTCAAAAGGCGAAGCTCTCGATTTACCAGTCGATCTACGTTCCTACCCTCATCTATGGTCATGAGCTTTGGGTAGTGACCAAAAGAACGAGATTGCGGACACAAGCGGCTGAAATGAGTTTTTTCTGCAGGGTGTCTGGGCTCTCCCTTAGAGATAGGGTGAGAAGCTTGGTCATCCGGGAGGGACTCAGAGTAGAGCCGCTGCTTCTCCATGTCGAGAGGAGCCCGTGTCTTGTTTTTGACAAACTGCATTTAAATTTTTCTTCTGGAGCTGGTCTGGTAAAAGTCACTCCTGCTGTTAGATTTTGTGACAGGTCAGTTGTAAAACTTGTTTCTTATCCCAGTGAGGGAAAGAGAGTCAGAGGACCACGGTCTGTGAGTCACAGTTCACCAATGCATTAGGTAAAACTGTTGAATTAAACACTAATGTAATGATTAATGGGAGATTTAAATATGCCAAGATATACATCATAGTTAAGCTTCAAAATATTGCAATATTAATTTTTGGCTGTATCACCCAGCCCTGAGCCCTGAGCTGCCACTGGGACTCGCACTGTGAGATACCACCTTTCATGGCTATGACCAAAACATCTCTCATGCAGGCTTGGCAGATAAAAACCCTAATGACCCTGAGGCGGAGGGGATGGAGAGTGATTTGCTTGTGAGTTCAGCTTGCATAATTGGAGCAGCTCACTCCAGTTTTAAACCTTGGAACTTCATACTTTTCAGTTTAAATTAAGAAAGTTCCTTAGATGAGAAGAAACACATTTTCAAGACGAGAAAAGAAAACCAGTCGTCTTTTTATTTAAACTCTGAAGAGAATCTACACCAACATAATATGAGTGTGAATACAGGTACCACTCCGTGACTCAGCTGATTCATTAGAGGTCTACAATGGTTTATAAAGATAATAACAGACTTGTTTAGTGTTTTAAAGTTATCTTACCAGTGAGTAAAATCCCAGAAGAAATACATTCAAAGACTCGTCTCAGAGCATCACCGGGGCTGAGGGGGGCAGAGGCACTACTAATGGCCTTCTCAACCAGCAGCTCCATAGCCTGCACAGAGAGAACATTAAACTCAATTCAGGTGGCTGGAAAAGACCTGTTTATATAACATTAACAAGCCTTTTAAAGCTGGAACACATTTTTAAAAATATCATTATTTTATTAGCGTTAACAAGACGTTTGATTTGATCTTTATACAAAACATCCATCAAATCAGCATTTGTTTGTCAAGTTCCTAAATCAATGCAGCCAGTTTCACTCAGCTTTCTAAAGCTTGTTACATACTTTGCAAGAACTGAATAATTTGTTTTATTTTTTTAAATGTCAAGAAAAAGAACAAAGTTAGCTTTGGCCAGGACATTTCATACATGGCTGCAGAGTTTTGGACCAGCTAAAGATGATAAAAAGGCTTATTTTTTTCAGATAAATTAAAAGTGCATTACAATAATCATAACAGAAAATAAAAGCATAGATAATCATCTCCAATTCATGTTTTGACACCAGCCTTCTTCATTTAGAATTTTTTTTTTAAGTGGAACAATCAACTTTGGACCAGCTATTTGGAGAGACAGTCTATAAGAGGGGTGGGCAATCCTGGTCCTCAAGGGCCACTATCCTGCATGTTTTACTTGTTTCTCTGCTCCAACACACCTGATTTGAATCCATAAGTGATTAACAGGCTTCTGCAGAAGATGACGAGGTAATTTAACCACTGAATCAGGTAAAGTAAAACATGCAGGATAGTGGCACTTGAGGACCAGGATTGCCTACACCTGGTCTATAACAGCACTGACAGGTCAAACAGCACATTTGAGTTCCACAGATCAAAATGACCAATTTGCTCTCTGATCGGTGGAACCATGCTGTCAGGGTCAACAATCAGACATTGTGTCTTTTCTGAGTTTAATTGAAGGTAGCTAATTTTTAACCACTTAGGTCTGACAGGCACTAAATCTGAAAACTAGTGTCCCTCAGACTTCTTAAAGGATAAGCACAGTTAGATGACGTTTGCATTAATGTAGTTACACATATTGCTAAATGTCCTATACGGAGCAATTAAATTGAGAACAAAATTGGCCCTGAAACAAAACCTTGAGAAACCCCACAAGACAAGTCAATAGTATCCAACAGTCTGTATATAAATTAAAATTAGTCAAAGTTAAGATGTGAATCTCTCTAGATCAGAATTCAATAAAATAATCTGAGGAGTTTTAATCTGGGTTTAGAGCTCATCACAGCACAGAAACAGCACTGCTGAAAGTTACTAATGATACTCTCCTGTCCTCAGACAGTGGACTTGTGTCCATCCTTGTCCTGTTAGATCTCAGTGCTGCATTTGATACAACTAATCACAATATTTTATTAGAGACTTGAACATGATATTGGGATTACAGGAACAGCTCTAAAATGGTTTAAACTATATTTATCTGATAGATTCCAGTTTGTTAATGTTAATAATGAATCTTTTACATACACCAAAGTTTATCATGGAGTTCCTCAGGGTTCAGTGATTGAACCAATACCTTTTTATTTTCTATTTGCTTCTATAAGGTAAACTTACCAGACAGCATGGGATACATTTCCATTGTTATACTGATGATACTCAGTTATATTTATTGATGAAGCCTGATGAATCCAATTAGTTACCTAAACTATAAGCACGTCTCCATGATCTCAAAAACCAAGCACCATCTTATATTAAAGATCTTATTGCTCCATATTTTCCTGACAGAGCACTTTGCTCTCAAACTGCAGGTTTACTTGTGGTTCCTAGAGTTTCTAAAAGTAGAACAGGAGGCAGAGCTTTCAGTTCTCAGGCTCCTCTCTTGTGAAACCAACTTCCAATTTCTGTCCGTGAGGCTGACACCCTGTTTATTTTTAAGACTAGGCTCAAGACTTGAAAAATCATACAGTCAGTGACATTAAGTTTGCGTTTTTAGATTTTTATTTTCCATAAAGATTACTAAACCTTTAAAAAATGATTTTGTACTGAATCTTCACTTCCATGATTCCAAGATTTTGAAGTTTTAGTGGTGTGTGTATTGTACATCCTTCATTATTTCATTTATTAAAGCATTGTCTTGTGTGAATGATAAAACTCTAACATGGACCTTGAATTTAACAGGTGTCCCAGAAGTTTAAATTTTCTTATTATAATTAGTGAGTATAATTACCCATCCAGGGAAAGGTGACCATGTAGGGACTCGTTGGCATAGGTCTCTCAGGATTCGAATGATGATCACACAGGACTGAAGACCATTGGCCCTAGCCTTTTGATGCAAAAACGTTAGGTTTACGGAGAGATCCAGAGTGACAAGAGATGACAAGTAAATGAGTTCCATTATAGAGGTCCAATCACTACTGTGCATAATGGAAGCTTAAACATAGTTTGATGTGTATAAGCCATAACCATCTGCAATCAGCTGCCATTCCCAGTAGTCTTGTACCTCACAGTTAGTAAGGGAGCTCAAAGTTTGCAAGATGCACAAGAAATGAGGGCTTTTCTTGCCATCCTCTAAACTCTGACCCCATACTTATTCAGGTATCTCACAAACAGGGACTGAGAAGTATAACAGTCCACCTGCGAGGAGCGTATAAGGACTGAAAGAGGCAGGGAAGTCTGATTTACTTTGCCCATGTTTTTGCACAAGTAGCAAAATCACAGGAAACTACTCAGATATCCCCTTTTCTTTCAGTCCCCATTCTATAAAAAGTTAAGAATGAAAACAATACAAACGGACATAAAGCCATTTTGTTCTAGTTATTGTGCAGCCTTATGGAATCACATGTAACTATAATGTAAGTACTTGCAAATTGAATAGGGAATACAAGGATGCCAATTTTCTTGTAGTAATGTTTTAAATGATTCAGATTCAGACTTAGATTTACAGTTAATACAAACACTGGACAATCAGGTCATTGCATTAAGTGGCATCCTTGAATATTTACATTTTACTTTAAATAATATTACTTTTACTGATGATTAAGAAAGGGTAAAAACTCAATAAATGAATTAACAAATAATCCATCTCATAAGGCTACAATAAGGAAGTAAAATGATGTTCCGAACCTGGAACCACTTAGCGTGGCGCAGAGCAGCCAGAGCGTCAAGGCATTTTTGCCTGTCCAAGACGTCCGCTGGGTCTTTCACCATACCCGAGGTTACATCTAAAAATGGATTTCAAGTGTCAAAATGGTGATGAGGAATGGGTGTTTGACCAGGTCAGCGAGGCTGGCAGAGAACAAACACATTGCCACACATACCAATGTTTCTTTCCATGACAACCTAAAACTGGTTGCATACTTTGTAATATTTAGGGGGGGAAATGACATTATTATAACCTGACTGAACAAATGAACTCACTGTTAAAAGATAAATACTGAATGTATGACAATTTAAAATTAATATGCAATTTACTCACAACAAGAGATACATTTTTACAGTCTTTGACAGAATAAAAGTCCAGCCTCTTTCAGTTCAAGGATTTTACATATCAGAAGATAACAAAAAAAATTTTTTTTGTTTTGTTTTTACCAGGTTCTGAAATTATTCAAATCTAACCTGAAGTGTACAAAAACACACAGATTCCACCATGACACCATTTACTTAACAAAAATGAAGCCAAAACATAAAAGCTCTATATGAAAAACTGTGTCTAGCCCCTGATACAGCAGCATATAGAAGCTCTTTTAGCAGCACTAACTCTGGTGGGATGTTTGCAGACACTCATTTCTGCTCACTATTTAAATCAAGCTGAGGTCTGGTAGGACTTTGGGCCATTGCAACACCATGGCTCTTTTCTTTTTGAGCCATTTTGTTGTAGATTAGCTGTTGTGTTTGGGATCATTGTCTTGTTGCATCATGACCCAGTTTGGTCCAAGTTTCAGCTGTCAGACAGATGACCTCAAATTTGACTCTAAAATATTTTGGTCTACAGAGTCAACTCAATGACTGCAAAGAGCCCAAACCATCAGCCATCCACCACTGTACTGATAGTTGGTCTGAGGTGTGCATTATGGGCAAACTTGTCTCCTTTGGTCTCATCTGTCTAATGAATATTGTTCCAGAAGTCTTGTTGTTCCTTCAGATAAAACTTTACAAACCTAAGTTGTGCTATCTTGTTCTTCTTAGAGAGAAAATGTTTTTTTCCTGCAACCCTTAGAAACAAGCCATACTTGCTCAGTCTTTTTCTAATTGTCCCATCAGCACCTTTAACCTTTAACCTGCTAACCGAGGCCTGTAGAGTCTGAGATTAAATTAATTTCTCTCAGCGTTGTACAGTCAGACCTCAGGGTGACTTTCCTGGGACGTCTACTCCTGGGAAGATTGGCAGCTGTCTTGAATGTTTTACACTTGTAAATAGTCTTTTTCTCACACATACAGTTGCAGTCTCACTGAATTCTGTGAGTCACATACAGGTGACTCACATCTGTATGCTCCAGAGTAGCAAACTGACAAAACTCCTGCTTTTACGGAGGAGGTCAAGTTAATCAATGCATCTGATCAACAGGACCTGCCTGATACTGAACCTCTTAAATCCCGTGGAAGCAGCAAGGGTAGATTTAATTTGTTTAATAAATAATGACATGGTGGAATCTGTTGTGTGTTTTTGTTCAATTCAGGTTAGATCTTAATAATTCTGGAAACAGGTAAAGACCAGAGCAGTTTCATTATGTCCTTTTATGTGAAACCCTGGAAGTGAAAGAGGGTGGACTTTGTTTTTGCCATGACTGTATGTGCTCAGAATCAAACTTATCTTGGCCAATACTATTTTATCAGGTAAATATTAATACTGTGTTAAAATACTACAAACATTGCATTTTTTTGTCGATGATCTTTTGTGTCTGTCAATTTTTTTATTGAATAATAATCATTCATATGAACTGGGTAACAGAGAAAAAAATACTAGCTGAAAGACCGTGACCTGATAAAAAATGGCATGGTAATAGTAGGTGTGGCAAAGTTTTTGAGTTGTGAGAAAACCTTGGTCAAAAATCCTTCCAAGACTGTTGGACTCTCCTAAATCTCAGATAGAAAACAATCTGCTAGTGGTGTCCTGAAGAATATTAAAGTCTCCGTTTGGCTGTAAACTACTAAAAATGTAAAAGAAGGAGAAGCAATGTTCGGCGTCGAGAAAAATAATGACGACTGCCGGAAATCAAAAGGGGTTAGATATCACGGCATGCATACCTAACATCAGCAGGCTAAAATATGACCCCAGCAATCATTGTTTATGAAAGATTGTGCTCAGATGCAACCAAAGATTCCTTCATAGTAGCCTTCTTTTCTGAACTTTCAACAATACTCCCCTAAGAACAACTGGAAACAGGATTTAAAACATTACAGCTTATGGTTAATCAGCTCTGCATTGTCATTTAATTCAATAGTCCATATTCAAATGATTTATCTTCTATTAACTGCTATTGAAATAAACACTAAAGGTTGTTGGTGTTTGACTTTAGATTAATCTAAATGTTACCCTGAGCCCAATTTTGAGTTCTGTGTGAAAAAAGAAGCTGTCTGTCACCTCAGGGGAGCACTTAAGAACAGAGGACTAAAGCATGGTGAACTGTTCACCAACACACAAGAGGAAGATTTGTTTCCTGTGGAAAAATTACATCCATTTCCTCTGACAAAACTTAATGTAAGAAAGGCTTTCCAAATCCAGACACCTTTGCAGAATAAAGTCAAATTAAACTTGAGGCTCAGAGGTGCCTCCTGTTGTCTACTTTGTCTTCTGCAAGAATTGTCTTCTTAATCTCATGTGGGGAAAATGTGGGGAAAAGATGTAATGATGTCTTCCATTGGTTAAAGCCAACAGTACAAATGGAAACAATCTCCTGAAACACAGGAAACAAAATAGAATCTCACCTTGGAATAACTAGACTTTTAACACAATGCAAACACTGAGCATGCTTTGCTCCAAGGATAAAATAAAGCATTTGAAAGGTAGGAGTCACAGAGCAAAAGGTTGAAGAGCAATACTGCTGGCACTTGTCTGTTTTCTTTACATTTTACACACAACTGGAACTGACCAACATCATCAGAAAGTGTTTATTGCCACAACAAGTGGTTTGAGGATCTGTAATGGGCTCCTACTTCGGACCAGTAAAAGTAGATGAAAACCGCATTTATAAAAAAAGAAAAAAAAGACAAAAATGAATTTTTGTGCAAACCTTGAAGGAAAGAGCCCACAACTACCATCCCTTTCATCCCTGAAATTAATAAAACATGAAGAGCCATATGCATGTATGATCTCATTTAAAAGCCAACAACTATATTGTGGTGTGCCAGCAGGACGATGCTCTTTAGGATAACAACCAACATACTGAAAGTGATTGTATAAAGATATAGAAGAAAGACAAGAAAAAAAGGTGCAATAGGACGAAAGTGATGGCTTTTCCAACCTCCTTCCCGGCCCACTTCATCTCTAATCACGGGTGAAGTCAACGTGATTGTCACTTGCATCTTTGGCTCGCTGCAAGATGTCAGAATGATGGCTGCTTCCTGCAACAAGGCCTTCACTTCATATTTTTCTGGTGTCACTATCTGAGGAAACAAAGAGAAAGGATAAAGATGCAAAAGGCCAGAATTATCTCAAGTTCCATTCCACTGAGCTGACGGTCATTTCTACCACTGACCACACTAAGGCTGAATCCCACTTCACCCCTCCCTCTTGCTTTTTAGCCCTACCCTATGTTTCACACATTTCCACTGGGAGGAAGGATGTCCCAATCCTTTTTGCAGTTTCTTAAAAAAAATTGATACCAATTGAACTTTTCCACATTTTGTCACAAACTTCAAAGTACTTTCCAGGATTTTCTGTGACAGAACAACGTAAAGTAGTGCATAATTGTGATAAGAAAGGAAAATGATAAATGGCTTTTAAAATGTTTTACAAATTAAAATCAGATAAGTGTGGTGTGCATTTGTTTTTGTATTACTGTGAGTTGTTTTGGGAGGTGCTCCATGATGCTCGTGAGGAGGCTCTTTGTGGGTTTTTCAGAGCATAGCAGGACCAGGTTGACGTTCTTGTCTCCACGAAGGAGCAAGCCTTTGGCCAGAACTCCAACCCTCATCACCCCCTTCAGGACTCTGGACCGTTTTACAAGAAAAGTGCGAAGAAAAACATCCAGAAGCAAAACATGAAACAAACAAGTTATTTCTGAAAATAAAAAGATTCAAGAACAAAGGTTTTACCAAACTCATTCAAAAACATTTGTAAAACATAGTACAGATCTAAAAACCTCACCAACAATAAATAATAACTACAGAGATGTGAATGCTGAGGACTGAATGACTTTGAAGAAATTTGTTGAAGACTGATTTGTTAAAGATAAAACAAGCAGAAGAGAAGCTAAAACTTAAAGTTAAATGTAGCCAAAGGCTTTAATTAGCTTGAAAAGGCAAAAAAAGAACAAGGAATGCTGAAGTAGATTTAAGAGAACAATATTTTAGAAGGAATTAAAAATATGTCAGTGTAATTTCATAAGGAAAATGTTTGTAAATAAAAT
>JAOXNZ010000001.1:3599802-3614285 GCA_028566095.1 Kryptolebias brasiliensis | reverse complement strand
TCCATCCATCCATCCATCCATCCATCCATCCATCCATCCATCCATCCATCCATCCATCCATCCATCCATCTTCTTTTCACCCGCTTTTTCCTTTCCAGGTTGCGGGGCAGCTGGTGCCTGTCTCCAGCAGTCACTGGCAGAGGCAGGAATAAATAATTTATTAATAAATAATTTTAGTAAATTAAAATAATAATAATAAAATGTTTTCTATCATTGTCATATAGTGTTGCAAGACTTTTGATTTCTTTAGTCATCCCTTTTCTAAAAAATAAAGAAATCCAATGTTTGTAAACAGTTGACCCCTTCTGTACCCTTTTTGTGATCAGTCTTGTCAGATATAATAGACCAGACCAGCTTCTGAATTAAGTGTTGAAATAATCTGTCATTTCTTATCCTCCCCGGATAGATCTGGCTGAATTTGTATTCCTGGGCTTGTTCCTGGTTGAGATGTCCATGAAAATGTATGGCCTCGGACCCCAGAATTATTTTCACTCCTCATTCAACTGTTTTGACTTTGGGGTGAGTCTGTCTGCTCAAAATCATAAAACAAAATGCAGACCTGCAGCACTAATCAGACTCTGTCTACAGGTGATTATTGGCAGTATTTTTGAGGTGATCTGGGCTGCAATGAAACCTGGTGCCTCATTTGGGATCAGTGTCCTTCGAGCACTAAGACTCCTCCGGATCTTCAAAGTCACCAAGTGAGTCATCAGAATAGCCTGTGTGTGTGCTTGGAGCCCAGGTTCAACTGAATATTTGTGATGTATTCATGTGTCTGTGCTTGTAGGTACTGGAACTCTTTGAGGAACCTGGTAGTATCACTGCTCAACTCAATGAAGTCTATAATCAGTCTGCTGTTCCTGCTCTTCCTCTTCATTGTTGTCTTTGCTCTGCTGGGCATGCAGCTGTTCGGTGGACAGTAAGTATTTTTATTATCGCCATCAAAAATGAAAGAACAATAATGTTTTTGTTAGTGTATGTGTGTGTGTTCATATTATAGCCATTCTTGTGAAAGTTAACATTAGTTAGTTATGGTGGCCACCTCCCCTATGGAAAAACTACATTAATTACCTCCCCCAAGGAGGTTATGTTTTCGGTAGTGTTTGTTTGTTTGTCTGTCTGTGCACAAGATTACTCAAAAAATTATGAACGTATTTTCATGATATTTTCAGGAAACGTCAAACACGCTACAAGGAATAAGTGATTAGATTTTGGTGGTGATCTGGATCATGAAACAGATTCAGGAATTTTTTAAAGAATTCCAAGAGGCCTTGGTGGAGGTTTTGCTGTCAGGATGCTTCTACTTTAATATGTTTCTCATATGTGATCCCATGTGGGAAAACATGGAACCACATGAACATGGCAAAAATGTTCCAAAATCGCACAGGAAACATGTGCAGAACATGGGTTTCACATGTCACATGTGGAAATCACATGTGAAAAGTGAAAAATCATCTGTTTCCACATGTGATGTTCATGTGTTGTTGTTTTTTTTAATTATTATTCAGCTGTAGATGTTCATCCAATGTTTACTTTCTCAGTGTCCCATTACAATCCTTACAGTGGTTCATAAGAATTTTTGCTAACAGACAGACAGAGTTCAGTGCAATAACTAATAGTAAAGTGTTAAAAACAGATCTGATCAGTTTGTTCTCAGAGTATGTGTTAGGGATCAGATACCTCTCAGCTACTACTACACCAAAGTTTAGCTCAATATCAGCTAAATTTGCTGAGTTACAGACATTCTTTTGTGTTTGCTAAGGTTAATTTAGAGTGATGGCCAGGGTTGAACAGGGTTGACTCTAGGAGTTATTCAGCTGTAGATGTACTCATAATGATAACTTTCTCAGAGTTTCATTAAAATACATCCAGTAGTTCATGAAATATTTTGCTAACAGGACTTGCAAATGATCACACAGACATAAGCAAAAACATTATGTTCAATAAAAAACAACAACAAAAAAACAAAACAGAAGAACTGATGAAAGGCAAATATATTTGTATTGTGGACATACAGGAGGCAGACAATGTTACATTTTAAAAGCCTTAAAGGGTTCTGGGACCCACAATTATTTTTCTAAAATGCTTAAAAAATCTTACTCAGTGTTTATGTTGGAAAACACTGAGCACATTTCTTTTCTTTAAAGAAATGATTTATTGCTGTATTAAATGGTTTTATCTAATTATTAGATTAGAGTACATTTTCTATCACCAGTCTCTTAACATTCAGTTAAAAAGTGAAAATGAAGCAGAAGAGTTTGGAGCGATTGTGTGCTCATAGAATGAATTGACCTTTGATGTGGAGGGGAGAGGGAGAGTGAAGTGTAACTGCAGTCAAAGTCTTGTTTTCTCCCCCCAGGTTTAATTTTGAAGATGAAACACCAACAACCAACTTTGACACATTCCCAGCAGCCATTCTCACAGTGTTCCAGGTAAAGGTCAACTTCATCGTGTTTATTTTAATGCTCTGCTCGAACCGAAGTCAGAAACCAGTTTGTGTCTCCCTTTCAGATCTTGACCGGGGAGGACTGGAATGCAGTCATGTACCACGGGATTGAATCCCAGGGGGGTGTGCATGGGGGAATGTTCTCCTCCATTTATTTTATTGTCCTTACTCTCTTTGGAAACTGTATCCTACCTTGTTGATCCAAAATAATCTGCTGTTATTGCCATATTGCTCCAGGAAAGCACTTCATCGTTGATTGAAACTGCACCAGTAAACACTGATTTGGTGTATATCATTCATTTGATCTTTTCCTGACCTCAAATAACCAGACACTCTCCTAAATGTTTTTTTGGCCATTGCTGTTGATAACCTTGCAAATGCCCAGGAGCTGACTAAGGTAAAGATTTTTTTCTCTGCTTTGGACAGTATAGGATAATACCAGTTATAGTACCATCAAGCCTGACACATTTTTACTTTCACTTTTTATTTTTTAATCTTGATACAAATTAGGTATTGTATCAGCATTTTAAAAACACATTAGTTTACCTCTGAAGTCAAATTCTTAAGGTCTCAAAACATCTCAGTTAGTATCGTGGAAATTATACCAATAATATGATATTAGATCTGAGTTGTGAAGGTGTGCACTCAACTTTATGTTTTATTTCACATTTTTGTTGAGCGTTCACACATTCAATTAACTAAGTCGCTTACATCTGCTGACATTTGTGCATTGATGTTGCTGACAGTGCAGGTGAAAAGAAGCAACACTAAACAGACAGGGGCCATCATAATGATACATTAGGACCTACATTTTCAAAAGAACCTGCTGCATTATATGTATGTAAGTTTTTTTCTCCCCACATTTACTGTTGAGGACGAGGAGGAGCAGGAGGAGGCGATCAATAAGAAGCTTGCTCTCCAGAAGGCCAAGGAGATAAAGGAGGTCAGCCCCATGTCTGCTGCTAACATTTCCCTCACAGCGTGAGTCAACCTCTCTTACTATTTGTCATGACTTTCCTTAAGTTCTTCTATAAATTAATCTCTTTTCACAAATAAAGAGAAGATTTTGCTTTGTATCATTAGCTCTGGACTCATTTGAAAGATTAACTCACTAATATTTAAGTGAGCATTTTATTTTGAAAGTTAATAGTCATAGCAGAAAAGCACAGTTTTCCTAAAAATGTCAATTGCATGTACTTATGAGTGTCCACACTTTTATTATTTCAAAAATAATTCTGTTCCCAGTGTGTCTAGAAACCCACCTACAAAGAGAAAATACCACCCCTTCATTCACAGGCCCTGATGACACTACTTTGGATATGTATTATTAACTCATATTTTTCTCTCCATTTGAATAAATAAATAAATTAATTTTAAAAAATACAATAAAAAAGTGTATATGTATATTTGACTGTAGTCAGAAATGTTGAAGCATACTTGTCCCACCACTAGGTAGCAATAACATTGACTTACAACACATCAAAATACAAAATAAGAGGTACCAATACATAATAAATCCCAGGATATACTAGATATGTACCTGGTAATTATTTGGTACTTACCCAGTAGGTACCAGGTAGGTACCCAATACTTATCAGGTACTTACTTGGTACATGCCTATTATGTACCGGGTATGTACCTGGTACCCACTAGGACAAGGCGGTATTTTAAAGTGACTTGTTACCTTTTACTTACAGGCATCTGGTACTTAGTTGATATTTACCAGGTACGTACAGGTTACCAGGTATGTACCAGATACTTATTTGATATATACTGGCAACCTACTGGTTGCAGGCCTGGTACTTGCCTGGGTACTGGGTGCGTAGGTACACAGTAGGTACCCAGTGTACACCCAGTGTGTAGCTGGTATGCACAACTACTTATCTGATACTTGAATGGTTGCTGGGTACACAATAATCTTACTAAGAAAGAATAATCTGAGCATGTTTGAAGGTTCTTCCAAAACAATAGTAGCTCATTTTTAATTTGGTGGTGTTCATCATTTTCTTCTAATTATTATCCTTTTCAGCCATAAAGTTTATTGGCAACTGGAGCTGGATAAAATGAGACAGATGTTTGAAAAACACAAACAAACAAAAAGATGGATCAAATGTTATTTGCCCATTTGTAATACACAAAGCAAAAGTGGGCATCTAGGGAGTATAATATTTTACCAAAATCTTTGTTGGTCAAGTCCGCAAGAGATTTCAGGGTAGCCAAGCTGTCACTGTGGTGGTTTAAATCTCCCAGATGATTCATTTGTTGTGGTACAATCACAGGTTTGTGTTTTCCTCAGCCATTCCTGCTTGTTGCAGCAAAATGGTAAACTAAAGGAGTCATAGTAGTGTCTAGCTATATTCTGACTTCATCCTAGAGTATGATGTTTTCCTCCCTTCCCCATTTTTGTTTTGTACATGTACAGTTTTCTAACACGCAGACGAGGTATCGCGCTCTCTAGCAGCTCATCCATCAGCAGTGTTAACTCACTGTGAGTTATTACCTCTCCATTACACCTTTGTAGTCTCTTTCTCATTCCACAGTTTTTGATACCAGTGGCTGCTTTTTGTGCTCACACCTTGTTAAACTACTGTGTGTGTGTGTGTGTTTCAATATTTAGGATTTTATTTGTATTTGTGTTTGTCTGGGTTCAGTGCTTTGCTGTATGAGTGATCATTATATTCGACTAATTGTGTTCAACATTCTATATGTGTGATTTCTTTTCAGTGACCCCTCCCACCTCCACAGATTTCAGGATATGATGGTTTAAACTGTTTCTTTGCATTATCTTTTTGCAGCTGTGACTTTTAATTAAATTGTATTGATGATTTATTGTGACGACCACCATGGCAACTTTAATAATATGTCACACAGAAAAAGGCTCATCTCACTTTCAGTCCTTGCTATTTAGCCCTGTCCTTCTTATTTGCATTTTGAACTCAAAAGCCAAAGCCTGCATCTCACTTGGCTGTGACTGTTGGCCGCTATTTTTTGAGCAGCATTTGCAAGGGAGTCTCCAAAATGTCTCAAAACGTTTGCAGGAGTTTTCAATTTCCTAGCCAGAGTCACAGGGCTTTGTTTTTGTGTGGTTTGAATTTTGAACAAGTTAAATAAAAACTGCGAGACAAATTTTCTCTGAAAAGAGTTGTTACAGGCATCTGGAACTCAGTTTCTGTAATTCTAGAGCACTAGAGCTGGGTTAGCAAGACTATTAATACTGGATCTGTCATGAATTTTTATTGGTACAAAATATGCAATGCATGTGGATGTTGACACTTGAGTGCACGCAGCACAGCCCCCTGATCTGCAGCTGGTTTCAGGATGGGGGTAGTGGTTAGAAGGATCTTTTGTTTTAAATTTATTAAGTAAAAAATAAAGATGATACGGTGATAATCAATAAAGAGACTTAGAAATGCCACCCTGAACATAATTCCCCTTGATATAGTAAGATGTCTTTCATGTATTTTTAGGTGTTCTTTCTTTTATCTGTTAATAACTGGAGCTCAGTGTGAAAAAACATTTTTCTCTTTCTCTGTCACTTTTGTGCCTGGTGGGTTTGCGCTGGACAGTCAAATTAAGATAGCAGGGGACAACTGCAATCTGCTGCGTTCTGATGCAAAACGAGTGCAACCTGCTGTACTTTATAGGTGTGTTTGCACCAGTTCAATTCAACTTATTTGTATATCACTAATTCACAACATAAGCCATCTCAGGGCACTTTATAAAGAAGTAACAAGTACAAATCAAAAGTCCAACTTCAGTTCAAAACCGATCCAGATTCAAATCCAATTGCAGTCAGTTTATTCCAATTATAACACAATACCACTATTCAGTATATTATGAGTGCCAATTGGTAAAATAAAAGTTGCTTATCTAAGAACGCCAGCATATAATTAAAGCTATTTGCTTCAAAAACATGATGCAGAGATGGAGCAGTTACGACTTGCAATTTATGTGGTAAATAGGGAGCAAATAATACAAAATGTACAATCTTATGCCTGTAAATGTCTTGAACATAAGCTTGGTCATCATTATCTGGTGACCCCACAATCTTGTTCTGATATTTCTTGATTGTCACACATAGCTGTTGCACCACGGTTGCAAGACATTTGCAGGAACTGTGTGTGACCGTTAATCAACAGTCACAGTTTGTTGTAGGAATGTTGTCAGACATCCACGCAACATAAAGGCAAACTCCTGGTGCATACCAATCGAAAACGTGTTGTAAATACAAATTTGGTGTGACTGCAGCTAAAACATTGCGTCTTTTCTCACAATTTTCCCACAGTCTTCAACTAGTCTCTAACAGTCACAGCCCAGTGAGGTACTGGTACACTTTAAATTGATGATTAGAAGTATTTTCTCAGAATGTTTATAATCAGTATTAAATGTATATTTCATTCATTTTAAAGTAGCATTCTGTGAAAAGGTTATTAAAAAATAATTTCTTACCTGTTGTAGATTGTTCTTTGAACAACCGCAATTTAGAGAAAATAGAGTTTAAGGATTGATGAGCTAATGGCTTGTCAGAATGCAATCAAGACCAAAGTCTGCTATTGTGAAGCTGCTCTTATCTCTAAAATTTCATAGGGGTTTATGCAAATGCTGTTTTATAAACCTTTTTTGTGTTTGCATGAACTGCTTTATGTATGGAGGGTCCTTTGGTAGGATGGGGTGCCAGGGTCGTTATTAGGGCTATCTGGTCTCTGTAAAACCAAAGCAAGAGCCGTGTCCGCATTATCTGCATCAGATCAAGCTGATTCCTGGTGCAGGTTAGACTCTGCCAGGGCTGCCCTTGTCAATGATTGTGTTTGTGGTGTTCATGAAGGGGATCTTAAGGTGCTCGGAGTAGAGCTGCTGCTCCTCTGTATCCAAAGAAGTAAGCTAATATGGTTCTGGCATCTGATTAGGATGCTTCTTGAGGACCTACCTCTTGAGGTCTTCTGAGCAAGTTCCACTGGGAAGAGTCTTCAGGGCAGACCCAGAACTCGCTGGAGGGACTATGTATCCCCTCTGGCCTGGGAACGCGTTGGGATCCCCAGGAGGAGCTGGAGAGTTTTGCTGGGGAGAGGGATGTCTGGGATTCCCTTCTGAACCTGTTCCCTCTGAGAACTGACTACAGATAAGCAACAGAAGATGGATGGATGGATGGATGGATGGATGGATGGAAGGATGGATCAACTGCTTTGCAATTTTGAAGACTGAAGTTCTTTTAAGATGGCAAATCTACTTTTAAGTAGATTCACTCAGCCCATGTTGACAAGCAAACAGTGACTTTAGCAGACCCACTTCAAAAGCAGATTTTACCATCTTAAAACAGCTCCAGTCTTCAGAATTTCATAGTGACTCATAGAGACTGTGATTGAAACCTTAACAGCAATGCCATTTTCACACTACATGATTATTTTAGAAAGAAAAAAGAAGAAATTCTTACCAGAAGAAACCATAGACTGCACTGGAAGTGTTAGAGCTTGCTGCTGCTAATTGCTCTTATAAATTACCACAAAATTCCATGCGAAATAACTGTGTAAGGCAAATTTGTCTATGAAATAACGTTCCCATGAACTGCATTAAAATTTTTAACATTTGAGTTGTTCTCTGATGGCAGCAGTCCACTGTGGTCTTGGCTATGTTAAGACTAACCACTAGCCTGTTGGTCTTTTTAAATGGAAACTGTATTTCCCCAAACTAATGTCATTCAAAGAGCTATCTACAGCAGGTAAGATATTAATTGCTCATAACGTTTCAGAGTACCACTTTAAAATGACCAAAAAAACCCTTTATTCTATTAATAATTGAAAAATTAATGGAAATTAGCATCAATTTTGAGTGCGGCTTGCAGTGAAATTAGTTTATAGATAACTCCATATACAAATATTTTCTTATTCAAACATTTCATACCTAATCTAAACACTAATATTTCTAGAAAGCATACTGACAAAAGGCACAAATGTGTATATATAAAAAAATAGATTTTCTGAGTTAACAATGGGACTATTTTTAGCCCTTGGCTTTCTGCAGAATAATTATTGAATGATAAATGAGTTTTTTTATGTCCAACTCTTTAGGGATCATCTTGATCTTAAGAGGAAGCAGGATACATCATATAATTTTCAACAATAAGTTCTGATCAGTATATAATAATGTGCCACCACAAACTAGTGGTTTAATAACGTTAGAAAGAAGCATTACAATTGATACATGTATGTGTGCCGTGTGCATGCACATCTTGCATTCTGGTACTTCATTAGTCCTACACTTTTGCATCTCAGTTATTTTCTAAATATTTTTGATTCATCACTGCTATAAAAGCATAGAAGAACTGCTAACTGACACAGATGATGAAGAGAGCTTATTTGCATGTGTATTTGTGAGACATGAACTGTCTGATTAATAGTTTTATTAGTAATATACTGTTTAGAGTAAATCCATGTGTTTCTACCCCACTTTAAACAATAAGGTTACATGTGCTCAGCTAACACATTTGCACGGATGCTGATGCTCATAAACAGCTGCTTTCACACCTATTACTAACCTGTGTCCTGGCTGATTCGGACACTAGTGGACAGGTTTAAGTAAGCGTGTTGACACCAGGTGGTAAAATGCATCCTGAGTGACTGAATCTCAGTTACCCACTCCAGAGTTTAAATTCAGTTTGAGTTGACTCCTAATGTCAATCAGTTGTAGATGTATGTCCCAGGATTATTTTCTGACGGTTTCATTAAAATCTGTACAATGATACATGAAGTAATTTGCTAACAGAAGGATCTTGTTGACTGTAACAGTTAATGCCAAAGTTTTATTCAAAGATGTTGTGCAATATGTAGTTCTCAAAGTATGTTTTGGAGATGACTCTCAGCTACTCCCACATCATATTTTAGCTCAATACCTTTAAATTGGCCAAGTTATAAGAATTTGTGTGTTTCATAAGTCAGTTGGCCTTGGGGGTTATCTTGAATTGAGTTGACTATCAAATTTAATCAAATTTAATAAAATTGAATTAAATTTAATCAAATTTAATCAGTTGTAGATGTGCACTCAATTATTGTTTTCTGAAAGTTGTTTTTGCTAACAAACAGATTGTGTTGACTGCAATACTTAATGGCAACGTTTTAAAGACAGAGCTTGCTCATTCACTTAGCACTTAGAGTGTATGTTGAGGATCAGTCTTAGCTTCTACCACACTAAATTTGAGCTCAATGTTCATATTTTTGACCGAGAGCACAGATGGTTTGAAAGGGTGGTAAAGGAAGCCATCTATGTCAAAAGAGAGAAACCAACATTAAACAGAGGAGGAGGTCTCAGATTTCAGCTTTCAGAAAACTATAATGGAGCATTAGACCTGATCCCCAGTCAGTTTCACTCCAATCAGGACCTGCATTCGTGTGACCAGAGTGGCCCATCAGTGAGTCAGGCTAACAAGGACCCTAACGAGACTCTATTGTTAGAAGAGTGAGTTAATCTGCATGTGAATCCAGTTTACAGAACATCTCAGCTTTAAAAGCTCAAACTCTACACTCTCTGTTTTTGAATTGAGAAAGCTCCTCGGATGAGAAGCGAAACATCTTCAACTACAGAATAGAAGTCCAGTTGCTTTTGTTTTTAACCTTTTTTGGAGCTCAATGTCTGTAAAACTGGCTGAGTCATAGCCATTTTTGTGTTTGCTAAGGTTGCTTAGCTGTGGTGGCCATCTTGAATTGGGTGACTCCAAAAGTTGTTCAGTTATAGATGTACATAAATTGATAACTTTCTGAACGTTTCATTCCAATCCATCCACTGGTTTATGAGATATTTTGCTAACAGTACAGATAAATAAACACATGGGCAAAAACGTTATTGCACTGCCTTCTGACAACTGGTTCATCATTTTAAATTAGCAAGCAGTTATGTCTGAGCTATGCTTTTTACAGATCTTCTTTCTTTGTTTCCAAAACTGGGAGACATCCAGTTAAAAACTGTTGTTTTCACGGAGTCACTGCAAGTCAATAGTGGTGCTTCAATGTGACTCAGGATATATTTGCCTTCAGGCTGAACAAATGTAGATAAAAGTGTCCAAACCACCTCTGAATGTGGTCTGAGTAATCACTGAGAGAGATCTCTCTCTTACTCCTGCAGTCAGACCACACTTTTTTTATAACAGGATGTCACCCCACCCACCCACAGATACAAATATTCTATTGGTTGGGTGAGCTGCCTATCAAGAAAAATAGCCAGTCAAAGTGTCTCTGCATTTAAGATGACTAAAAACAAACAAGTTTAAGAAAAAAATATTTGTGTTTTGCTCTGACTTCTGTCACTTTTCTAATTTTCTAAATGATAGTTAAGTTGTGTAAATTACAACAACCTTTTCTTTAAAATTATTTAAAATTCCAGGATGCAAAGAGACAAAATCCACTGTTTCTGTTTCCTATCACCTTTGTATTCAGCCTTCCATATAATAAAAGCTGTTTGGTTGTTTTTGTGGAGTTGTATTTCTACTGTATAGTATTTGTTCATCTTGTTAGTTTTCTGAAATTTGATTTCACCCTTCTATGTGTAACTTCTGCTGTCCCTTTCAAGTGTTCTTTTTTTCTTCTGTTTGTTTTTCAATGTTGCTCCCTTTATGTGTTTGTACTGTAGGAGTTATGTCTGCACCCCAGTCCATCACTACCTGAGGTAAACACCCAGTTGTCTGTTAGTAAGGTTGTATGCTGATGACATGGTAAAAAAACCATACATGATCGTGTTGTCATTGTTTGCATTCTTAAAACCAAGACCAGAGTTGCCCTGCATTCTTGTCATCCACACCCATGTTTGAGCTTCTCTGTTCATCTAGAACTGTCCATGTACTGTACCTCTTTGCCAGAGCTATTTGTCGTTTGTTTATTTAGTGTGCAAGGTGAATCCAAAGATTACTCCTGCAGAATGGTACCAAACACTATACAGTCTTTGCAGACAGTATAGTAAATAGACTAAATTCTGTCACATTAAAGGGATGATCAAGTCATTTTTAAAGTGATGAAGTGATATTCTTTCAGATAGTTATCAATAGTCAGTACCTTATCAGCCATGACATCTCATAAAATGGAATGTGGAGAAAAAGACAAACATATTTGTCCAGACTAGGCTAATGGCTAGCCAAACAAGTTTATAAGATAGACCCACTAAAATAGACCGCGTTTGTCCTGATAATGGTGTGGCTGGGAATGTATCAGTCCAATGGAAGTTGGGTAAAGTTTTGGACTGACTAAACACACAATTTTTGTTCAGTTGAGGAAACAGCCACAACTAAACAAATGATGCTGGGCTAAAGTGCAGAGGTTTGATATTAGCTAATGTTGCGTTTTTTCACACTGATCTCTTGTTTTTGAGAAAGAGAGTTGATTTAAAAGTTGACAATTAAAAAACTGGTCCTCATTTGTCTAGCCATTAGCCTTGCCTGGAGGAAGACTTTTGCCTCTTTCTCCATACTCCATGCTCTGACTGTCATAGCTGATAAGGTATTGATAACTATTTGACAAAACAATCCTTCAAAAATGACTAGATATCCCTTTAATGGCATATTAATAAGGAATTTTGCATTTTTATATTAGAAGAAGCTGTTATTGTGTGAAAAACAAAAGAACTTGCACACATTCAGACATTTTAAAGTGTCACACACACACACACAGACACAACTCCACGCACACACATTATAAAACAATGGATGTCAAAGCACGGTAATGGAGCCATGCTTGGCTTTTGTTGAGACATAACCATGATGAGCCCTTTCCGCAGCATTCTGTGATAAATGAAATTAGTTCTTTATCATGTCAAAAACATCATCACATCTTGATTGTACTGTGAATCATTCAGCATGTAGGGTCTATGTGTCATCAAAGGGTAAAAAAAAACTCTTATATGTCTCAGACTCATAAAATAAGTCATACTGGTCATTGTACTCATTCAAAAGGCTATCTGTCTACATGTTGCAGTTATAACAAACCTGTGGCAAAACTGTGACCCTGAAAATTATACAATTCAGAAAGACCTGTTTTACTTGTTTACTTGTGGTCAGAATTTGAGCATTTCTCCTGTTTCCCTTTCTTTTCCCAGTAAAGAGCAGCAGAGACCCATGAAAACAATGTCAATGTGGGAGCAGAAAGCCAGCCAGCTAAGGAGGCAAAATCAAGCGAGCTGCGAGGCTCTGTATGAGCCAGACGAATCTGTCTGCCTGCCCTCGGCCCTCCACATCCGCCCCGAGATGAAGACCCACCTTGATCGGCCTCTGGTTGTTGGGCATTGTGATGGGCCTTTGCTGGGTGGCCATCAGCATCACTGTCACAAACCCTGCACATCAGAGGAAGCTGAGACTGCTGCAGACCCACTCCCCATTTCTCACCATTCTCGGCGTCACCACCGCCACCGAGACAGAGATAGGGCCAAAGTAAAAGACGAGACTAACGACAACTTTGAGGGTGGAAAAGACAGAAAGCACCACGTTCATCACAGCCGCTCCAAAGACCAGGACTCCAGTCGAGGCAAAGAGGAAAAAAGCGAGAGGTCCCGCAGTAGAGAAGGGGGCAGGAAACATTATCATCATCAGAGTTCAGTGGATGACAGTGCAGGTGGGGGGGTCACAAGTGAGAGAGAGCACCGCCATCATCATTTGCATCGACAGTCCAGAGGGGGAAATGGAACAGTGAGCAGTGGAGGAAGAGGAGAGCGAAGATCCCGCCACAAAGATGGATCTAACAGAGATGGTGACAGAAGTACTAGAGGAGACAGCAGGGCCAATGGAGAGAGGAGGAGGAATCGCACTCATGGCTCCAGGGGCCATGAAGGAGAGGAATCCAATGAGAGAGAGAACATACATACTAACAGGTAAAATTACAACTATTTCTTGGTGGGTATTTGCTTCCTCAACAGCTACACCTGTAAAATCTGGATTAAGGACCTAATTCAGTAAAAAAAACTGTGCTTGCTGTCTGTTTCATATCAGTGTCAGATTCACAAAGTCAAAAGTGCTAGATGACGCCACAAACACAGTCATCAAGTTTAGTAAGTGTGAGCAATTTGTGCTCTTTTTGTGTCAATTACTTCTGAGCACTCTGAAGGAATTCCAAGCTTCAGCAAGTAAGGTGGTACATATAGCAACTGCTGCCTGGGTTCTTCACCAGTCTAAGTTTTATGGGAGAGTAGCAAAGAGAAGGACTCTGTTGAAGAAAATCCATATTAAATCTTAACTAGAGTTTCTTAACAATCTAGACTATCTCTAGTCAGGATTTAATTTATTTTATTTTTATTTTTTTCATTTTTCATTTCATGCCACAGTGACAGTGTAGTTTTAGACAGGGTCTCTGTGAATATTCACCTGAAGTTATTAGCTTTCTTTGAGATAATCAAGACAATGATGTCAAAGTGCACCAGCCTTATTTATCCCCTGTACCTGCTTGAAACACTGTGTGATCACAAAGTTTGTCAAATAGTAAGATGCCATGTCTTCTTTTATAAGGTTTGGTGACTCTGAGGGAGAGTCCTCCCAGCAGCAGGGCTCTGGGGGTACACCTGGCCACCCAGAGGACTCAGACAACCAGAGAAATGTCAGACGAATAGGCCAAACCTCCATCCACATTCCTCCTGTGACTGTCACCTCCCCACCAGGAGGAATTACCCACTTACAAAGTTAGTCTGAATTACTGCCTTCAGAATGTTTTTCTGTTGACTAAAATGTATTTTGACTGCCTGACACATATGGTATTTTATCCTGCATTTTATACTGGACCAAAGAGTCAGGTTCAGAAAGCTAAAAAAAAATTCATTAAAAAACATGATGATGAAAGTTTTATGTTTTAAACTTGGGCAATAGATGAGGGGCAGAGTTATCTCAGCACACATGCCTACTCTGACACTATGTACAAGGTGGATGAAGTAGGTGAATAAAGTTTAAATAAAAACAAATAATATATATATTTTTTATTTAGATTTCTGGTGAATTTGAAATAAATAAATAATTTAATTGTAATAATAAAATAAAAACTAAAAAATCTTATTTGTGTATTTCACATAAATGTTTGGAAAA
>JAOXNZ010000001.1:3586757-3598357 GCA_028566095.1 Kryptolebias brasiliensis | reverse complement strand
GGGTGTCCCCCGCCTCTCGCACAGTGACTGCTGGAGATAGGCACCGGCTGCCTGCGACCAGGAATGGAGAAGCGGCTAAAGAAAATGGATGGATGGATGGATAGAAAATGAGGGAGAAAAAAATATATAATGTGAAATAAACACCAGACTATTTTACATTAAAAAATCTGGTGTTTCCTACTAATGTGTTAGTTGCGTAAAAGTGTGCGTGTTTGTTTGGGGGGAATAACTAAAGGTTGATATGACACATCTAATTATTAAAATGCAAGCTTTCAGCACCAGCATGTACACCCTGACAGTCATCACACAACAAGCTGGGAGAGTCAGCCAGAACAGTAGGAGATGGACATGAAAACTCACAGTGCATGATGGGGGGTGAACTTTAAATACAAATGATAAAAGTACAGAGGGGGAGTCAGTGACATGTGTTAGTTCTGTAGGCATTATTCTTTGAACATAAAAAACATCTAATGATGCATCATAATGAACCTACAGGACACTGGCTCAGTCAGCAAAAGACAGAGTATCAATGAAGACCAAGTTTTGAGGCTGCAGAGGCAAATGGTTGGCATGTGTACCTTCATTGCAATGCATAATGCTGTATGTACTGTTATGGGTGGCACCAAGAAACACAAGATCCGTAAAGACAAATGGTACGGGCTGTGCACCAGTGCAGCACATGGCACCAGGGTGTCGGACCTTAGCTGGTACAGTATATGTACACAGAGGGACATAAACCCAATGGCTTTCATGGTTTGCAGCAACATTGGTTTCAAGTGTAAAACAGGTCCCACCAAGTGGAGCACACACCTGTAAGTGACTGAGGAACCAGAAAGCAGAAATCCTGTAAGATGCAAAGTTCCATATTGAAAAGCAACTGACACCTATACAGTAGATGTTGGTGGCAAAATACAGAAAACAACAGCTTTTAGACATTTCCCACTAATAGTAACAGAAAAAGGGAGCATTACAAAGAGGAAGGAGCTAAAAGAACATCTGGCAAAAATGTAAAAGTTGTCCCAGTGATATCAGGAGAATTATGGGCTCCCCTCAAACTTCTAGGCCTAAGGTAAACAGTTTGAGCTTAAATTTAAAAAATGACTTGTGTCTCCACCCAAAAGAAAGTTAAGAGAGAGATGGATATGTAACAGTATACGTTGTTTAATTTATGTCTTCAATTCCTTTTATACTTTCATGTCTGAGTTGGTTCTTCTGTAATCTAGTCTCTCTTCTACAGGTACTCAAATGTCTGGACTATGCCTTCACTAGTGTTTTCACTTTTGAAATGGTGATCAAAGTAAGTCCTTGTAACCTTCATACTTTTTTCCTGCAGATTTTTCATCTCATGAAGTTTAAAACTTGGAATCCACACTCTTCATTTTTTATTTGAGAAAGCTCCTTGGATGGAAAGTGAAATGTCTTCAACTACAAAATAGAAGTCTAGTTGCTTTGTTTCTTTTTTAACTTTTTTGTATTTGTCCTGGATTTAATCAGCATATGTGCTGTTTAAACAGCTCTTTAACGCTGTTGGAAATCTATTCGTATATGGAGAGTTTTTATCTAAGTTCAATCTTCCTGTTACTCCCAGAGAACATGTAGTGGTGTTTGATGCACAATAGCCAACTTTCAGATTAGTGACCCACCTAATAACAGCATACTTATTGGTGAGGTTAAAGTCACTGAAAACAGATGATCTTATAAAGTGATAAGAACCAATTTACAAATGATAACTTTGCCCTCAGGAAGACCCATTTGGTCTTTATATGGAGAAATCAATTGGAACCAAATTTGGCTACATGGAGAGAAATTCTGTTTGAGCAATAGAGATTTTTCTTTTAAAATACTTCATAACATATATTCAGTTAAAAAGACACTGGAGTAGTTTAAGCTTGATATTAACTATTCATATTCTTTCTGTGAGCTTCACATCAACATTATTTGTCATTTATTTTATCAGTGCATACGTATGTACCAGAATTATTTGGACTGATCACATAGACCTTAGAGCAGGGAAAGATCAAATAGGATTACTAATAATTTTAGAGCAGACCTTTGAAATGTTGAGAAGGCAATTTCTCAAGAAAAGTAAAAGGTGGTCATGATGTTTATTGTAAATGTTATTAATCTCTAAAGTAGATATAGTTGCTGCTGGCACATATTTGAGGATCTCTCCTGTGTTAGAGGAAAACTCAAAGTATACTCTGTGTCCGGATATATGTACTCCTTCACCATCACTGGCTTACCTTGAGTGATGGTGGTGACTACCTCAGCCAGTTGTCCTCTGGTTCTTTGAAAAAGTCACGACCACTTCTTTGGTATTGTTGACATTCTGCTCTAAGCAGTAATTTTCACACCACCTCACCAAAAAAATGTTCTCAATTTTGCAAAAGTCCTTTTTTAACACAGACTTATAGTTTAAAAGGTCAGATAAAAAATATCAACTGGAATCATTTTCGACACAGCAAATATAGCAGCCACTCTCAGAGAATAAAAGAGGTTGATGCTCACTGACTGAAAAAATTACAATCTACACTTTTGAAAACAATCTCTGTTCATTTTTCTCTTATGTATAGACAGGACTCTTGATTTAGTTTGTCTTTTTCCTCCAGGTTATGTATGTTTCCTATTTACAAACATTATTCAGTTTGTTTTAGACATATATTCAAGAAATTTAAATCTCCTGACTATGTTCAAATTTAACAAAATAAAAAATAAAACATCTGTTAACTTTGATTTAGATGGTGGACCTGGGCCTGCTGCTTCATCCTGGATCCTACTTCAGAGATCTGTGGAACATTTTGGACTTTATAGTGGTCAGTGGGGCGCTGGTGGCATTTGCATTTTCGTAAGTTCAACAACCCTAACCTTTCCGACATAACATAAGGCATTTGCTGTTTGATTTGGTCAGTTGATCTGTAGTGTTACATAGGAAATACAGCATGTAGCAGCAAGTTTTCCGGAGCAAGAACGACATGTAATTTACGTTGTAATATGAATCGGTTCTGCACAATGTCCACTGGAAGAAACCTTGAGGTAAAATACAAAAAGTGTAGCACAAAACATATTAGAAAGTTAAAGTTATGTCAACATGTGAAACCTGGTCATTCTTCTATCATGAGTTTTAACTAGTTCATTTGTCACATATCGTAATTTTGACATTTGGTAGTAATTCTGAACTTATTCATGTTGAAAGGCTGAATGTAAAGAAGCTATGGGTGCTTTATACAATGTTATGCCTGTCTATTTAGAAACATCATAAGTTCATTATGGAGCATGAAAATTGAGTAAATCTACCATTAGATGACAACATTCAACACGTTATGCCTTTGTGCTTTTCATATACCCGGAGCTATGCCAAAATGCAGCCACAACATGTGAAAAACTAAGTCTACCCTTTCAGCTTATAGTGACGTTAAGAAAATAGCAGCCATGTCCTGTTAATTAAATATAATCACTGACAAAAAAAGTTAAGGACCCAAACAGAGAGGTTGAAATGAAATAAAATTGCATTTGTTGAAAGGTGATGTGACTGCCATGATTACAATATCAAATCAAATGGATAACAGAGTTAGCAGTGTGGGCACACTGCTGGTCCCATGTTAGTAGGATGTGGCACCCCTTCAGGCCTGGATACTAGTAGTGTTTAAATACAGAACAGAGTCAAACAGCTGTTGTATCCTCTCTTGTGCTAAGTTTGCTCGCAACTATTGCAACAGGGCCTCAAGATTCAGCAAATTGGCACTGGGTCCATGCTGACATCTGAGCTGCTGCCATACATGTTCCTCTAATGCAGATTTATAGCTGAACATGATATGATGCCAGTCATAATCATTTCATTCCTCCTGAATAAGGCACCAGTCTAAATGCAGCCGTCTCTGCTCTGCTGTTAACAGCAGCCTACACATGGAACAATTCAGCTGATGCCAGTCTTTGAGACATAATGAACCAGAGTTTTGTAAAGAATTCAATAACTGTCTGGATGGCAGATGCAGTTGTCATGGAGTTCTGTAATGCTTGTTGAACAACGTGACAATCCTTTCTTTGTTTGGTCTGTCTTCAGCAATCAGAACCTTTATGACAAATGTGGGTGCTCTTGTTTCCAACATCAAGCCCTGTGACATCTGTACATCCCACATGATGGGGTTTGGCACAAAATGACTATTTGGCTTCATACAAAATCACAATGCAACCCTATCAAATTCCATCAAGTGCTACTAATGCTATCTAATGCATCTACGAGGCATCCTCTGTTTTGACTGGTGGATACTCCATTAGCTGTCTAATAACACTATTGCTGTATTTGTGATCCCACCACTTCGCCCTTTGGTGCCTATTCTCGATGTTCCAGCTCCTTGTAAACTGAATAATTTATGTACTCAACACTGGTCTTCATGTGTGTCAGATTATGTCTAAATTGAACCATTCTTTCTGTGTGCCTAATTTTGTTTAATAATTAGTTAATCAGTGTGAGAGTATAAATAATTAACTGAACATCATCAGTGTGATCTATAAAAGCATGAGTTTAGGCAATTTGCATCTCTAGAGAGATACTGGTGCGGGTTAACACAATGCCAATGTAGAAATATATAATCAATGACCTTATAGAAGCAATTTTTGCTGCCCATCAGTTTGGGAAGGTTAAAGGTCAATGTAAAACAATTTGGAGCCCATCATTCTTCAGTGAGAAAGGTTATTTTTAAGCCAACAATAAAGACAAACAAAGAGAGTGCAAGTGAGCATGGTTGTCTGTCTTGCCTCTCTCTGCTAATCCTGTGATGCACTGGTGACAGGAAAGTGATCCAAAGGACTACGACAAAATGGAAGAAAGAAAGAATCAACAAGGTGGTGCAAAGGCCCAGTAAGAGTTCAGATCTCAACCTGAATGAAACACTCTAGTGGGACAGTTGTATATAAATAAATGGCCATAAATCTCAGTTAATTGTAGCAAAGTTTAAGGAGTGAGGGAGCCTAAATTCCTCCAGAACATTATGTGAGACTTATAGGTTCATGAAGACAGTTACTTATTATCAAGTATTACTATCAAGTATTCTAATTCGCCATTAAAAGAAAGTGTTACTAGACATTAAACAGGCTCCCCTCCTATTCTGTCTGCCATCGATTTTATGAAGCGTATCTTCATCTGGATGGCAGAAGGTTAAACAGCTTATGAGAGGGGTGAGAGGAATCCCTCATTTTTTTGCATGTCTTCTTATTGCTGTTCAATAAAGGGGATTAATGCAAACTGTTGAATCAAAGGGTTGACTCAGTTTTTCACTCACTGCTTCTGAACTTTGGCTTTGTTTTTGGTAAAAAAAATTTTAAAAAATGACAGCCTATAATAAAAGTGTTGCACTTCACGATACATGTATACTATATACGTCATTTTAAAAGGTGATGAGGACAAATAATTTTTTGATTTAAGCTTTTAATTCATACTTTACAATCAAAAAAAGGGTGTAATTCTGCATAATTTATACCAGGACTTTAAAGAGATGTGTGTTTAGATGTTGATGAGTATATGTTTGAGTATTATTTAATGGATGAAGGCCTCTGTTTTGCATGTACAGTACAAGCTTTTATACAGTTGCATGTTGGTTTTAATTCAACAGGTCAACTTTGACTTTACAGCTAGTCACAGTTTTTGTTTAACTGCTAATTATTACAACCATTTTCAGCTGACAGCATTTGGTAATTGTTTCACAAGCTAATGTGAACATCAGCCCACACAAGATGGAAATTTGCAGCTGAGTACTAAGTTGACTAATTAATCCTGAAGGAGTGACGGTCTTGTGTGTGTAAGTTCTTCATTGTTGCTTAAATGTATATTTTTGACTCCCACCTCTCCCTGTTTCTGTCCTGGGATCTCTTTGAAGGAGCTTCATGGGGTAATGTCTCCTCTACCTCTCTCACCGTGCCTGTCTGTGTCATTTTCTCTATGTATGTGAGAAAGAAAACATACATGGCTTGCACTGCAAAAACAAGTAATTTCCTCACACATTCAGACAAACTCATAGGAAAACAAAATACATGCACCTGTTTCTTTGACCAGTAAAAAGAAAAATGCTCTAGAAGGAAGATCACATCCTCTCCTGAGACCCAAAGTTCATTTTTGAAGTAACGTGAATATGCACCAAAATTTAACAGGTTGCTTCTTTATTTGTGCTTCACCAAGTTTTCAAACTGTTCTTTTTTGCATATTCCTTCTGGTGTAGAGACAAACTGTACTAAATGAGTAGAAGACTATACCACTCAGCATGCATTTTTACCTCTTCCCTCAAAAGCCCTGTAAAAATGTTTGTAATAGCCTGAATGTTGGTAATCGCTTCATGTTCAGTGCTGGTAGTACTCTAGCCTATAAATTGCACAAAAACATCTAGACTTTACAAAATGTCCATCACAAATTTTTTGTAAACAAAGTATTTTTAAAAATTAACACTTCTTTGTAAAGGGATATTATTGATTTTAAATGGAGTTAGAAGTCTTTCTGTGAAGTTGGTGTCTTATTTGAAACGAACAGCAATCAAGAGATGTTTAAAGAAGCAAACAGGATTTGCGACAAGGGGCCTAAGCTAGACAGTACTCAGAATGAAAACAATGAAAGAGCAAATTTTTTAATGAAGCAACTTAAACCTTAAACATTTTAGAGTTGCCCAAAGGAAAACTATACAGTTATTATTTTACTTTGCATTAGCTTTGTATTGGGCACTTGAGTTGTTTATCACTGGGGAAAAAATTATGTTTTTGTCTTCCTTATGAGTATAGTGTTTAGCTTTGCTCTCTTGTTATAAATTGTTCCTGCTCCTCCAAACAGAGAATTTGCTGACCATTATCTATTGCAGGTAACACATTTACTACTCATATAGGCTACTACCTACTCTACTTCACATACCCTGACTTTTGAATTCCATTTCATGCTTCTTATACAGAAAAGTTCCTAAACCAGTCCTCTTTATTTTAAATAAAGAAATCTAGAGATTGACTGGATTTGGAGTAATTTTTCGCAAGAAGTTATATCTTGTGAAGGAATTAGAATTAAAATAGACTCTAAACCAGTCTATACTTGTGCTTAATATTTTTATTTTATGCACACAAAAATCTCCCTAGTTTGAAAAGGGCCGACCAGTGAAGCAGAAATGTGCTTTAATTATCTGTTTTGTTTCAGTAATTTAATGTGCAGCCACATTGATAATGGTCCTAAAGCTTATGTCAGTGTTTATTTGCAGACTTTGTTTCTGCTTCACTGTTTGATGATGGTGCAAGCTGATAGCAAATTAACAGCTAAGTAAGCCCAGATTCAAGACATCACCATCAGGTCTGAGGTGTTTTTGTCCCCGACTGAAAGACGTGGGATATAAAGTGAAATTGCTTGTGACAATTGGCACTTTTTGCAGTGTGTACTGTTGTGCCTGGACACACTCTCATCTTGTCATTCATAAGATCTCCTTGTACTTAGCCCTCATGTTGCTTGGCGAGAGTTTATTTTTCCACATTCTCCTTTGCTACAGAGGGCCTGTCATTCATTAACATCCTTGAGTCTCTGGAAAGAGCTGTTTTCATCAGCATGTTGCTTTGCCACAGCTCTGTTTGACCTGGAATTATACCATCAATTTCATGTTCCTTATTATTAATTCATCAGAGCCTCACTAATGTAACAAACAAGCTACAGCTGGAGGGCATGAGTTGGTCTCAGAGAATATTGATCTCCTCTGTGAACCTTGCATGCACATTAGGCAAACTGTGGGACATGTGTGTTCTGGACTATATGTGTTACTCCATGACCATATAGTTGCTTAAATGTCATGTCCACACAGTTTGTTCAGCTCTGCCCTGTTACATAGCAACATACTGTAGATGACGATATATTTTTGTTGTTTGGTTCTATGCCTGTGCCAAACAGTATTTGTGAATACTTGAAATATGAGTGAATTTTCTTTACAGTGCATTTTAGTCATAGGTGCATAAACTGCAGAAACTCAGTGTCCAATTTAAAGTAAATCCAAATTAATAAAACTATGCTGCAAGCTGAAACAGAAAATGTGCACTTTAGGATAAAAACAAATTCAAAGAATTGACCTTTATAGTGTAATGAACTTGCAATTTAAAATGATGCTTTTGTATTGATTTAAACTCATTTGAAAAAGACTTGGGATATGTTTTAAATTGAACTGATGCTAAATAAAATCAAGAGTTAGCATACAATTAAGGTAGAAATGATCTTGAATACCTTTTAATTTGTACTGTGAAAACAAAATAGCACCCTTTAAGTTACAAAACTAAATTTAAAACAAGCACAAAAAACTGCAATTCTTGAAATGGCCATGTTAGGCAAACCCCAAGACTGAGTTTTTGCTCTTAGATAATGTTTCTGTGTCACAGGTACTGATACGGATTCTTAGTTTAGGTTTATGCCTTCTTTGTTATGGGTAGCTAAAATATTGTGTTTTGTTGCTCTCCTTTTCCATAGTGTTGACATTTTTACCCTCTCTGCCAGTACTGACGCCTGGTCGTCCAATATGGAAGCAAGATGAATAAATTGGGATTTATCAGTTTACCTGATATTGAAACCAAAAGCAGCCAGCTAAACATTCAAAATTGAAATAGAGAAATACATATGAAAATTGTGAGTCAGATTCTTAACCCAATTTCTAATACAACATAATTATTCTTTGTCCATATTCAAAGCTCCCTTCAGGTCTTAATGAATTAATGGAATCAGACTTTGCAATCAACCAGCCCTTACTGACAGGAACAAACTGACCTTGTTGATTTTAATCAGTCAGGCAGTCAGTCAATCAACCTGTTTACAGCAATCACTGGAAATGGCTTCAGATTTTCTTTCAGGGCAGCACATACATTTTTAAGATTCTCCCATTTGACATGTTTTTGGCCCCCCTCTCACTTTGACAAATTGAAAGGTTGTGGTGATTACCAGGGCAGTTGTGTTTTGAATTACTTATTTGATTGGCTGAGTGCTGCTCAACAGAGGAACAAGCCTAGGTTGGCACAAAGTTTCTTCTTTGTCAGTTTATGAGCTTGGAGCAGATGTAGAAGAATTCCCTGGTCTTGTGAACACCAGTGGCATATCTTGGTTATGTTATGGACTCAGTTGTAGAGGGTCTGAGTCCATTGAGGACAGCAGTGCTGAGGAACAGCATATTAAAAGTTGCTACAGGAAGGCATGCCACTATGAGGGAGGGCCTGAGGCTTCCTCGGCAGTGGGCTGTTAGTGTCTACCAAGAAGGTATGTGGCAGCAATTTCAGGCCAACACTTGCATTTTGATGTCTCAAAAATGGGCTTGCACGTCTGTATTTCTGTGAAGTAGAAATTGGTTTATCATTTTGTGGAGCATGCTCATGCTTCCCAGACAGATATGGAGATTGTTCTACATGAACTCAAAACGCCTTAATTTGAGACTTTATCCAGTTTTGTCTTGTAGCTTCTCTTGCTCTGAAGACTTCTTTCTACCTAGCTGTGGTCTCAGCAGTGAACGGATGGGTGTCTGTGCACCCAACTTGTGTAAAGATGGGTGATGAGGGTTTAACTGTCTCTCTAGTTCCTAAACCTGCTTTTTCAAAAAAGGCCATCTAAGGTCACGTTCACTGAAGCCTGGAATTTGGATTTTGAGGTGGTACCAGATCAGCTTAGCTCTTAGGGGTTGCATTACTAGAACAAGTGCTATTTGACAAACTGTTTGCAGGGTCAAGCCTTGTCTAAGTAGCAGTTGTCCCAAAGGTTGGTCCAGGCCATGCCCTTGGCTTAAAGCAACACTGGAGTGCCTCCCACTACTGGTGTGGCTGGCCATTGAACTATGGGTATTACTGCCTCTTGAGCTCTTTTCAGAGATGCTTCCTTGGATGATTTGTATTTTGTTTAATGTGGCATTATCAGTGACTTTTGCTGTTCTGCATGCTGCTGAGTGATTTTAGGATTGTGTTTGACATAGTGAGTGTGGCCTCGAGGTAATGGCAGCCCTGTGGTTGTTTTGTTTATGCACACTCATTCACAAGGGCTCATTTTTTATCAGGAAAAAAATGGTTCAGTTTAAACATATCAGTCCTGTCCAGGTTGTTTGAATAATGAGTTTAGTTATTTGGTAATGAAGGCCTTGTGGTCTATAAGATGATTTTATGACTTATTTGGCATCACTTCAACTCTCTCCTGAATTTATTTGCTAAACCATTGACCAATATGGTGGCATGCTGAACAGTTATAAAATTTAGCTAACTGGTAACCATGAATAGAGGTCAGCACTTCAGCTGCCATGGTCCTTCCTAAGGCCCTTAAGGCCCTAGTTAGCTAAAATTAAGGCTGAGCCAGTGAAGGCCCAATAGTGCTGAAAACTCTGACTGCATCCACCTTTGGGAAAAGATTAATTTGCTATGCTGATTTATAGAACAGCTCACTCTTAGGGAGTCTGACCCATAAGGTGCTGTGTTCATCTTTATTACTTGGTTATCTGCATTGTATTGTGTATATTTTCTGTTTCATGGACATATAAAATGTTATTGTGTTGAACTGATGTACCAATTTAATATCAGACAGATACAGCACCAAATTGTCTTGCAACAACTTCAGCACATCATCTTCCTAATTAGGTTGACTCAAACTCAGACAAGCTGTTTACAAAGGCTTTTGGCTTCAGGTCAAATCCATACAGGCAATAACAGGGGTTCCAGTTGACTGGCAGCTGTTTTTCACTAACCATGCATGAATACAAAAGCTTGTTATGCTTGCATTTCATTTTGTTAGGAAACTAAAGGAGCTCCATCAAAACCAAATCTGTGACTCTCACCTGCTGGAACCACAGGTGTTGAGTTCATACTGCAACTTTTTGGTGCGTCTCACATGTGATGCAGCAAACTTACAAATTGCTTTTAAAGTCAGCTTGAGATACAAGTGATAACATTTGTTTTAGAGCTATTGCATTATTTTATTTAGAGGTTCTTTTTGTTGTTATTTAACAATCTTAACTTGTATTGATTTAGTCAAGAGTGCTTCAAAATTAGCTTGAAGCTTTAATTCACATCTAATATTTTCTCTTTGGTTTGATACCAGGGAGTTTAGTATATTATTAGGTATTTTTTTACTGGAATGTACTCAGCCAGTTGTCTGCTACAAATCAAAATAAAGAATATTTTACATTTAATTTTCTATAATTTAAACAGAAATCAATAGAAATCTAGAATAATGTGTTGTTGTCATTTGATGCAACTATGTGCTTTATTTTGTTTGTGTGTATGAAGAATCCATAAATGTGCTGTACCTTGTTTTACCACTGTTTTCCCCCAAGTAGATCGCAACAAGGTGTGACCAGGTGGGGACCCCCCTCTGCAAACCCAACTTTCATCCTGATCTCAACACCCTTTACATATACCCTTCCTAACCCTCTCCCTCTCTACCATACTGCTTATGCTCAGATCAGCTCCATTAATACAATTGCAATTCCAAAAAAGTTGGGATGTTGTGTAAATTAAAGTAATAATAATAATAATAATAATAGTAATAATAATGCAATGATTTAAAAAAACAAATTTCAGAAACCTATATTTTATTTACAGTGAATTATAGTAAACATATGAAATGTTTAAACTAAAAAAAT
>JAOXNZ010000001.1:3521221-3533586 GCA_028566095.1 Kryptolebias brasiliensis | reverse complement strand
TTTAATGCACCTTAGACTTACACAGCTGCACCCATTGCAACATTTCACACTAACACAGACACGCATGCAGCACACACACACACACCAGCGTTTGCTGGTTGGAGGAGGCCTCACCTTAAACCAGGGACGACTTATCAGTGCGATCCAAGTTTTAATGGCTGACAACATAAATGTGCAAAATACCAGAAATTGCATAATTTTTGTACACATGGCCTGAAGTTTATCATATTCAGCTAATTAACTAACTTTATCACATTTGGATCTTGGCACTGAAACAGCTGTTTTTTTTTTTTTTCTACATCATCACCTGTCTTGGGGGGTGTCTTTGAGTGGAGCAGTAGATTTTCTGCTGTGCTTCAATCACGCTCATTTCCTTTGAAACCGAAGCTTTCTGAACACAGGTGTCAGAGTGGAGATTTTTTGGACACTCCGATTTCCATTGCAAAGGAAGCTGCAATGAGTGAAATTGCGCATGCAGACAGCTGCAGTCAGTAGCTGTTCTGCACATGCATGAGTAGTAGAGAGAGAGAGATGCTCGGCGCTTTGAGCCTATAATCAATAACATTATATTAATTTTAATCAATCAAGAGGTAACATTATGCGATCAGCTTAAGTAATGTCTAACAACCTTGTTTTACAATGTAGGGCATAAATATTACTGTAGTTGTAATAACTTTTTTAATGTGTTGCATTTTGTATAAACAATGTAAACTAGCATATTGCATTGGAAAATATTGTACAATAATAAAGTCTCCTCAGCACTTTGCTGCAGCTCAAGACCAAAATCCTTTTAGGTCCAGTTGATGTGTCAGCCAAGTCTAATCCATGTCTGATCATAAAAAACTGCACATGTTAAAACATTAACAATTGTCAGCCTGAGCTGATGTTGTTCTTTGTCTTGCTACACATTGTGTGCTTTCAGAAATGGAAGCAGCTGTCCAGTCTACAGCGGAGTCTCATCCTCTTTATGCTTCTCCTCCTTTTCATTTGTGGAGTTGCTTTCTATCCCACGTTTACTGAACACCTCAGAGGTAAGGTTGTCTGTGTGCTGACATGTTCTGTGATGTGACTATGAGCCATTGAAAATAATGTACATGCTGGAGATGGTGAAGATTAACAGAATGATGAGTTTGATATTTTAATTCACTGGTCACGCTGGAATTAAGTTAAACAATAATACTTACATTTAATACTGCCTCTGTTTTGTGTGTATTCAGGCCTCTCAGAAACCGAGCAAAACTTAGACAGAAACGGCCCCCTGAGACCCTTCAAACCTCATGTGCTGCCAGATCCTGTCAAACAGCTGCAAGAACAACTCTCTCAGGTTTGGATTTTTAATTAGGATAGACCAAATAAATATTTACCCCAACCTTAGATTAGTTCACTTCCAATGAGAAGTGCATAACTTCAGTGGCATACCGGATTAGTAGAAATAAAGAATAATAATTTTCAAGATTAGAATGAGGGCAATGAGTGTGCTATAATGCCCACAACATACTATCACTGTAAACATTATCCATCGTGTTTGAAGACAGTCCAGTGAGTTGAACTGTGCGCAGTTTACCCATAACACATAGCATCACTAAATGATTGTATGATTGAAGCTAGAAGCACTCAGAGAGCGCAAACCTCCGCCAAGACCTCAGCGTGATTAAAAAATAGTGCAATCCAGATCATAATCTGGATCACCACCAAATTATAATCCATTGTTTTTTGTGACAACCCCAACATTAACTGAAAATTTCATCCATATCTGTTCATTAGTTTTTAGATAAGTTTTTAAACAAAGGGGTTACCTGTAACCTTGACCTTTGACCCCATGACCTTGAAGTCAACAGGCATCATCTTTGACTCATGAAGTGTCCAGCTGTGCAGTTTGGCATTTCTACATGGCACTGTTACATAGTTAGAGCACTAGGTCAAATGTGATGTTGACCCTGGACCCTATGACCTTGAAATCAACAGTGATCACCCTTGACCTTGTGTTGGCTGTTTGTCGTTTAGTTTAATGTGTTTAGAAGAACCTAGAAATACCAAAAATGTTGTGCAGATTCTGTGGTTAGGCTTGTTTCTAGTTTTGTTTTCTTTGTTTTCTCCTGGTCCCCAGGCAGTGTTCAAGTATGTTTTGTAGACACGCAATCTGTTTGTATCCAAAACCTAAAAACTGCACAACATTCATTTGTAATGCATTCAAATGTAATGCAACAAATAATTCATCAGCGCAAGAGCTGGTTTCTTTTAACAACTTGTCTTTGAATGTAAATATGCTAATTGTTGTCCTTTTAATTTGTTTTTGTTGCCATTTGACACAGAGGAAATTGTCCAATAAGAGAGGACCTCCTGTCCTTCAGAATCGTTTTCAGAAGAAAGGAAATTCATCCGATCCTGCAGCTGACAGCAGGAAGGAAGTAGAGGAAGGTGGAGTCATCAGGTAAGAGTAGAAACGCGATCACACCTAAAGTTACTTTGATTATATTATCAAGAAAAAAGTTTATTCCACACAGTTTTAAGTTAAATCTATATCGTTTTGCTAAGTTTATCTTTAGAATTTGTTTTGCTAATTTTAGGCAAAATTATACCTACCTAAAATGTTTTTAGCTACTATTTTGTTGCTTTTATTCTCCTTTTAGCTTCCGTTTTGCTTGTTTTACCTTTACCAACTCAATTTTAGCTTCTTCATCGAAGTCATTCAGCACTCAGCATTTACATAGCATTTTCACAGAAAATGCATTTTGTCTAGTTTTAATATAATATTGATTTATATTTCCATTTATTTTGATCTCTGGTCTTTTATTGCTGTTTGGCAAATCGCTTTAATATGCTCTGATCTTACTGTTGTAGACCCTCTGAATTTTCTTTGCTGTATAAAGCTTTTTTTTACTTCTGCTGAAGCTCAAAAAGTCATGTATGAAAAATTTAGTCCAGTTTTAACTTTTTTTAACAATTTATTTAGAAACATTAGTAAAAGCCAAATCCATGAAGAAACTTTTCAGTTTTTCTACATGTCCAGCCAGGATCACTCCTAATCTCCCTTCAAAGTATGCCCTCACATCTTGACTTAACATACTCATTTATATTATACAAAATACAGCACAACATATTATGGATAACAGTAGGTTACCTTACATTTTTGTCTGACTGGGTACTCGTTTGTTTTAATGTTCTGGTGACTTACAGCTGGCGTGGGGCAGTGATCGACACTGATCAGGCCACAGAAGTCTCCAAGAATGAGGAGAACAAGGGGAATTCACCTACCAATCAGGAAAACAAAATTTCTAAAGATTTAGGTATTTGATGTCTTATTGACACTTTCTTTTTCTTTCAACTTTTGACAAAACACAAATGCTTGCATCCTTTTTTTTTAACCAGTATAATTGTGCTTACTGTGAAAATAAATGCAACCTAGAAAAACAAAGCATTACCGTCCTTTTCACTCAGTGGAACATTTCTAAATCACCCTGTGAACTTGAACGCAGTCATAAAATGACATCTTGTGGACTGATTTCTAGGAGCTAGCCGGATGGAGGCAGTGCAGGAAGCTTTCAAACATGCTTGGAAGGGTTATAAAGACTTTGCTTGGGGCCACGACGAGCTCAGACCCATCTCCAAAACCTACAGTGAGTGGTTTGGTCTGGGCCTGACACTCATTGATGCCCTAGATACCATGTGGATCCTGGGGCTTAAGCAAGGTATACTGATGTTTTTCCATCCATCTTTAAACGTCTCTCAGCCAATCTACCTTTTGACTAAGTCTATAACCTGTGGTTTGTGTACTGTTTCTCTTGAATAAAGGTTTTAAAAATTTTAAAATTTGCAGGGAATGGTATTTTTTGAAGGAACAAAAGATTTTGTGAAATTGTTGGTAGGACACGCATTGTCCCCTGCCAATTCCCAGTAACAAGTATGTAAAGGGGTCTAACTGAGCCGGTATGTGAACAGTGCAGGTGACTGACCACAGAATTTAGGTTGAACAAATGGGATTTTCCTTATATTTTTCTGCTTGCTTCCTTATTGATTTCCTGCAGCTTGTTAATATTAATGATACATTTAAATTAGTCCCGTCAGGCCAATTTGAAAGAATATTTTTGATTGTATGTGATACAAAACCGTCTCAGTAGCATTCTGGATAATGAGACTGTGTCTTACTGACAGCTTACTGTTAGTTGCATATTAAGAATCATTCATTGTAAAACCTCAATTCTCAAGACATAATATAGTTGCAGGTTGTTCACAGAAAGGCCTAATTATCTGCTTCTGTATCATTTTATCAATTGATTGATTTCATCATTGTAGAGAGTAAAGAGTTGTAACAACACTGGAAAAAAATTTCAAACAGTTGGATAAGTTATAAATACTGTATTTTCCAATTGTTGTTACATGTTTCAGAATTTGACGAAGCAAAAGCGTGGGTTGCCACAGAGCTTACTTTCAACAAAAATGTGGACGTCAATCTTTTTGAAAGCACCATTCGCATCCTGGGAGGCCTGCTGAGTACCTACCATCTGACTGGAGACGACCTGTTCCTGGACAAAGCTGTGAGTCACTAAACATGACCAGTTCTGAGTAGAGGTGCAACAGTTCATAAAACCACTTTTCTTTCTTTTTTTTTTGTTTATTTATTGTTTTTCTATTCTGCAAACACTGCAGAAATTAATTCATATAAAATTTTTGTTTTGTTCAAAGTCTTTTTTGTTTTTCCTAAACTCATTTTTTTTTTCTTCTTCTAAATAACATTGAAATATCTTGAATTTTATGAATTGTAACAAGTACATAAAAATGTTAGGTTCAACAGAACATTAAATGTTCTTCCAGGTCATTTTGCTTTCCTGCAACATGTTGATATTAAGGTCACATTTAAATTAGTCCTTTCAGGCACTTATTCAGTCTTGAGATGCAAAGATTCACACTATATTTCATAATGATTACATTAAATATGACAGCAACTTTAATTTTTGATTTGAGAACTCATCCTTCATTATGCTGCTTCAATACAGACTTACGAGAATAATGGTACTGCTTCATCTAAATAGATGTAGCATTATTTATTTATTTTACAGCAGAATATCTTATTCCACTCATAATGCTGCCACGTCTTTAATAAACAGTACTTTTCTCCATCTGTTTTCATGCAGAAGAGTTAAAGTGTGGTTAATGTTATTTAGTAGTTTTCTTTGTGATATGACTGAATTGTTGTCACGTTTTCTTACAGTCCCAACCAAAGGTTTCAGTATTATTCTGATCCCATCTCAGTATTATTCCTAGTCACCTCCTATGCTATTCAGTGTTTTTAAGCTGCAGATGCCTGTATGTGATGTTTCTTCTTCTACTCCAGAAAGACATTGGCTCGAGGCTGATGCCAGCCTTCAACACACAGTCAAAGATTCCCTACTCCGATGTTAACATCGGGAAAGGTACAGCCCACCCTCCTCGCTGGACCTCAGACAGCACTGTTGCTGAAGTTACGAGTATTCAGCTGGAGTTCAGGGAGCTCAGTCGCCTCACCCAAGAACCCCAGTACCAGGTGATGACTAAGCTCATTTGCTCATTAAGTTTTGAGTAGTTATGCTGTCTATTTCAAGAGTTGTCATTTTGACAAAACATCATTTTGGTTTAGCTCTTGTTGATAAATAAAAATTTTTAAGTATTGAAGAAATGATAAAAGGTTGAACATAGGTTTTAAAGGACTGATCAGGTAACCTACCAGTTGATTTTCACTTTTACAATAAAGGATGGTTCAAATTTCCTGAAATGAAAATGTAAATGCAACAAACCTAGTTGGAAAGATTTCATGATTTATGACAAGAGTCAATAGATTTATCTACTGGGTTTAAATCAGAACACTATTTTGTTTCTTTCCCAAATTTTTGGTTCTGATTTGTGGCTACTTTGCTGCTTACTGTAATTTGTTAGGGATGGGCATTTCAAGCAAAAATAATGTTTGAATTTTCTGGTAATTCAATTTTTTTTTTTTTTAAACCCTTTGCAGACTGACAGCAGTGTCTACTTTTTCGAAACCCGTTTGTTTTGCCCTTATTCAAAATGTTTTGCCAGCCACTATTTTATTTTTATTTTTTGTGCAAACGCTTCCCTTGTTTACAAACCAAACAGTATGTTCAGCTTTTCATGCTGGGGTGTTTTCAGGCTAATAGATTAATATATTATAGATGTACATCCAGTTATTACTTTGTGTTGAGCTCAAAGTATGTGTTGTATGTGTTAGGGATAATGCTCAACAACTATCACACCAAATTCTAGCTCAATATCTGTAAAAATGGTTGAGCTATAACATTTTTATCGCTTCATCTTTGGTAGCAGGAAATAATGAATAAAAGTACAAATAGAACAGAGGTTGCAGGGACGCTCATGTATTGCTTTTTTCTGCCTCTGTTTGTTCAGGTATATTTTTGTTCCTTCAGTTTTTCCCAGTCCAGTGAATGAACAAAGAGGAGTGAGCATATGCACTACATTGCCAAAAGTATTTGCTCGCCTCCCATCACACGCATATGAACTTCAGTGCCGTCCCGTTCTTAATCTATAGGTTTAATGATATTGGCCCACCCTTTGCAGCTATAACAGCTTAAACTTTTCTGGGAAGGCTTTCCACAGGTTTAGGAGTGTGGTTATGGCAATTTTTGACCATTCTTTCAGAAGCGCATTTGTGAGGTCAGACACTGATGTTGAACAGAAGGCCCGGCTCACAGTCTCCGCTATAATTCATCCCAAAAGTGTTCTATTGGGTTAAGGTCAGGACTCTGTGCAGACCAATCAAGTTTTTCCACACCAAACTCGCTCATCCATGTCTTTATGGACCTTGCTTTGTGCCCTGGTCATGTTGGAACAGGAAGGGGCCATCCCCAAACAGTTTTTCACTGTTTGGAGCATGAAATTGTCCAAAATGTCTTTGTTTGCTGAAGCATTAAGAGTTCCTTTCACTGGAGCTAAGCGGCTGAGTCCAACTCCTGAAAAACGATCCCACACCATAATTCCCCCTCCACCAAACTTTACACTTGACACAGTGCAGTGAGACAAGTACCGTTCTCCTGCCAACTGCCAAACCCAGACTCGTCTATCAGATTGCCAGCCAGTGAAGCGTGATTCATCACTCCAGAGAACACGTCTCCACTGCTCTACAGTTCAGTGACAGCGTGCTTTACACCACTGCATCCGATGTTTTGCATTGCAAAGCTTGTAAGACTTGAATGCAGCTTCTCAGCCATGAAAACCCATTCTATGAAGCTCTCTACACACTGTTCTTAAGCTAATCTGAAGCCCACATGAAGTTTGGAGGTCTGTAGCTACTGACTGAAGAACGTTTGTGACCTCTGTGCACCATGCGCCTCAGCAACCACTGAGCCCACTCTGTAATTTTACGTGGCCTACCACTTCAAGGCTGAGTTGCTGTCATTTCCAATCACTTCCACTTTGTTATAATACCACTAACAGTTGACTAAGGAATGTTTAGTAGTGAGGAAATTTCATGACTGGACTTATTGCACAGATAGCATCCAATCACGGTACCACGCTGGAATTCACTGAGCTCCTGAGAGCGACCCATTCTTTCACAAATATTTGTAAAAGCAGTGTGCATGCCTAGGTGCTTGATTTTATGCACTTGTGGCCACAGAAGTGATTGGATCACCAGAATTCAGTGATTTGGATGGATGAGTGAATACTTTTGGCAATATAGTTTACAGTAAACATGGAACTTCCCTGGCTATAGTCTTCACTTTGTCTTTCCCAATAAAACTGTGGCTACAGCGGCAGACACAAGGATATCAAGTTTTTTAGCTAGTGTGGCTTAACTATTTCAATATTCAACAATCATTGCCCATTCCTAATGTGTAACTTAAACTAAATTGCCAGATGCTTGCAACAACACAGAGCCTGATTTGGCTAAATAATGTCTTGGTCTATATCAGGTGTCAAAACTTAACAACAGTTGTAAAGTTGTAACACAGGCATGATTTTGAGTAGCTTAAAAAGTTGTGTAAATAAATATCACAAAAACACTCACAGCTTAATTTCCCTGAACTCTGTCCAGGCTGCAGTGGCTGAAGTCATGAAACAGGTCCACAATCTGGATGGCAAACTGGATGGCCTTGTGCCCATGTTCATCAACACAAACACTGGGCAGTTCACCCATCAAGGTATCTACACATTGGGAGCAAGAGCAGATAGCTACTATGAGTACCTGCTGAAGCAGTGGATCCAAGGAGGCAAGCAGGAGAACCAGTGAGTCCCTCTTAAATTCTCACCATTTGCTTTTACTTGACGAAAACTTCAGCATAAATTTTAAAGCCCAAGTAAACTTCACCATCAGCTCAACTCTTGTTGGAAATACATTTTTTAGTTTGCTTTCAAATCTGATGCAATGTTTAGTTTTTGTGGCAATACATCAAAGTAACCCACCATGCATATACTGTACTGCAAAAACACAAATTATTTTAGGCCCTGACTCTACAAGATCTCTGAAGGTCTGTGTTGGCATCTGACACTAAATTGTCAGAACCAAGTCCCTAAAGTCCTGGAATTTGTGAAGAGGTACCTTAATGGGTTGGACTTGTCTGTCCAGGATATTCCAGAGATAAAATGAAATTTATTTTTATTTTATTAACCAGGCAAGTCCCATTGAGATCACAGATCTCTTTTTCAAGGGAGGCCTGGGCCTGAAGGCAGCCTAACATGCATGGTTTTAGAAATTTTTAGTATGATTTTAAATTGTGCACCTGTACATCATTGGTGATAAAGAGCAACACCACATTTAAAAAAGGAAGTGGCCAGTGCTTTAACCTACCTTGAAAAATGTCATTGTGGAGCCATCTTCTACCACTCCATACTCGATCTTTGTTTGCTTGGCCAGATCATCAGCAGAGTCGATGGGTGACTCCATCCTTTCCACGGTGAGAAAGGCAGCCAGGTTTGCAGTGTATGATGAGATGATGATGAGAGTGAAAAACCACCAGATTCCTCCTACAATTCTGGTGGAGAGGGCTTTTGGCATGAGCTCAGATCCTGAATGAGAGGAGCAGAGTATGGAGTAAGGCTGGGTACAGGATTAAATTGCAAAGGGTGCAGCACATGTCCAGGTCGATGCAATCCAGTGTATCTGCTGCCTGGATCATTTATGCAGGGACAAATGCAAACAGTGAAATGGTTTGGCAGAGCAATGGTCACTTAATAGTGACCATTGCTCTGCAATGACAGACAGTTATTAATATAACTGTCTGTTTGGTAAATTAACCCTTGTAATTATTGCATTGTGTATATTCGGTGCTTTGAAAAAGACTTCATTCTCTTTTAACTTTTCCACTAACTGTCACGCTCCAACCAAAAACTTCAAAGTATTTTTTGGGATTTCATGTATTTAAGTAGCACATAATTGTGATGTGGAAGGAAAATGATGCACTGTTGTCAACATTTTCTTTACACATATCAATCTGAAAAGTGTGATGTGCATTATTATACAGCCACGTTACTCTGAAACCCTGAACTAAATTCCAGAGGAACCAATCACCTTCAGAAGTCACCTAATTTGTAAATCAAGTCCACCTGTGTATAGTCTATTCTCAGAATAAATCCAGCTGTTCTGTGAAGGCCTCAGAGGACATTAGGTATCAAACAGCATCATAAAGGCCAAGGAACACACCAAATAGGTCAGGAATAAAGTTGTAGAGAAGTTTAAAGCAGGGTTAGGTTATAAAACAATAGCCCAAGCTTTGAATATCTCACAGAGCGTCGTTCAATCTATCATCTGAAAACAGAAAAAGTACAGCACAACTGCAACTCTACCAAGACGTGGTCCCCCACTTAAACTGACAAGCCGAGCAAGGAGAGCATTAATCTGAGAAACAGCCAAAAAGGCCATGGTCACTCTGGAGAAACTGCAAATATTCACAGCTCAGGTGGGATAATCTGTCCACAGGATAACTTTTAGTTGTGCACTTCACAAATCAGGCTTTTATGGAAGAGTGGCAAGAAGAAAGCCATTGTCGAAAGAAAGCCATAAAAAATCTTGGTTGCAGTTTGACACAAGCTACGTATGGGACACAGCAAACATATGGAAGAAGTTGCTCTTAACAGATTAGACATAAACTAAACAGTATGCTTTTCTTCAGCAGGGAAGAGTCTGATAGGAAGATCAGCAGAGCTAAATACAGGGCAATCCTTGAAGAAAACTTGTTATAGGTTGCAAAAAACTTGAGACTGAGTGGAGGTGCACTTTCCAGTAAGACAATAACCTGGAACATCCAGCCAGAGCTACAATGGCATGGGTTAGATCAATGAATGTCCATGTTTTGGAATGGCCAAGTCAGAGTTCAGACCTAAATCCAACTGAGATTCTGAGGCAAGACTTGAAAACCGCTGTTCACAGATGCTCACTATCCAATCTGACTGAGTTGATGTTGATGTTTTACAAAGAAGAATGGGCAAAATATTAATCTCTAGATGTACAAAGCTGGTGGAATACAAATTTTCAGATTTCTACACTTTTCAGATTCAGCTATACTTTTCAGATTGTTATTTGTAAATTTTTTGCAAACTATGTACCATTTAACTTCCACTTCACAATTATACACTACTTTGTGTTGGTCTATCACATAGATTTCTCATAAATACATGGAAATTTGTCGTTGTAACATGACAAAATGTGGAAATTTTCATGGGGGACACATACAGTTTCAAGGCACTGTACAGATAGTGTATATTTTTGTTCTATAGGGAAACCTGTTCACAGATAAAACATTCTTATCTGTTCTCAACCATACAATGTCATATGACTAAGGATTACAAGTCAAACTGAGTCTGTTGAAGGTTGGTAGTTTGTCCAGTGATAACTGAAGTGCTTAACCAAACACATTTTAAGTGTTATCTGCGCTGCAATCATGACTCTAGTAAACCGTGACTTTAAAACTCTGGTCTTGACAACAGTCAATCTTTTGTATTTTAATTTAATAGGAGACTCAATTTTAGTGTTAAGAGAAAATCTTAACTTTCCAAATCTTGGAGGATTTACTTCATAAGACTCCATAATGTCAGCAACATCAGATGACGAAAACTCAATTTTAATGTCCTGACATTTATACTGTTTTGACAATGGCTGTAAACTTCTAAACACACTAGTTTACAAAATTCAGGTCCGTACAGTATCTAATGTTTTTGGATATTGGGATGGGCTCTTGATTATGTTATAAAGAAGAAAACAAAACTGGGACTATACATTAATAATTACTAATCATAACGACAGTTCAGACAGGTCTTATATTATAATGGTTAGTGCAGCTCTTCTGTACAGCAGGCTTTCTGTAAGACTAGTTATTTTGTTTTGTCAAATAAGACATCTAAGACTAGTTGGTGATATATCCAAAACTATCACTTTTAGGCCTAATGTATACCAATTTTTGCCTAAATGCTTTTTCAGTCCAAGGTAAATGTTCATTGGGGCTCACACACTGAGCGTCAGGCAGATGGCAATAAAAATCAGCATGAAGGAACTGACATATTTTTTATGAATTTACAGATATCCTGTACGCCAAAATAGTGTGGTGTCATTCAAAGTTTTTTTTGTTCTACTTTGTCACTTAAACACATTTAAAGTAGTATCTCACGTGGAGACTATTTGGTGACTCAGAAATGTGAGAAAATAGGTGAATTGTCCATTGCAGTCTCATTGAATTTTGGGTGTTAGCAATTAACACATGAAGATGTGCAGGCATGTTTTGCATGGCCAGTTTTTTGAAAAACACAATTTATTTTCAGATGCACAGGTAGCAAAACTGTATTTTTGGCCATGCACTTTTTTTCCCCCCATCTCTGCCCACTTTCTATCTGTTGTGGCTGTTGTAAATGAAATAAGGGTGATGGCCGGTAAAACTGACAAACTTTATTAATTGTGTGCTATCAGGTCAGATGCCATTACAAGACTGCTTCATCCTCTGCCAGTCTCATCCTCATCTGCAGTTTGCTTAACAGTCTCTTTTGCCCAATAGTGTCACAGCAGTGCCATCTAGTGATCAGAAGCAATAACCATGACAACAGCAACAGAAAAATACATGCATTTACTGTGTACATCTCAGAACACAACAGTATCTGCCTCGGCTCACGTACCCACCTTGGTAGCCCCTGACCCTTACCCGCATTTATGATTTAATCTACTGGCACATAGGCGCCTGCTCAGTGGAGCATATGGATCAGCTGCACTACCATTTCCTTAGGGTGCAAACTTTTTTTTTATGTCAAAAAAATGGGGGAACAAAAACTTCCAGCAAAAAACAAAAGCATGTAATATTTATTGGTTCAAATTTTACTTTACAAACTAAAATCGTATTTAAAAAATTTTAAAAAGCTAAGTCGTTTTTTTATTGCTA
>JAOXNZ010000001.1:3498561-3511372 GCA_028566095.1 Kryptolebias brasiliensis | reverse complement strand
TATGTGTATATATATGTATGTGTATATATATGTATGTGTATATATATGTATGTGTATATATATGTATGTGTATGTATGTATGTATATGTATGTATGTATATGTATATATATATGTATGTATGTATGTGTATGTATGTATGTATGTATATGTATGTATGTATGTATGTATATGTATGTATGTATGTATATGTATGTATGTATGTATGTATATGTGTGTGTGTGTGTGTGTGTGTGTGTGTGTGTGTGTGTGTGTATATATGTGTATTCATTCTCCTGTGTTGTGTCATATCATATGTGCCTTTAATGTTGTCTCAGACAACACTCAGTCCATTCAAATTGTTTACATGTTTTGATGTTAATTTTTCACTTCAATGTAGATTTTGTTTCCAGTGAATCATAAAAAGTGATTTATTTATTTTTTAATCTCTCAAACCAATCATGTTTACATGATATGTACGCGTGTGTGTATTTTATTCCTGCCTAAAAGATCTGTGATTTTATTTTATTTTTTTCTCTGAATAATGTATTTTAGCATAATTCGAGACATAAAGATATGCTGAAAATATTCGGGACCTTTTTTTTCTTTTTAGAACTCTTTCTTTGTTTTCTACAGAAGTGCATTGCATTCACCAAAGAAAAAAAAAAGGCACATTTATCTCATAATTATAAGTATGAGATAACTGGATTTTATATCCATGAAGCATCCCGTACTGGTTTAATTGTTCCTGCAGGAAGAGAGTGACTTCCAGCAGGTCAGAGTGAGCTTTTCGCCTGAACAACCCCAAATACTTAAGATACCTACAATGTTGACATACTAATCTCAATGCCATCCATATGAAATAAACTCATTATGTTCCAGTATCTCATACCTAAGAGGAAATAAAAGCATATCAAATCCGATAGCACACTCATTGTTTTCCTGTATCTAGTGTAGGGCTTAGCTTAGCTTTTCTCAGAATTATGAGATCCGGATCTCGTAATTCTGAGAAAAGGTGTTTATTTTTTATGTTTTTCTCTGGTGAATGCGATGCGCTTTCGTAATTTTCCTCATTTGATTGTTTGGAGTTTAAATGATGAAAAGCCATTCCTTGAAAGGTGCCACTTGAAAAGCTATTTTTAGCATTTTTGATAAAAGTTTCACCTGTTTAGAAGTATTTTTAGACTGGTTATCTTCTCTTTTGGCTGAAGAAACAAAAAGAAGGCTCCTGCTGTGACAGAACAGCATTTTCAAACATGTTCAGAAGTTCACTCCAGGAAACTTGTCTGCTGTTGAAGTGACAGTGTTTCATCTGTGCATAAACATTTCTTTGTGCGTTTGTGGTCATGTGGAGGTTTCAGTCATAACGGACTTGCCTGGAGATGAGCCTGCCAACTGCAAATACAGTGTGCAAAAGTCTAAATCTAAATCTCACTTTTTTATATTTGTCTTATAAAAAAAGAAAATAGTGGCAGAGATTTGTTGAAATGTGCAAACAAAAAATGAAAATGCAGCAATAAAGGCAAGACTCAGGTTTGTACTATTTTAATGAATTTAAAAGTCCACATTTGGTTTGACCACCTTTATTTCCCAGCTGAACCTGAACTTTCTGTAATTTCTCTAATTTCAGTAATAGTTCTCCAGGCTTTATGACCATTTCAAAGCTCTTCCCTGAATGATGGCTTCATTTAGTTGGTTTCTGTCTCCCACTGCTTCAGTAATGTTGAGGTTTAGGCTACAGGGAGCTCACTTTATGACTTTCCTCCAGGTGTTTGGAATTAGTGGTCAGACTGAATGTTGACAAATGAAGCTGTTGCCGGTCAGGTTATATGGAGGATGTCAGGGAAAATAAAATCATCTGATTATAATTTAAACCCACAGTTTTAAAATGGGATCAATTATCCGGTAATACATTTTGTCCTTGATTTTCAGTGTCATTTGGTTTCCTTCAGCCTTTCCTCCTTGTTTCCCTTCTCTAGAAAAAGGCTTCTTGTCTTCTACTTTTTTACTGAGATCATTTCTGATCAGGCTATCCTCAGGTCCTGTGTCAGGTCTTTGCAAGATTTTTAGGTAGTTTATCTGCCATATTTATGTTTTTAAGCTGATTCAGTTGTTCACAATGTTGTTTTCCTGTTTATAGTTTCTTTTGTATGTTTAAAAAAAAAATGAACTACTGCATACTTTGTGCTATTTTACCATTTTATATCACAATGTTTGGGAATATTGTGTTGTAACTTTTAGTATTTGTAACTTTTTATACTTTTTGAATTATATAACTTTATTTACAAAATCTTTCCCATAGAAAAACATTGAGATCTCTTCAATTCCTTTGAAATCTACTTCAGCATACTTGCTTATGTTTTCTTGTCTGTTCTGTAGTTCTTGTTCACTTTCCTCAACTTGTGAAATACATGTTGCACATGTTTCGTAGTTCACAAATACTTTTTTGTCTGCCAAGCTGCATTACGTTGGGAAATATTTTTCATAGACTCACTAGAAAAATTAGGCTAATTTTTTTTAAAGTACAGGGAACTGTCCATCTTTGTTACCAAGCTGCTGGTAACAAAGTGCCTAAAGAACCAATTTAAATAGTTTTTGCTAATACGTTATATATAACGTATTAACGTATATATAATATCTGTGGACACAGCTGCTCACACATTGAGTTGGATGCTTTTCTTAATCTTGTATAATTAATAGGTTGTTGAATGGTTAATAAACCAAAACAAATCCATTCCTTTGTAAATGGTTTGGTACAAAAAGCAGACAGAAAATGAGCGGAGGGAGCTAATGTCTAAATAAAAACTACTAGACGTTCAGAAACCTGGAGAACTGTTACTTAAGACTATCTTACTGTAAAACTTTACAAGAGCATAAGTGAGTAGCTCCAGACTTTAGCACATTAAAAAAAAAAAAACATTTCAATCTGTTTACTTCAGAAACACAAGCCATAATAATAAAAAGAACAGCAAAAGCTGAGTTTTACTGAAACTGAGATGAAGGAAAAAAATAGAAAAAGTTAAATTTGTGGAATTAAAACCAGGATGTTGTAAGGACACTAAAGATGCTCTGAAGTGTGTGTGAGGATTTAACACTCTACACACACACTCCTTCAGCTTACAGGTTGAAAATGCCAACAAATTTTTTATGAGCAAATACACTGTTTATAAATTCAGGTTATGGATTAGTTTGCCATCAGTAAGACATTCTACAGAATATTTTTCTAGGCTCATAAAAGTTTGCCACCTTTCTATTCTTTCAAACTTCCCCAAACCTACCATGTTGTTTTTAATGATGTCACAAGTGGAGTGATTTTACTCTTGTAAAAAAAAAAAAAAAAAAATGTTTATGAAAGAGATTTTATGGAAAAGAAAATGTAAAATGTGTGTTGAAGGAGTTAATAAATGGTTGGTCTGAATATCTTTGAATCTGTTGGTTTGATACGAGTGTAGACTGAAAAAGTCACATTTTTGTAATAAGCATTCACATCTGTCACATGGTGTTCCTCCTGTAATGTCCAGTTTCTGCACTCTGAAGCCTATTTGCCTTTTTCAGGCATGATGACTGAATCATTTTTAGCTTCATCAGCTTAATAAAGCAACATGGGTTTTACAGTATCAGTTCGATTATATTCTAAGTGTCAGAGCGATCCACAATACACACACGGGACTGAACAGTGAACTATGCAGGAGGCATTACTGAAGTCATCGTCAGGTTTTTCACTATAACACGTCACCATAATAATTCACATCAGTGTGCCAAGCATGTAGAGAGAGTATATCACTGGGTTTCTTTAGAAAACCTGCTCGTGAGCAGGTTCACTTCAGAGTTTCTGTCGGTCCCCCGTCTCCCTAAAGTATTTTATGTGACATAAGTTGTCCATTTTTAAACAATCTGACTCACATCGAAGCAGAATTACTTCATAAAACCTGATTCAGGAGAAGATTTTCTTACCTAGATTGGAGGTGCTCATATTGTTTAAAAATTACAAATTACACTTACACTGAAAGGGACAAAAGAAGAGCAAATGAATGGGAAGTCTTTGTCTTTGTAAGTTCAAATGCAATAGATGGGATTTGTAATAAAGTTGCAATAATTACCATCGTTCTCCTGGGAAAATCCTCCCGCCTTACCTGGGGTTCCAGTAATAAAGTTATTAGGTCCACTTCCCTGATTGCGTGATCCAAATCCATCATTTCCTTCTGTGTGTTATAGTCTTAAGGAGGCACTGCCTGTACAACTCCTTTACTGGATTTCTGTAAATATGATCCAGGATCAGTTTTATATTTTGAACTGAGAACTGAATAATCCTAAAGTGTTAATGAGTGTTTAGTAGTTTTTATATAAAATTCATTCCAAAAAGCACCAACATCCGTCCAGAGGAAGGTAAGACAGTAAACTGTAGTTTTTTACAAGCTCACAAATCAAAGTATTATTTTAAGAATAAATCATTAGTATCAAACCTGTAGTCACCTACCAGCTCTTGCTTTATTTGAGCAATTTCTGTAATCAAAATAATTGATTAAATAATGATTTTGAGAATCCCAAACATCATCTGACAGTGATAAGGTTTTTTTTCCCCAAACTGACATTTTGACTTTTTATTTATTTACTTTTATTAGAGGAATGTGGCCATTTCTTCAATTATTTGACTCTTTGTATTAATGTAAAAATTCAATTATAGAAAAGAAAATGCATTATTTAAAGCTCTGGGACAGATGTCTGACATTATTATGTGTGCTTCCGTTCCACTTTTAATACATCCTTGCATACTGTGTAAGTACGTTCTTATCTTAGCTGGTATTCAGAAATGGCCTAGATCTGTTTTTGCTTGCAGTCGCTATGATGAAACGAGGTATCAGAGCTCCAGTCATGATGGCTTCTTAAATGCACGCTCCTAACAGAAGGTTAAGAGCCTTGAAGTTAAAGCCTACTGTAATCAGCTGTTCTGCAATTGGAAATCAGATTCCCCTCTTAAGCCCCATTTGCACAAGATAAGCATTATATGGGGACCCCATGTAATAAATAAATTACTCCCCAACATCTGCTTTTAATGTGGCGCATTCACGGGATAACTGAAGCCTGAGATTTTGCTGAAATTTACAGACATCTTCCAGGTATGATGTTAACGCGCTGCGTATTGCATAACATCCACTTACTTTGAGTTGATGTTAAAACTACTTTTCAGGCTATGGCCACCATAGACCACAGCTCAGTGCTGTGTTACTGCCAGTGCTAGCCAGCTGTATAGTAGGCTACAAACAGAAGAAAAATATTCTTACTGCACAGACCAGGGGTATTTGAATCAATGGATGATTAACAGGCTTCTGCAGAACACAAAGAGGTAATTTAACCACTGAATCAGGTGTGTTGGAGCAGAGAAACAAGTAAAACATGCAGAATAGTGGCACTCCTGGACCAGGGTTGCCTACCCCTGGCACAAGCAATGCATGATGTGAGCCACCATTTGCAGGCATTTTGCTCCTTTTCTTCAGCTTTTTCTTTTTTATGGCGACTGTTACAGATCAATAGGGTTTTGCTGGCCTGGGACACAAAAGGTTATCTATGCACTCCAAAAAAATTTGCCAAAAGCAAATAAAAATGCACCCAGGAAACAAAAACTGCCTAATTACATATCGGATCCCACCCATTTCTGTCCAAATCACAGAGATGCCTATTCACATTGGATTAGTATTATCACAGGACATCAGAGTTCAGCAAAATATAGTAGGTAATTTGTGGGGGGATTTTTACTTTACAAATTACTGACATGGCCGATTCGCACGGGATTAACAACACAGACAATCTCTGTAATTATTACAAATACCATGAGGTCCCTAGGTGAAACTAATCCTGTGCGAATAGGCTACGCAAACCCAGAGTTTATTAAACCTCCTTTCTGGAGGACCCCACAGCAGACCTTGTTTCAACCAGGATCAATGTTTGGAGGATGAAAACCCCATTTTAAAACTTGCCTCAAACTTTTGCATTTAGAGGTTTCTCATAATTCCATAAAAAAAATCATACTGGGGTAAAAACCACAGTGTTAAAACAATGCTTATCAGAGGAAGTAACAATATGAACATATAATCAAGGAGCGGCAGCAGATCAAAGTTTTCTTTCATCACTTCTTATTGCAGGATAAACTACAAACATATAGGTTGGGTCAGCACTGCTTTTATTGAATAAAATAATCTGTTAGATTTCTCTGAACTGATCATATGTTAAATCATCTCATCTGTCCAATAATGTGAGCGCAGCTGTCTTCATACATATTACCACGTTACAGGAAAACACCAGAGGCTCACCGAGACATGACGCCAACACCTTTAGCTGCTGTCTGGTTATTAGACAGTGCATGTGTGTAAGGAACATTATTCTACTCATTTCCAGCATAAAGGTGACCATGGACTCTCTGCTGTCTCTGGTTTTGAAGTGAACCTGAATTTTGCTGTAGTGGTCTAAAATTACTTTGGTTCATTTTGTTTCCCAAATAAAGTAAAACTTTTAAAGAGTCTTTTGTAATGTGGACCTCTGCATCTCCACCCACTGTGCAATAATCTCTGCTTCCTTCTTTCTGGCACTGATGACTGACTCTGGATCAGCCTCATTGGATCCTCTGCACAAAACCACCAGTGGGGGGGGGGAAATAAAAAAAACATCCCGTTAGACTTTATTTGTTGCATTAAAAGAAAGCTTTAGAAATGAGCTATAATGCTCATCCTACCTCAGGTCCAGATGATGAGCCCCTCCAGAAATGTTGAGTGCAATCAGAGATGAGCTTAAAGACTTCCGAACCTGAACAAGCAGAATCAAAAGCAGGAGGTTTTATTGCCAAGTCTATTTACACAAAGAAAAAGCCTTCATGTCCAGTTATAAAAACACAACCTAATGTCAGCAGAAAACAGAATAGTAAAATAAAAAACATCAGAAGGTGATTACAGAGTGCATGCTCACATTGCGGTATAGGTCATTTCTGTGCAAGAGAAAGAAATATGAGATGGAATGAAAGAAAAGGTAAAAGTTATATGTGCAGCTGAAGAAACAATGTGCCTGTTTTACAGAATGTTGCTGATGTTAAGGATTAGATTACAGACAGATAAAAGCTGATTAAGTCAGATGTTACAGTTATTATGTTTGATTTAAACACTCACCCCTCCATTGGCCCATGGGTCCAAGTTTCCATTGGAGAAAATGATGTTGCTGGCTGTAGACAGAGCTGAAAAAAATTTGTTTGTGCAGGTTTATTTTGTTAAAACATTTTCAGTGGAGCTGAAACACTTTAAGCATGATTACTCTTATTGTTGTTTGCATTTATGTCTAAAAACATTACACATTACATATAGTATTTCTGACCACAACTATTGAAGTGTTTGACTGTGTAGCGTGAGTCCTGTGGTTCTTTGAACTCACCGTCACCCCAAAACTGCATTTTGAGCCAGCCTGGCCTTGGAAGCACAGCCCAGCGTTTAAAGCAGTAAATCTCTCGATCTTTCTCCGTGAAGGCCATAGGGGGAAACATGTCCGTCACGTTATTGCTCTCGTAACACATCTCGATCTCTGTACAAGCCTGCAAACACACAGAAGTAGAGCAAGAATCATGTGAAAATTACTTCTGTTTTCCCCCATTTTAATTATATTTTTTAACATTAATTAAAGTGAGAAAGTTTTTATTCATATCGTCTGTGTAGGCTCATGCAAATGTTAAGTTATGTAAAAAATAACAAGATTCTAGTTAGAAACTGACACCTGAGCTGGAAACCTAGGTGTCCTGTTCAGGAGGCTAAAACGCAGAAGTATCAACAGCTACGTTACTTTAAATGAAAGGCCCAGCATTCCTCGAAGGAATGCATATCACCCACCTCCTTTCACGCTGGAGTTTTAGACTAAGATCCTCTCATGTTGCGAAGGAACGGACATGTAGCCATTTTGATCTATGATGATATGAACAATCTTGTGATACTGTGAGATCTCAAGAGATGAGTTTGTGCTAAGAAAATGTGCCAAAGATGACTCTCAGCTACTACCACACTATGTTTTAGCTCAATATCTGCAAAATCAGCTGAGTTACAGCCATTTTTTCCTAAGGTCATTTGTAACTATCTTGAATTCAATTGATTCCAAAAGTTACTAGGTTGTAGATGTACACCCCTTTCAAAGAGTTTCATTAAAATACATCCAGTGGTTCATGATATATTTGGCTAACAATACAGACAAACAGATAAACACAAAGTTTTTGCCTTTGACGACAGGTGATAAAACAAATCTCTTCTTTTTGACTCACACTGTCATTAAAACAAAATAGAAATAGATTTAGAACTTAGACATTTGTGTTTCTGACTGTACACAAGTCTGAACGTTTTTCTCACTTGTAAACCACTTTGTATAAAATCCATCCATCTATTTTCTGCACCCACTTAATCCTGTTCAGGGTCCCAGGTGGCTGGTGCCTATCCCAGCAGTCAACAGTGAGAGATGGGGGGACACTCTGGACAGGTCCTCAGTTAATCACAGGGCAAACACAGAGGCACATGAGACTCATCTGAACCCAGGACCTTCTCACTGCACTGCCATGCTGCTCTTTGTATATAAATCTGGTTTAAAATGACTAAATGTAAAAGTGAAATAACAATCAAGTTAACTAAAAAAAAAAAAATCAGCATTTTTGTAAAAAGTGGCCACATAATTATTTTAATCACAGTTCCACCACATTTTTAATTTCAAATTTCAAAACTTGTTCCAACTTTCCAGATGACCTGGTTTCTCTGTTCACATATTGACATCTGACTATGTTCCAGCTGGTGCTATCTAAAATTCCTTAAGAAAAGCCTAACTGTGTATCAGTGGGGTACCTGGTAGTCCCAGGCCTGGCTGTTGAAGCCCAGTCCACATCCAGTAGGATCGGCACACTCCACATACAGGCTGTACAGGTCGAAACAAGTCAGCACTCCAGTAGAGTTGTACACAATCCCTGCAGGTTAGAACACATGCTGAGTGAGCATTAATTAAAATGTTGAATACTGGATTCTGAATTGGAGTTGCTCACACTTCTTTTTTTGTAGTCCAACTTTTTTTCATGCTCTAAATCATTTTCATAGTAACCTTTCCACTAAGCAGACAGCTTCATCTAAAATTAGGCTGTGTTATAAATTAAACTACTCAACAGCAGGCACAAGCAAAGAGGAGACAGTTATTACATTGACAGAAAATTAAGAGGCAAAGAAGTTATGGCCAGGCTTTCAAAGTGACAGCTTTGCTTCATTCTGTCACTTATTAGTATGTTTTGGCTGCTGGTTGCGCAACAAAATGGATGCCACATTGTTATGGAGGAACATTTTTTTGAGGAGAACTCAAACTTCCAACAAACTATTTTGCTAATTCTAGTTAAAAGTGTCAGATTATTCATTTTATGACATTAAAGCTGACAGAAGCTGAACCTAAAGACACTCTCTGTAACCAATATAAGGTACTGTATATTCAGAACAGAGTCAGTCCAAACTATTTACAGAACACAAAGCTGCTCTCTGCCATCTAGTGTTGGCTGGTATGAACTACATCTGAGCTTCTCAAGTTGCTGTACACTATTTATCATTTTTATTGGACAACTAACTCTGAGATAAAGTAGCATGATTTCACACATCAGTACCTGCTACCTAGTAGAACTATGAACAGCTCTTTTTCATAAGACCAGTGCACACAAAACTCTAAAAAGAAATGTTGATTTGAGTTAGCATACCAGCAGTGTCCCTGAGGTTAGCTAGCAGGTCAGGTCCTTTCATCATGGTTCCACAGGCAACCTGGAAAACAAAGTCACAATTTCACAACAAGGCACTTTAACTTGATCTCTTGAACAGAATTTTTTTAACCAGCATGCTTATACACATACAGGAATTAGACCTCTGCATTGACCCAATCTAAAGTTGTGCAATCACAAGTACTGAGCAATTAAGCACACATTAGAGGGTGTGAATATACACATTTGGAGCAGTTAGTAGCAACTCAGCAAATGACGTCGGTTCAGTGACTTGTTCAGCCAAGACTGACAGTAAAAGGAGTCTGAATGAGCTGAATATGCAGCCTTGTTAGACCCTCTGCACTTTTGACTAATGAGCGACAGAATATTTGGACTGACGGAAGGCAGCAAAAAGCTTGAGGGAGAGCAACAGAGGCTCCTTCAAATCAGGGCTTCATAGTCTACCTTAATCATCTATAAACAGATTTGCACTGACTCTGAAAAATTACAGAACAAAGTTTGTTTCTTATTGATTTAATAAGGAACATCTGTTTAGATTCCAATATGGGACGTTTGGTAACCCTATGCTCGACCTAAACAAAGTGTTGGCAAACAAAAAGTTCTGGCATGTGACACCTGTAAATGGTAAATGGACGGCACTTATATAGCACCTTTCTAGCCAATCAAGCCACTCAAAACACTTTACAACACAATCTGCGCCCTTATTTAGCCATCCACACACACACATTCATACAGCACTCTACTACATCTCTAACCTCTAACAGTGTGTTTACCTTGACAGGGTTGGCGGGCATGTTGCCCATGAAGTGAGTGCTGTAAGGATAGTCCAGCATGGCCATCAGAGTGAAGGCGTTCCTTAGCAGGCCATTGAGTTGGTGGATGTCCTGATCAGATGATGGAGGCTTACAAAGAGCAAATTCTGACTGGATGTGACTGTAATCTGGTTCCAGCAGAACAACAATAGAGAGTTTTAGTTCTTTATTAAAATATCTTCATTAACATGTTCTACTTGACTAATCAAACTGATGCAGGTCAGTTTGATTAGTTTCACATTTAAACAAAACAAACAAAAAACATTGATATAATTTATGTTTTGTGTCACTGCTGTTTTAAAATCAAAACAGGCTAAATTACTATTTTAACTTTCAGAAAAACCTTCAGTATAGAGATTTACCTTTGTGATCAGCTAATTCTTTCAGCTGACTAAAAGCTCCTCTTACAGCATCTCTACATTCAGGAGCAATGTTCTCAAAATCCTGTGGATAAAAAAAAAATGAAGGCACAAGATTTTTCAACATAGAAAATTTAGGTATTTCCAGGTATAAATCCTATTTTATTAAACAATATTCTTAAAGAACAATGCACCTTGAAAAAAAGATCTGTGACATCACCAATAAGGAAATATTGTGCAGCACTAAAATGAGGCTCATGTAGTCACTTACAGATGTAACATCTTGGAAGAACTGTCTTGAGTCTCCAAGCCCAGCAGTAGACAGGATAGGGGCGCTGGCTGCCAGAGCTCCAGCTACAATGTTCGGATACCTGAGTCTCATATAGACGGACAACATCCCACCGTAACTGCAGGAAAAGTTAAGAGAGTCTGAAGTAAGCAATCTGACCATGTTTTTTTTTTTATCTTATTTGGAAATAATATTAGATTTCAGGCTCCAGACAGACTGAAATGGCTGAGTTTCATTTAACAGTAGTGAGAACACAATCAAAATATCCGTCCATCAACTCATTCATCTTTTGACACTTATCCAAGATTGGGATGCAAAGCAGCAGTATAAGCAAAGATCCCCAGACCTCGCTCTCCGCAGCTCCCAGCTACGTTCTAGAGCTTATCTGGAGGGACTCCAGGGCATTTAAGCCAGCCATGGAATATAATTTTTCCAGCAAGTTCTGGGTCTGTCCTGAGGTCTCCTTCCTGTAGGACATGTCCAAAACACCACTCCCAGAAGGCAACCAAAAAGCAGGCAACCATGATGGAGTTCAACACTTATCAAAACCAATCTGATTTATTACTGGCAATTAGCTCTCACTATGTTGTACAAAAACCAAATGACCCTTAGTGGGGGCCCTAAGCCCAATAACCTCGAAGCACTCTTATAGGACACTGCCTAGGACATGGTTTTAAGCAGGTCAGCAAAAGAAAAAGGGTAAAGGGCTGGTTTAAGTTTTCCAAATCAGAACAAAAACCTCATTATTCTTTCTCAATCCAAGCTCTCAGTCAGACTCTCCTCTCAAGATACCTAGCAAAGTCTTTCCCAGGGAAGCGTGAGGAGTGAGATCTCCTGATAGTTAGAAAAGTCTATGCTCTGCTGCCCTTTAAAAAAAAAAAAAAAAAAAAAGGAGGAACCACCACCCCTCGGCATCAGCAATGCAGGCCCAGAACACGGCACGTTTGATCTCCATGTCCCCCACCTGCCTTAGAACGATGGAAAAGCTCTGCTGGAGTCAGGAGATGAAGATGTCCTGGATGTTTCTAACACACCCCCACTTGGGCAAACCATGTTTGTTCATGTCTATTCTTCCCTGCCACCTGATCTAACTCACCACCAGGTGGTGATTTGTTGACAGGTCAGCTCGACTCTTCACTCCAGTGGTCCCAGATCTAATAACACAATTATAAATCCAATCAGTGAACTGCGGTCCAGGGTAACCCTGGTACCACAAGGACTTATGGACACCTCTGTGCTTAAATATGGTGTTTGTTATGGACAAATCATAACTAGCACAGAAATCCAACAACAAAATACTCTGGTTCAAATTGGGCAGGCCATTTTCCCTAATCACACCCCTCCAAGTCAGTCTGCCATTTCCTACATGAGCATCAAAGTCCTTCTGTAAATCAATTGAGTCCCCAGATTCAACACCTTCCACACTCCACCCAAGGACTCCAAGAAGGCTGTGTACTCTGAATTGCTGCTAGATGAATATGAATAAGTAATATTCAGAACCCTTTCTCCCACATGAAGGTATAAAGAAGCCACACTCTCACCTACCAGAAAAAATTCCAACATTTGGTCAATGAGACACCCCTGCTCACCCCTTCTCACACAAGGTGACTCTAGACTGGA
>JAOXNZ010000001.1:3148804-3159415 GCA_028566095.1 Kryptolebias brasiliensis | reverse complement strand
GGACTCTTTGTTTACTGTGAGCATGTGAAAAACAGCTGAATTTTAATCCAGCAGAAACAGTTGTTTTCTATCTTTCTAATCTATACTGAACAACAATATAAATTCAACACTTTTGTTTTTGCTCCCATTTTTCATGAGCTGAACTCAGAGATCTAAGACTTGTTCTATGTACACAATAGGCCTTTTTCTCTCATATTTTTCAGAATTTTGTGTAAGTCTGTGTTAGTGAGCACTTCTCTTTTGCCAAGTTAATCCATCCACCTCACAGGTGTGGCATATCAAGATGCTGCTTAGACAGCATGATTATTGCACAGGTGGGCCTTAGGCTGGCCAAAATAAAAGGACACTTTAAAATGTGTAGTTTACTTTTACTGTCATGGGGGTTAAGAAAACCAGTCAGTATCTGGTGAGACCACCATTTGCTTCACGCATCTCCTTCTCATAGAGTTGATCTGGTTGTTGATTGAGGCCTGCTGTGGAATGTTGGTCCACTCCTCTTTAATGGCTGTGCGAAGTTGCTGGATGTTGTCAGGAACTGGAACATTCTGTCGTATACGCCAATCCAGAACGTCCCAAACATGCTCAAAGGGTGACATGTCCGGTGAGTATGCTGGCCATGAAAGAACTGGGAATTTCAGGAATTGTGTACAGATCCTTGCAACATGGAGCCGTGCATTATCATGCTGCAACATGAGGTGATGGTCATGGATGAATGGTTCAACAATGGACCTCAGGATCTCGTCACAGTATCTCAGTGAAATGCACCTGTGTTTGTTGATACTGCAATTTCTTATTTAATTAAAGGTCTAGCATTTCTTGAAAGAACACATATCGCCCACCACCTTTCATGCCAGAGCTTCATCTGATGTTGAGAAATTAAAAAGTTGTAGCTGTTTTGGTCAAACCTAAAAGAATAACGTTATGTGCAGTTTTACGAGATGTCTTGCTCAGAGTTTGTTCAAACCTGTTGTTTAAAATGGGTTTTCAATACAAGACTGAACTGCTTTAATGTGCATTGGCAATGTTTTCACTCAAACCTCCTTCGTAGGTGGTTTGGACCTCTTGTATCCACGTACGTTTGGTAGTCTGAACATCAATCCATTTCAGTCCTTGATGTTGGACCTCCTCCTGAAGTGAGGTGACCCAAAGAGGCAGCAGAGCGGATGTTCCTGGGCTAAAATATAACAAAAAGAACTCCATTTAACTGCGGTTGATTAAAAATAATTAAAAAGCAATTCTTGGTAATAATCTAAAAATACTGCTTTTTTCTTTTTTTTTTCTAGCTAAAAGTTTTAATGAACTGTTCATTAGTATCCCTCTTAATAAAAAGGTCTGTTTTTGTCAAAATTTTATTAACCAAGTAGATTATATGACATCGTATGGGTAAGTTTCTTTTTAGTTTAAAGTTTATTTTAATTGTTTTAAAAGACTGTGGTTTGTGTTTCACTGTCAGCTGTAATTGCTGTCAATAATAAAACATCAGCATTATGTTGCATTGTTCACCTAATTAAACACAGGGCTGATGTTATGTTCTCAGTGGAGTTGTGTAAAGCAGCTAATGGCTGTCAGAGCGCTGTTTTACTGTGGTGGATTTTTACAGGTTGAAACCTTTTAGTTTTTGCTCTGACACTTAGCTCTGTGATGTTACTAATCATTGTATGCTCCTTTATTACCTCCACCAAGGAGCTAACATTTCAGTAGTTGGTTTGTCTGTTTGTTCGTCTGTTTGGAAGATTACTTAAAAATTAATGATCAGATTTTGATGAAACTTTTAGGAAATGTTGGGGTTGTCACAAGAAACAAATTGTGGTGGTGATCTGGATCACAATCCGGATCTGACTTTTTTTTTTTTGATGATGCAATGGCATTGGCAGAGGTTTGTGCTTTCTGAGTTCTTCTACTTTCTTTTATATCATGTCTGTTAAGTAATTAAGCTTATTAAAAGATAACTCAACAATGAAGTGACTCAAGTTCCTTAAAAATAGTTTGGTATAGTACGTGTTGTAACTTACTCTACACTACTATCAAAACTGACGGAGTTACAGACATTTTTTCTGTTGGCTAATGTCAATTAGCTGAAAGTTTCATCAAAATCCATCAGGTGGTTCATTCAATATTTTGTTAACAGATGGGCAGATTGGACTCCAAACAGTTCATGAAAACTTTCAAAGATTTTGAGCAATCTGTTACTACTTAGAATGTGTGTTGGGATCAGTCTCAGTTACTACCACACCAAACTAACTAAATTGACTAAATTATAGCCATTTGTGTTTTTTAATTTCAATTGGCTGTGGCAGCCATGTTGAATTAGCTTGATTCCATAGGTTGATCATTTCTAGATATACATCCAATGATTACTTTCTGAGAGTTTCATTAAATGTCATCCAGTAATTCTTGACATATTTTGGTGACAGACAGAGAGACACACAGAGACATGTGCAAAAACATTCTTGCTTGGCACCTCTATGGAGGAAACTATACATCCCTCTTACTAATAATCACACTCAGGTACCTCACAATGACTGCAGGTCAGAGCACAGATTATATAGACTTATGCCTTTGACGATGCAGTTACTCAAGTGAAATTTACTGCTAAATCAAAATGCCAATGAATTTGTTAATATGTGGAGGCTAAGTACCTGAATGTGTTGTTCCACTCTATGCTGTTTAGCGAGACTTCTGGTGGAAAAAAACAAGTTGTCAACAGAACATGTACTCTGCAACAGTGATGACGAGTTGGTGGCAGCAGGGAATATGACCTCGAACATGTAAATGTAGATGTGACCAATCTGCAGAGTTGGCTGCTTTCACACAGTGATTGTCTGTTTTGATATTCAAATCAGACATTGGCTTATGTTTCACTAAAACGTAAAACTCAAGACACAAATTATAACAAGAGCAAGAACTCAACTGATCACCATATTTACTTGATGTTTTTAAAAACCTCAGTGTATTCATTTGTGTCCTGCATGTATGCAGCTTTTATTCATTTGGAATACATTGTGTTTAGTTTTGTTTTGGAAATCTTATTCTAATATATTTGATTAAATTGAAAAGAGGTTTTGTTAAGTTTGTCAGTGGTCTCTTGTCTGTATCTAAAAGACTCATTTGTTTGTCATGACCTTCACATTCATCACTGCATGCATTGTGTGTGTGTGTGTGTGTGTGTGTGTGTTGGTTTGTATATGCGTCAAAGACTCACACAAGAAGACATTATGATTCTTAGGGATTGGACAATGTAATGAGAACACCATTCATCATCACAAAAGCTTCCTGGCAGAGGATTCAGTTTCGTTGTTATCATCAGAGCACTGGATGAAGACTATGCCTTTGTAACTGAATTGTTGGTTATAAAAGTAAGGGTTGAATGCTGTCTGTTAAATAGGGCCCTATGAAATCTGTTTTATTTTTTTCCCCAATTCATTTTATTTTTAATTTATTTTTAATTTCACCAGGTGTTTAGCTGGACAGCTTTCAGCTTCACTGAGACAAAACGTCACCTAAAACATAGTTTTATAAATATTAATTTGTTTTGTAGTGGAATGTCCTACTCTGCAAATACACCTACAAAGTCTTTATTTAACTCAAGTCTAATTTCTGGTGATGTGTTTTCATGTGGATGAATTAGCTGTAGTGCTAAGCTAACGTTAGCTCGCTATTTTTTGTTTTGATATCACTGATTGTCACACATCTTGTGGTTGAAGTAAATTATGTGCTAACTAAGCTTACTAAAAAGTTGTTTGTGGATATTGTTTTGCTATAAACTTTGTGCTTAGTAGTGAATTATTTTTTTTTTGTCTCTGCTTTTTTTACGCACCTCCCTCCACTCATCCCCTCCTCCCGTCACAGGCAGCTACAGACATGAGGCTACAGGAGCCTACAGCAGCCAAAATAGTCTCGTTCATTATGAACCTTAAATGTGAAAAACACTTGGAATGTTGAGAATAATCTAGATATTAACAAATTCCACAACATTCCAAGTTTTACAGTAAATTCAGTTTTTTAATGTCCAATTCTGTGACTCTGTCTGTGTTTTTCAAATTGCATAACTTGTTGGGTCCTAGTTAAATCAGAAGAGAAGATAGGCAAACTAACCATCCAATGCTAAAGGGTTTAACCCTAATCAGGGAAAAAACTAATTTATCTGACTGACAAAATTGGTACATTACAAAATCTGTCTACCTTTATTGTGAACCCTAGCATACATCTTTCTCTGTTTTTGGGTCAAGATCATATGAAAAGAAATAAAATGGGCTCCTCTCCTCCAGCAGCTTAAATGCTTTTCCTACATCCAGTGTTTGGCAGTCTGCTCTGTCTGCTTTAGAGACAGATTTGTTGTCATTCTAAGCTACAGACAATATGTTTTCTACATTAAATATAATGAAAGGCAGGATAAAGAATTACATGTTGACAGCAAGAGAGTGATTAATTTAAATAGTTAAGCTTTTTGCTCATCTTGCTTTATGTAGCGGGATAACACACTGAAACTAGAATTGGTCTTTGTTAGGGTTCATTACTATTGCATTAAGACTGTAACCTTTCTTCTTTTCCTCCAGTGGGTGCTGGCCTTTGAAATTTTCATCCCGCTTGTCCTCTTCTTTATCCTACTGGGCCTGAGGCAGAAGAAGCCAGCGATTCCTGTCAAAGAAGGTAGGCAGATGAAATAGGTTACAGATTGAAACAGTATGGGGATGCATTCTTATGTTCTCATGCCCTCTTAAAAGTTAATGAGGCTTTGAGACACAGCTAAAAGTGACACCACAGTGCTCCAAAATCTATTATTTTCAATGCACAATACCACCGAAGTTTGTGGTACTATCTCACTGGGATGCAACTGTTAGAGACAAGTTGGCTAACAGTCTCCAAAATGTCTCAAAATGTTTGTAGGGATTCTCAGCTTCCTTGTGTGAGTTGCAGAGGCTCGCAGTCTTGTTGCTTGAATTTTGGACATGTTCAAAAATTTGGTGCAACAGATTTTGTCTCAAAATGATTGCGGAGTCGTTGCAGGCATCTTTAATCTGTCTCAAACCCTTCTCTGTTTAGTTTTCTAAATTACAGAGCCCCAGAGCTGTATGTGACGTGCATGAGAGGAGAGCTCTCCTGACAGAAAACATCTGAAACTAGGGGTCATTTAAAAGTAAGGATCAGCCAATATCGAGTTTCTATCAGATACCTGTATTATTTTGTCTTTTTCTTTTTTTACAGCACAGGCTTGCAGATTATATACTAAAAATACATTTAAGTTTTAAAACTTGCTTTTGTTTTTAACCTTTTTTGGAAAAGCTCAAAGAGGCAACAAAATCCTATTTTGTCCATCACAGTGATGGGTTGGTCATCCAGAATGATAAATTCAGTCACCTGTCCTGTAATCCTTTTTTCCTTTTCAAATGTAAAGAATATTAACAAAACCGTTTTGCTCAGCATTTACAAAAAGACTTCCAGCTAACGCAGCACACGGGTTGAGATGCATTAGGAAACACATTACATCAGAACGGCTGCCTATTATGACTGCCTTACGGTAGCCATACTGCAGCACAGCTGATGTAAAACTATGGGCAGTAGTTCAACAACAAAGATCAAGAGCGGAGTGTAGCAGCTACTCTGATATAGATCAATGAAGAATGTCTGAATCAATACTCTTATTCGATACTAATGCAATTGGATCAGGGCATCCCTATCTGAGACTACAGCCTTAAATGCCCAGGTCTAAAATCCATGCCAATGATAAATAATCCTTATTAAAAGACAACTGGTCTGAATCTGCCTGGCTTTTTTTTAAATGTGTAGTCTAGTAGATTAAATCCTAAATGTGGAGGCAGCTGTCAAGGTGGATACAAAGCGAGCCAAGATGGGGACGATAAGGGTAGAGGTAAGCAACAAAATAATATGCATGACTTAGAATACAGTTTCCAAGCTGTACACAGAAAAATATGCTGTGATTTTTAAAATTTAGCTGTAAGCTGATCACTTGTTTACAAACACCAAGAATTCAGTAAGATGGAAACTGTTTTCCTGCAATTTTCACACAATTCTGAGTTACCAACTAGTCTCCAACAGTTGCAGCAAAGTGAGATACTACCTTATATGAAGTCTTCAGTACTCTATAAAAACTTCTACATGGAAGACATGTTATGGCTTTTTCAAATGAGTGCATAGCTGTTTCTGGATCAGGAATGGCTGATTCCAAAATGGTGCTACTGTTGCGCTAGTAGTACATGGTGTTGAACTAAAAAACCCAGCGGACAATTAATGATGTACTATGGAGACCTTTAAAGATAAATCAATAAAAACCTCATGTAAAAAGAAAAAAAGACCCTAGTTATTTAAGATTACTTTCAAACTTATTTTATGCTGCCATAACTCCACTTCCTCTTGTTTTTGTATTTCTAACTATGAAGTTAGTACAGCACCAAGGCAACATTCACACAGTCGACACGAACAGCAAAGTTGTTTAAAAGTGTCAAAGCTCAGTTTAAACAATGATTAATACCATTATAACACTGGTATTACTATAGTGTGATTTAGTGTTAAATTGGGTTTTCTTGTTGCGTTAAACATGTTTTTCCACTGCTTGCATTTGTAAAGATATTATGTTGTTAAATATCATCATCATATGTTTTACACAGGCAGACCTATACGTTTTAGTATAGAAATATGTGATGTCCTCCCTGTCATCATGTACAGTGGTAAACTGTTTAGTTTTGTAGAGCACTGTCAGGCTGTAGTGTGCTTACTGTGACTGGCTGCCAATGTACTGTAGTATCTAGTTTATTTTGATGCATCTTGTTTTTGTTCTTTCACTTCGTCTTTTTTCTGTCTGCTGTTCTTACTTTCCTTTTTTTTCTGGCCTTGGTTCCTTGTTTTCCTGTGCATGATGCATGTTCTCTACATGTTGGATGGACCAGTGTGTAAGTGTCATTCTCACTTAATTCTACCCTCAAAACAGATCCTGGCTGACAAGACATATAAATCAAAATGTTTTCATCTGCAGTTAACTTAACAACAGAACATGCTAATTTTTAAGTGTCATGTTAAGTGTGTGTGCTGTGTGTATAGTTTGTTGAATCCTAAATTTGTGAATTCCAGTCACTCTGTAATACAAAACCTGTATCTGTATACAAAAGTAACTGAAAATACTTGACAGAAAATCTTATTAGCAAGTTTAAAGGTAAAAACTTTGTCAGTAAGACGTAAAGTAGCAAAAATCACACCTTTTTTGTTTATTTTTACACAAAGTGTCTCTCTTTAAAGAAACTGCCCCTCATTCATTTACTTCTAACAGCTCATGTTTGCAAACATATCTGAAATGATGTTCATTTAATAATTGTGCATGAGACCTTGTTGAAACTGACATAAACGTTACTGTACAAACATCAACATTTTAAAGGAAGCAACGTGTATTTGTATCCATCTTCTGGAGCTCTGTCAGTTTTTTCCTCACCTTCTTCTTTGTTAGAAGACTGTGTTCAGTCTTGACAAACAATACAGAAGCTACTGTCCCCAGACGTTCGGTCATGCATTGGAGTTACAAAAAACTTTAAAGTGATTTATTATGACTGGAGCTGTCTAATAATAGCTCTGTGTATGATGCACTGACAAGAAAAATTCTGTATGAACAACTTCTTTGTAGTTAATTATTTTAACTAATCGTTGCAGTCCTGTTGTAAACATTACAATATTACCCATCCTTACACAAATACCCCTGCAGTGCTGCAGTGAGTTCACAGAAAGTATCTTCACCACTCACCTTCACTCACCACTACTCTTAAGGGTTTGGTTCCTTTTTTTAATTGCAGATAATTAGAGATTTATTTTGGTACAGTAAAACAAAAAGTCAGTAAAAATAGCTGTAGTTTTATTTTATTTATTTTTGTGTTTAACCTTCAAAAGCATCCATGGCTTCAGTGAAAGAAGCTTTAAAGAGCTGAGCGAAATATTATTTTTTTAATGTTTATATTATGTAGCTTGCAAAAAAGATTTTCTGTCTTTGATAATGAGCAGATTAGTATTCAGTTTTATTTATTTTTGATTGATGAATTTTCTGAGTGACTGAATTGTGTGGGTTTCAGCGTCACCCATGTGTGTCTTCAGGTGCCTTCCACTGTGTGTGTGTTCCCCTCAGTCCATCTTGATCCATCTTGTGTGCTGTTTAGTAATCATGACTAAACTTAAACAGCTGTATGGTGTCCATCCCAAAAGAGGAACAAACAAGTTCTGTGGATCCTTAGTGTTTATGAAATACTTACCCCTCTAAACAAAAGCAGCACTAACTTCCTACAAATTATTACATAGTGACTGCACCTTTTTCACAGATGGAATACATGCACACACACACACACAATTTGTCCTGATACTCATAAAATTGACACCTACTTAGGCTTTAAAAAAGATGCAGGCACCAAAGTTAAAACTAGAACAGTCCATCTTTGAGCTCCCTCTGACTGTTCAAATCACCAATTGAGCCGACTACATCCTGCATAGATTTGGGCTTTCAGAAATGAAGTGAGCATTGTGGAACCAAAAGAGCCAAAAGAACCAAAACATGGAGCAGACCTCAGCTGTGTTAATGTGGAGCATTAAACTTGAAATGTGCAACAAATGTCGCCCTCATACTATACTCAAAACATAGCAGATGAACTCAGGTTAACAATCCTCTTTGTGGTTTACCAATTTTTTTTTAACTGCAAAGTTTCTGTGCATCATCGTCAATTTTCTCCTCCGTAATGAATCTGTTGGTTGTTGTTTAGGCCTTTAAATCCCACGGTCAGGTGGCAGCACCGACTGTCAATACATCACACACACAAGCTGCAAAGCCAGTTTATGTTAAGGTCGTGCTAAAATAACCCAAAATGCAGACTCGTCTTCTCAAAAAACAAAACTGATTTATTTTCATAAAAGAAAACAAAATGGCTGACAAGGCAGCGAACAAATAACTTTAAACAGAAGACCACAGGATTATGAGGTGGAAGACACAAGGATCAGACTTGACTGTGGCAAGAACAAACATAAACAGCAACAAAAACAAAACAATGAACCAGCGAGGATATGAAGGAAGTGACTGAATATGAAGGGCTGAGGGTGGTTGGAAGATTGAATGCATCTGGAGACAGGTAATGGGGAACGGGTGAAGTGGGTGTGGCAGGCTGACTGGAAAAGTACTGAGCTGAGGGCAGGTGAAAAGTGGCACAGGGAACATGAGAAAACTGATCACACAGAAACACAAGACTGATTCACAAAGACAGATAACTCAGAACTACAGAAACACAAGAGTGACAAGAACACCCAGAACCCACGACGGAGACAGAACACATATAAACACAATAACCATGAAACCAGACTGAACTACAAAAATATATTATAAAGAAAACACAAGGAACAAACTAAACACAAGGACCACAAGCATGATAATCAAATACAAAAAAATAACTCAAGATACCCAAATCCTGACAGTTTACACGCATCAACTGTTCAGGCTTTACTACTACCTTATTTGGCAACAGCAGCAGGCTGACGTCAACCCCTCACACCGAGACGACCAGAAGACATCTAAGTCCTGGCGTGAAGTTTTTTGTGAAATTGCCTAATGTATAACAGTGGTTGTACAGCATGATCTTCACTGCCAGTCTGCTGTAAAATATCTGAACTTCAACCACTTAATACTACACTATGTTCAGGCTCCAAACCTGTTAAAATGCTTTGAATGAATCTGCTCCCTACTGGTACTGGTCCAATTTGAACAAGGCATTTGAGTATGGTGGGTTTTCTTTTTTATGGTGATGTCTGTGCACTTTATTGAGTCTATGAAAACTTTTGGGCTAATTAAAAAAGTCATCCCATGTTCCTGTTCCTTAAAGCAGACTGGGAACATGACACAGCAAATCTACTAATCATGTTTAACTGAGTGATAAGCTGTGCACTAAATTCAGCTACTGTGCTTGACCTTAATTCAGAGCTGGGTGGTCAAAGAGGACCAATGTCAATATGCTGACAACTTGTTAGATTTGCAAATGTTATACAGACCAGCTTTCAACATACAGATGCATAGAGACACTAGAGACATTGCATTTTTTGTGAAAATGAAGTGTGAATGCTGAGTGCTGAATGACTTTGCTAAAATGTGTTAAAAAAGGATTTTCTAACCAATTATTAAAGCAAGCAGAACAGAAGCACAAACCACAAAGCTAAACCTAGCAAAATCATAGCTACAAGCATGGATAAATGGTTGAATGGTTAAAATAGCACAAATGCTGACTCAGCATTCACACTATTATAAATCTTGTAATTGTCTTAAAATCATTGAATTCTTCAAAATGTTTTGAATGAAAATACTTTTAGAACTTGAGTTGAAACCATTCTCTGCTTTAGATCTTACCGTACCTATATCACAAGTTATAACAGTAGTCATAACCTGTGTTTTCTTTGGTAGAAGAACTGTAGAAGTTTGTGTTCTTGTTTCAATTCTAGGATTCACAGATGATCATTTTTATTTATTTTTTTGTTAACAAAAAGAATATACACTCACTGGCCACTTTATTTAGGTACACCTTGCTAGTACCGGGTTGGACCCCCTTTTGCCTTCAGAACTGCCTTAATCCTTTGTGGCATAGATTC
>JAOXNZ010000001.1:3101967-3116416 GCA_028566095.1 Kryptolebias brasiliensis | reverse complement strand
CTGCACACCTACATGCAATTTACATGCATGTAAATAAAACTAGTGGATATTTTGTCCATTAAAATCAACTTATCAGTATGTGACTAAAGTATATTTCTTTATTTTCTGATTGTTCTTGTTCTTTCTCTTTCTTTCACCATAATGTATTACTGTTATTATTCTCATAACATCACATTATGCAAGAAAATAAAACAGTTTGGAGATATAAGTGTTGATTTAACATAAGGCATTGGTTTTATATTAAGCAACCTAATTTGTTGCATGGGTAACTCTAAGTTGTCCCTAGGTGTGAGTGAGAGTGTGAATGGTTGTTTTTCTCTATGTGTCCTTTTGATGGACTTGCGACCTGTCCTGGGTGTCCATCGCCTCTCGTACAGTGACTGCTGTAGATAGGGTTAGAAGTAGAAAAATTCAAACTCTGTCACCGGAACGGCGACAGAGTTTGTGCACCGTCTATCACAGTGCTGGTCCCTCACACTCCCATCCCACACTCAGGTCTGCCCAGTCAGTACACTGTGTTCTTCCCCCCAGGGCTAAAGTCAAGGTGAAGATCTGGGTGGGGGTTAGAGGTTAGAGTCAGAGGTCAAGGGATAAGGCTAGGACTTCTGGTTAGGTTTAGGGCCTGGGTTCGTGGTTGGGGTTGGGGTTGGGGTTAGGGTTAGGGCTGGAGGTCCTGGTTAGGTTTAGGATTGAAGGTCAGGGTTAGGTGTAAGCCCAGGAGTCAGAGGTTAGGTTTAGGGTTAGGTCCGGAGGTTGTGGTCAGCAGTGCCAAAGACCTACTAAACAAAACAGATGATACAAATAACACAAAGCAAACCATCATCTTTCGTTAAGCCCTCTAGGTACAACTGTGTTTAGTCTGTTGATCCAGGCTCTTACAGCCCTACTCCTCTGAGCTCTGGACCACCTCAGGTTGTATTGCAGCACTGTGGCCTTCAGTGACTGTCCAGCCGTGCGCCAGAAAATGTTGGACCAAAGGAGTCTTTGTCTTTTTCCTTCTCACAATGTTTTACCTGTGCTGTGTGAATCTGACCAGCATGGTGTTGCTCGTTTCCCCCCACATACTGGGAGCCACACTGCTGCCATGTGATCAGATACACACAATTTTTGGACCTGGGGCTGCCCCTCTCCTGGGTCAAGTACACGTTAGGGTTACGTACCAGCTGCCCCACAAACCGAAAAAGCAGGGGGGAAAAAAATGGATGGATGAATATGTTAGGTGATTTTTTTTTTCTTCCAAATTTCTGTAGGGCTTTGAATTTAAAAAGCAAATGAGTACTGTCAATTTACTTTTAAGCATCAACAGTGCACTGTTAATGAATTGGTAATATAGCTTTTTTTTCTTTTTCAGGTGTAATTTTCCAGGCTAACAGGGATGGTTCTCTGCCACCTCATTTAATGTACAAAATAAGACAGAACTCTAGCTTCACTGAGAAGACAAATGAAATAAGAAGGGCCTACTGGCGTCCTGGACCCAACACAGGGGGAAAATTTTACTTTCTCTATGGTTTTGTGTGGATCCAAGGTAAGTGACTGAAATGCAAAACTTCCTGAGTGTTTTTATGTTACGTACAGGTTTAAATACAGATTTGGCAAGTGATTTGCGGGGTTATATTGTATACAGTGTGCTCCTAGTTTGTTAAAAATCACAAAAGCTGTTATGTTTCAGTGAGACTACATAGAACTGTTGTGTTTGACAAACTCAACCATCTTTTATTCAATCACCTTCCAACATACCACCACTCAGTACCCTTTTTCATATTTATCTACAAACAGGTAGGTACAAGTGCAAATACTGCCACCTAGAGGATGGGAGTATAAAAACTCATATCACCTCAAAAGCTTTACAAAGATTTCAGTTTAACCTTCAAAAGGCTGTGCCATAAATCAATGCCTACATGACTGCCAGATTATGGTGTCAAATGAATTATTTTTTTGGTTTTACTAAGAAAAGCATTTATGCTTACCACTGTGCAATGTGAGCTGGGAACACTTGTGAAGATGCTAGTGCAAGCTGCTGTGAAAGCACTTTCCCTCTGCAGGTCATTTTTTATTCAGGGAGCAGAAAGCAGGGAACGCTGCTCATCAGACAGAAAGTTGATCCACAATGATGCATCTGAAGAGACGAGGTACAGTGTCAGTAGCAGGACCAGAGATGGCAAAACATGAACAGCGGACCGTATCCTTGATACATAGCTATAGCTGACAGGGTTGGCTCTGGAAAATTGTTAAAAAGCTTTATTTATACACTGTTGTAATGGTAAGTGTCTGTGCAGTGTATTTTCTTCTTGCCTCTCCGAACAATGAAGGCAAATGGAAATGATTATTAGTAATTGTAAAATGTATTTATTTTTTTTGGTTGACTTGTCGTTAAAACTGCTCTAGATTCCCTTTAAACTCCCATTCAGATTGGATTTGAACACAAACTAAATTTTCTTATCTAAGGGGAATGTGATACATCAGAAGACTAACAAATTTAATTGGTTATAACAATGTTCTAAAGCTAAGAGACCTAATGAATTGTTTTTGGATTAAAATTATACAGGGTACTTCAAAGTTTATTTTGACCTAGTTAGGAAATGCTTGCAGTTTTCAGGATCCTCATTAATATGTAGGTTTGATCATAGCTTTGTAGTTTACTCACTTAGGTTTGAAAATGATCATCATCAATCATTACATTTCTGGGTGTGATACTGGACCATAAAACCTGCTGGAAACCACAAATTCATCAAACAAAAGAAACAAGAAGAAAATTGGGAGTACTGGGAAAAGCACGACACATACTGGACTATAAATTGCTGTTGATTCTGTATTCATGACTTGTACTGCCATGTTTGTCTTACTGTGTGAAAATTTGGGTCAGCACATACAAAAGTAACCTACAACCACTTTACAAACTACAATCACAGCAATCACCATGGTTCATAATGTGGGGTTTCAGGAGCACACTAACAAATTGTTTTTAAAGTCACAAACATTGAATTTTTTTTAGGGTGGTGCATGGCAAACCCAGAATGCAGACTTGTGGTGAGATAAAATTAAACTGATTTATTAACAAAAAGTAAACAAAAACAAAAGGCTGACGTGGCAGCAAAAAACAAGATAACAAAAACTTACTAGGAAAACGAGGAGTGAAAACACAGGGAACAAAAACATGGCGTGGAAAAAGCAGAGGAGCATCAACAGGCAGACAGAAAGGAATGAACTAGCGAGGCATGAATGAAAAGGAAGCGGTTTTAAAGAAGCAGAGGGTGAGTGGAAAATGGGCTACAGCTGGGAGATGACAAGGAACAGGTGAGGTGGGCGTGGCAGGCAGACTGGAGAATTACAGAGCTGAGGGCAGGTGAACAGTGACACAAAGAACACATGAGAAAAACTGACACATAACCAAACAGGATCATGAAGACAAGAAAAACAGAAAACAGGAATGACCACAACAAATACAGAAAAATGACAAACTCAAATCATGACAAATTCTGGGATCTGGTTAAATTTAAAACTGCACAATTTGTGAAAATAGGAAAAGTTTGTTTGACAGTGAGGGATGGATATAATTTAAGAGGAGAGTTAAAATAAAAAAACACACTAGGCAAAGTATGTGTGTATTTTTTTGTGGAGTGTAATGAGCTAAATGTTGAGTTGAAACAATGCACAGCAATAAATCAGTTTAATAAAAGATACAAGAAAGTCATTTTGAGCTGTTACAGAACATGGTGGAGGAAGGGTGTTGTTGGCAGTACAAGTACTGGTGAAATATAGAGGTGTTAAAAAAGCTAATAATGTTAATTCCCTCTGTAAATAATAAGGTACAGTCATTAAAAATGTTGGCACCCCTGAAATATTTACAGAAAATGAAGTTTTTCTCCCAGGAAATTATTGCACGTTTATTTTATACACATGTTTATTTTCTTTGTGTGTATTGGAACAAAACAAAAAACAGAGGAAAAAAAGCCAAAATAGATATAATTTCACACAAAACTCCAAAAATGGTCTGGACAAAATTATTGACACCCTCAACTTAATATTTGGTTGGACACCGTTTGGAAAAAAATAACTGAAATCAATCGTTTATATAACCATCAACAAGCTTCTTACACCTCACAACTGGAATTTTGGACCACTCTTCTTTTGCAAACTGCTCCAAGTTTCTCATATTTGAAGGGTGCCTTCTTCCAACAGCAGTTTTAAGATCTCTCCACAGGTGTTCAATGGGATTTAGATCTGGACTCATTGCTAGCCACTTCAGAACTCTCCCACGCTTTGTTTCCATCTATTTCTGGGTGTTTTTTGAAGTATGTTTGGGATCATTGTCCTGCTGGAAGACCCATGACCTAGGACGCAAACCCAGCTTTCTGACACTGGGCCCTATATTGCAACCCAAAATCCTTTGGTAATCTTCAGATTTCATGATGCCTTGCACACAGTCAAGGCACCCAGTGCCAGAGGAAGCAAAACGTCTTTGAACCCCCATCATATTTGACTGTAGGTACTGTGTTATTTTCTTTGTAGGCCTCATTCCGTTTTTGGTAAACAGTAGAATGATGGGATTTACTGAAAAGCTCTATCTTGGTCTCATCTTTTGATGCGCCCTGAGCCTGCAGGACAGCCTGAAGTTCTTTGGCACTTGATTCGAGCTGCTTATCCACCATCTGGACTATCCTTCGTTGCAACCTTTTATCAATTAATTTTTCTCTTCCCTTCACGTCCAGGGAGATTAGCTGCAGTGCCATGGGTTGTAAACTTCTTGATTATGCTGCGCACCGTGGACAAAAGAACATCAAGATCTCTGAAGATGGACCTGTGACCTTGAGATTGTTGATGTTTTTTCACAATTTTTGTTCTCAAGTCGTTAGATAGTTCTCTTTTCCTCTTTCTGTTTTCCATGCTTAGTGTGGCACACAGACACACAATGCAAACATTGAGTCAATGTTTCTCTTGTTTATCTGGTTTCAGGTGTGGTTTTTATATTGCCCACACCTGTTACTTGCCACAGGTGAGTTTAAACGAGCATCACATGCTTGAAACAAAGTTATTTACCCACAATTTTAAAAAAGATCCCAATAATTTTGTCCAGCCCATCTTTGAAGTTTTGCTTGAAATTATATCAAATTTGGCTTTTTTTTTCCTCTGTTCTTTTTGTGTTCTTCTAATACACACAAAGGAAATAAACATGTGTAATTGCAATAATTTTCTGAGAGAAATACTTCATTTTCTGGAAACATTTTGGTGTGCCAACACTTTCAGCCTTGTCTGTTTGAAATAAAAAAATTCTTAGTAAATACTTTTTCAATTTCTAATAAACAAACTTTTTGCTTCAAACATTATTTTATCTGCCTTGAGTTGAGTTTTTCTTTGCTTCTGTCTTCCGTTTTCTTCTAGATATGATAGAGAGAGCCGTAATTAATACGTTTGTGGGCCATGATGTGGTGGAGCCTGGTAACTACGTTCAAATGTTCCCCTACCCTTGTTACACCAGAGATGAGTAAGAAATGGGATTTGTATTTAGAAATGAAGTCAGAGCTTGTCATTTTCAATTTCATGTGTTTCCTATATTAGACACAAAACAATGTACCAATAAATGGTAGAGATGTAAAAATGTTTTGGATGTAAATTGGGCTTTTGAAATTGTAGGAATATTTGATTTTGACCAAATATGAATGTGTAATTTATTAGTCTGTCAGAAGGCATTTGAAAAGCAGTGTGATCTAAAACTGTGCCTCTTTATCAGATGCTTTTTTTCTGCTTTGTTGTTCCTTTTTTATGATGCAGACTTGTTACTACTTTATATAGCGCCTGAAATGACATTTGTTGTAAATTGACACTACAGAAATAAATTGAACTGAAGTTTCTTTTTCTTCTTTTCAGTTTTCTGTTTGTAATAGAGCACATGATGCCTCTGTGCATGGTGATATCCTGGGTTTACTCAGTAGCCATGATGATTCAGCACATTGTTGCTGAGAAGGAGCAGCGGCTCAAAGAGGTTAGAGTTTGCATTTTATTATATTGTCATTTCAGTTCTCCTTTTTAGTTGTCTTTGTCTCTGCTTTTATTTATTTTGTTCCATAATTATTATATTTTATAATTTTCTTGTCTTTTTAAGGGCTTCTTGTCCTATTACCAATAAACTTGATATACAGATCCCCCCAAAAGAACAGATTTTCTAAGTTTGTTTTTTATTTTGACTTTTTATCTCAAGAAAATCTTGACAAAATAAAGAAAAAGGGATCCAACCTTTTTCTTTAAAGTCCTTTAGGCTCTAATTTTGTCCAAAATGACTAAAACCACACCAGAGAAATGCACTTGCAGTTGCACCTATGTTGCACTGGCTAACATAGTTCTCTCTCAGCTAGTCACCATAAATCAGTGCTTCTGGCACTTTTTTTCTCTTGTATCTACAAAATATTGATAAGCTACCCCTCACCTCTTCTGTACCCCCAAACCCACAGACCTATGCATACACACAAAAAAAGAGTTAAATTACATTTTTCACTAATAATCACCTGGAGCTTGCACACCTCAGAGCAGGAATATTGGATGTGATGCTTGAGACTGTGATAAATCATGTGCTGAAGCCTCAGACAGATACAAGGTGCTGATTGGGAAAATAAGATGAAAGTACTTCTTTGATGAGCCTGGGTAGAACAACTTGTCTTTTGACAATCCAAATCTGTGTTCATTCCAATTAAGAATGGCCTAAAGGAAAAAGTCAAAGTCAAGTTCCAAGTCTTTTGTGATTTCATGAAGTCTAGTTTAAAGTCATTAAAGTTGTGACTCAAATCTAAGTCACATGACTCAAGTCCACACCTCTGTATGAAATTAAATTAAGCTGGCAACAGAAATTAAGTAATGCATTATCACAGTCATGTTTCTTCATGGGAAATGTAAGAAGGATTGTATGATTTAGAACACTGACCTCAAATAAGCACGAAAAGTTTGTCTTAAAGCTGGAGCTTTGACATTCTCAAGGTAAACAGATGATTTATAAAGAAGCTTACATTGAGTGTGTGAAGAAGTTAAATATAACCCTTTCCTCCTTCAGGTGATGAAGATGATGGGTCTGAACAATGCAGTCCACTGGGTGGCTTGGTTCATCACTGGCTTTGTCCAGCTGTCTATCTCTGTCACTGCTCTGACAGCGATCTTGAAGTATGGCAGGGTGTTACTTCACAGTGACCCCCTGATCATCTGGCTTTTCCTAACCATCTACGCTGTGGCCACCATCATGTTCTGGTGAGGGCCTTTGCTTCTGACAGACCAGCAGTGTAGCCCTCATTTTTTCAGTGCATTGATCTTCACAACTTCAAAAGCCCCTTTCACAAAACACTTTTAGCCACGTCTAAGACATGTTTTTCGGAAAATAAGAGAGGAAGCCTACAGATATGAATATTAACATTAGCAGTTAAGGTTAGCTCGGGATTTGCTTCACTCTTTTTCATCAAGGCACAGATAAAGACAAATAAACAGGCTTATCTTTGTATGAATTAATTATTTGCATATTAACATATGGGCAAATAAAATAGTGAGGTATGAATTAAATAATATTAGTAAACTTTATATCCAAAATAGTTAGCTGATAAGTCGTGAAAATGATGTTTAAATATTAAAAAGGAAGCTACTTTGTGTAAACATTAAAATGATAAAAGTGAGAGAAAACAGTTATCTATTTTAATAAAGAAAAGAAAAGAAAATACTGTCACCATGTAAGTCTGTGTTTTTTCACCCTAAGATAATTAAAAAGTCAGTTTGAGGGCACATCAACATGAAGTTGTGATGCTGCCATTTCCTGTTTTCACTCATTACAACTAATGATGATAATTGGATGAACACAGAGACATTTTGTAACTCTTTTTAAAAAAAAAATAATAATAATCTGGTGTTTATAAATAAGATTTTTAATATGTTGGTAAACTCACTGAACATTCTTTCCTTCTGACATTTTTACTCTGGTAAAAAAATTGGTTAAAATTAATAAATGAATAATAAACTAGTTTTCTTGTGAATTATGTAAATTCACTGAAAAGTAATAATTTATCTTTGTCTGAAAAAGTGACATTACCCATTTTTAGGAAGTAATAGACTCCTAGAATACTTGATGTCTTGAGAGTAAATATTACTAGGACGGCTGTGGATCAGTGGTTAGAGCAGTTGTCATCCAATGAGTGAGTTGGAAGTTCCATTTTTGGCATCAGTACCATGTCGAAGTGTCCCTGGGCAAGACACTGAACCTCTCATTGGTGTATGAATGGAGTTTAAATGACTGATTAGAGTGATTTATTCAGATTAGCTTTGTAGAGATTTAGTAGAGTGCTGTATGAATGTGTGTGGATGGATAAATGAGAGCAGATTACATTGTAAAGCGCTTTGAGTAGCCTGGTTGGCTAGAAAAGTGCCATATAAGTACAGTCCATTAATAATTTATTTACTCAGGCCTTCTAATTTTTTTTGGTTTCCAGTTTCTTGGTGTCAGTAATCTACTCCAAAGCTAAACTGGCCTCAGCCTGCGGAGGAATCATCTACTTCCTCAGCTATGTTCCCTACATGTATGTAGCTATCAGGGAGGAGGTGGCACATGATAAGATCACTGCCTTTGAGAAGTGCATTGCTGTAAGGCCTTTTCTCTTTTTTTACACTTCACTGTTTATTAATTAATTTTTTGTGTAGCAACTATGAAGGAATACTCATGATTTCAATGACTGATAATTCTTTGGCTTGTCCCTTTTACTTGCAGTCTTTGATGTCTACCACGGCCTTCGGTCTTGGCTCTAAGTATTTTGCACTGTATGAGGTAGCTGGGGTTGGCATCCAGTGGCGCACTATTAGCCAGTCACCAGTGGAAGGCGATGACTTTAACCTAAGTCTTGCTATGATGATGCTCATCATTGATGCTGTAGTGTACAGTGTGCTCACCTGGTACATAGAGGCCATTCATCCAGGTGTGAAATCACTGCTTGCTTTGTCTCACCTGACCTGTTCTCAATTTCTAGTTTGTTTTTTTTGATTGAATAATGCAAAATAATTCCCTCTTTTATAGGGATGTATGGCCTACCACGCCCTTGGTACTTCCCTTTGCAGAGGTCCTATTGGTCAGGAAGTGGGCGTGTTGAGACTTGGGACTGGCCATGGTGCGGAGGTGGAGCTGCCAGGCTCAGCGTGATGGAGGAAGATCAGGCATGTGCTATGGACCAGCGGCGGTCTGGTAATGACACCTTTTTTTTAAATGTTTGATGACAACTTTTTCACAATATTCTTGTTTTCTTTCTCTGCTTAAAGAAATAATCTGGCCATTTTTGAAGTGATGTTCTGTCAGATAGTTATCAATAGTTGGTATCTTATCAGCAGTACCAAAAGTATGGAGAGAAGAGCACAAGTTATCCTCAGCTAATGGCTAGCCAAACAAGGGTCTGTTTAATATCATTTTTAAGACTTATAAAACAGCTCTTTCTCAAAAATGAAATACCAGTGGGAAAGAACAGTACATTAGCCAATATTTAACCTCTAGATTTTTGAATAATGCCATTTGTTTGGTTTGGTTAATTTAGCTGTTTTCCCAACCAAACAATGTCCATATTACTGCACCAATGTATGTGTGCTGAGCATAGACTGTATACAGTGTTGTTGCTGCTGAGAGTGTCAAATGTATCATTCTACTTCTGCACATCTAGTTAGTCAAAAGAGTATTCAAGTGCCAGCTACCTGAAATCATGCAATTCAGTTCAATTCAGTTTATTTATATAAAACCAATTCACAACAAAAGTCATGTCAGGGCACTGTACAAAAACATTCAACAAGTAGACAGGGTGTCAGCCTCACAAACAGAAACTAGAGGTTGGTTCCACAAGAGAGGAGCCTGAGAATTGAAAGCTCTGCTGGCTGTGTATCAGTGGTTAGGGCAGTTGTCCTCCAATGAGAGAGTTGGAGGTTTGATTCCTGGCAGGAGTCACATGTCGAAGATCCTGGGTAAGACACTGAACCCCTCACTGCCTCTGATGTGTGGCCCATTGGTGTATGAATGTGATCTAAAGCACTGATTAGTCTCCATGGAAGGATTTATTCAGATTAGCTTTGTAGAGATTCAGTGCTGTATGAATTTGTATGTTAGAAGTAAGATTTTAATTGTGAATTTGACAGAAAGCCAATGCAGAGAAGCTAAAACTGGAGAAATATGACCTCTCCTTCTAATTCTCATCAGAACTCTAGCAGCAGCGTTTTGGATCCCCTGGAAAAATTTTTGATGATGATTTAAGTCAGACAGCTAATGCCCAGTTCACGCGACAAGATTTTTATGCCATTTTTGTCCCAATTTCCCCCATCCAACAATCTTAGAACGCTCCGATTATCGGGATGACTCTTAAGCGATATTCCTGCTGTGTCTGGTGTGTTAAGAGTGATCTGGTCCGCTCGGAAGGATGTCAGGACCGCTCTGATCTAAAATCTGGGATATTCAACATGTTGGACTGTCTTGGCCCGATATCGCAGCGTGTGTGGTGTTCCCCTGAGGACGAACAAGAACGCAGCCTGTTGAATGTGACAGGTAGCCAATCAGAAAGCACGGTGATGTAAGTACAGAGGGGATTCCGAAACAAAAAACAACTGACATGACACAACTGAAAGTCCGGTGGACATCGGAGATGGAAGATGGACTCGTTGATATGTGGCAACAACGCAGATGTTTGTTCAACATTTTGTGTAAGGCATATGATAACCGAAATGACAAGGAGAGGAGTTGGACTGAAATTGCTACCGCGAATGGTGTACCCGGTAACTTTTTGGCCATGTTTGCTTACTCTAAATTCACGTATGGTATCGCAGGGTTTTACAGGATTTTGTGTCTGGAATCTAAATGTTTGTGAGTAAAATTGGTTCATGTGGTGTGTTGCTCCTGCCGTGTGGCTGGACACCACACACTGTATGATCAAACCTGTTATACCTACGATTTTTTATCGTCACGTTTGTAGTCTCTTAGGTTTTGAAAATCGGCCGACAATTTTAAAATCTTGCCGTGTGAACCAGGCATAAAGCAAAAAGTAAAATAGAATTGCTTTAGCAACACAGTTATGTTGTGAAATGTTTATTTTTCTATGTGAATTTGCAATTCTTTCTCCAACTTTAGAAGAGATGCGTGGCATAGAAGAGGAGCCAAGTCACCTGTCTCTCGTCGTGTGTATAGACAAACTAACCAAGGTGTACAAGACCGGCAGCAAACTGGCCCTCAACAAGCTAAGCCTCAACCTCTATGAAAATCAGGTGGTTTCCTTCCTGGGACACAATGGAGCTGGAAAGACCACTACCATGTAAGGGGGTCTAAAGGTTGTAAGCCTGCAAATGTGTACCTATAAAAGGGACCACAAAATAGTATAGTTCATATAACACTATTGCTATTTTGACTTTGGATGTTGAATCTGTCATATTGTGAGTAAAAATACAGAATTAACACTTCCTTCAAGTCATTATTATGTTACAGCTACAAAACAAATTGTTTTCTATTGTTCAGTGTGATATTTACTAGTATGAAATACTGGATACCATACTATAAGGTGGGAAACTGGTAAACATTCCCCCCCACACACACACCCACGCACATAGACTTGAGCAGTTGCACTTTTCACTTAGACTTGAGCAGTTGCACTTTTCACTTCAATCTCAAGTCCTCTACCAAAGGACTGAGAGCTTAAAGCTTAGCTGTTCCTAGGACTGCGCTCTTCTGGATGGAGATTTCTAAGCTCATTCCTGAGATCTGTTGGAGCCAGTCTTCCAATTTGGGGGTCACAGCTCCAAGTGTTTTAATCACCACTGGCACCACTGAGGCCTTGAGTCTTCACAACTTCTCTATTTCCTCTTTCAGCCCTTGGTATTTCTTAAGCTTCTTATGGTTCTTCTTGATGTCACTTGGGATCGCTACATTTATCACCAGTCCCTTCTTCTGTAGCTTGTCGACCACCACAATGTCCAGTTAGTATCTGAGCCCTGCCATTCTCCACCACCCTTGATGGAGTCTCCCTCTTTGACTGTGGGTCTTCCAGTCCATACTTGGTACAGATGTTTTTGTACACTATTCCAGCCACTTGGGTATAGTGTTCCATGTACTTATTGCCTACCTGCATCTTATGTCCTCGTATTATGTGCTGGATTGTTTTAGGGGGCTCTTTGCACTGCCTGCATCTTGGGTCCTGTCTGGTGTGGTAGGCCCCAGCCTCTATTGCTCTTGTGCTACCATGATTAGTGCCTCTGTGCTGTCCTTCAGTCCAGCCCTCTCTAGATACTGGTAAGATTTGTTGAGATCAACCACTTCTTCAATCTACCGATGGTACATGCCGTGCAGGGGCTTATCTTTCCATGATGAACAGAGACATTCACTTAGCAGTTAATGATTGGAGGCTTTCTTCTTGATGTACTCCAGAATCTTGGTTGTTTCGTCCTGTACATTGTCTCTGATGCTCACTAGTCCTCTGCCTCCCTCCTTTCTCTAAGTGTACAGTCTCAGGGTGCTGGACTTACGGTGGAAACTTCTGTCCATTTTGAGGAGTGTTCGTGTCTTGATATCAGTGGCTTCTATCTCTTCCTTTGGCCAGGTTATTATACCAGCAGTGTGTCTGATGACTGCAGGGCATACATGTTGATGGTTTAGACTTTCTTCTTGCCATTCAGCTGGCTCTTCGGGACCTGCCTTACTCTCTGTAGGTACTTGGTTGTGGCTGACTTCTTTGCAGCCTTATCTTGGATGCCATTTGTCTGTGGGATTCCAAGGTATTTGTAGCTGTCCTGGACATCTGCACTGTTGCCTTCAGGTAGTTCAGCCCCTTCAGTTGTAATCACAAAACTCCTGAAAAACTCCTCTCTCCTCCTTAGCAATGGAACAAGTTTCTTTCTGCTGGCTTCTCCCCTCTTCCGTCCCTCTACAGAGTTTTACTTCCCTTACCATGACCACACATTTTTATTATGCAGATAGAGACAGTAAATACTGTTTTACCATTTGCAAGTTTATCACAAAGAGACTGCCACCGTTCCTGACAGATGGTGCACAATAACGAGCGAACAGAGGCTGCCTGGCTGAGGCAAACTCCCTCCTGGCCAGAATAGCTATGGAGATTTGCCTGTGTCTCTGTGCAGTCTCCTCTGTGCACAATAACTGTGCTATCTTCTTCCATGAGTACTTGGCCATTTGACTTACTTTATAATTTTATCATTTTTGCTGTAACAGTAAAAGAAGGCTGTATTTTCTAACAGCCTTAGCCAGCTGTTTCTCAGTGGAGCAGTGGGAGCAAAATGACTTAATTGCAGTTTATCCACTTTTCTGCATTAACTCACCCACAACAAAGTTAATTTCAGTTCAATTCAGTTTATCTATATAGTGCCAAGTCACAACAAAAGTCGTCTCAGGGCACTGTGCAAAAACATGCACATACATTACAAAAAGCCAATTAGTAAAAGATATCTATTTAAGGAAGCCAGCAGATTGCGTTGAATCTTCACTTCGTCGCAGTCTCCCATCCTGAGCAGCACATTGGCAACAGTGGAAAGGAAAAATTCCCTTTGAACAGGAAGAATCCTCCAGCAGAACCAGGCTCAGGACAAGCGGCCATCTGCTTCAACCAGCTGGAGTTTGAGAGGACAGGAAAGAGACACAGACAAACATAGAATGACTGATCCAGGTGGAGTTTCTACTGGAAGAAAGACAAAGAAAATCATGTTAGTGATAGAAATAATTACAGTAGAGCAAGTAAGACAGCAGCAGAGTGAGGAAATGTGAGGAAATTTATCCTCCAGCAGTATAAGCCTATAGCAGCATAACTAAGGGATAGCTCAGGAAACTCAAGCCAACCCTAACTGTAGGATTGATCAAAAAGGAAAGTCTTAAGTCTAGTCTTAAAAGTAGACAGAATGTCAGCCTCACGAACAGAAACTGGACATTGGCTCCACAAGAGAGAAGCCTGATAACTGAAAGCTCTGCCTCCTGTTCTACTTTTGGAAACTCTAGGAACCACAAGTAAACCTGCAGTTTGAGAGCAAAGTGCTCTGTTAGGAAAATATGGAACAATAAGATCTTTACTATAAGATGGAGCTTGGTTGTGGAGAGGTTTGTATGTTAGGAGTAAGATTTTAAATTATATTCTGAATTTGGCAGGGAGCCAATGAAGAGCAGCTAAAACTGGAGAAATCTGATCTCTCCTCCTAACTCTCATCAGAACTCTGGCAGCAGCATTTTGTATGAACTGAAGACTTTTTAAAAGTTTTTTTGACATCCAGATAATAAAGAGTTACAATAGTCCAGCCTAGGCGTGATAAATGCATGGACCAGTTTTTCTTCATCATTTTGAGACAAGATGTTTCTAATTTTAGTTATATTACGTAGGTGGAGGAAAGCAGACCTGGTAACATTTTTAATGTGGGGATTAAAAGACATATCCTGATCAAAAATAACACCAAGGTTCTTTACATTAGAACTGGAGGC
>JAOXNZ010000001.1:2962910-2974053 GCA_028566095.1 Kryptolebias brasiliensis | reverse complement strand
CTGCTGAAGAGCAGGGAAACAACTAAAACATGCAGGATAGTGGCCCTCCAGGACCAGGATTGAGGACCCCTGTTTTAGACCCTCACCTCAACACAACTTAATCTCTGAAGTTCTTTTTTTTATTCACAAAAACACATGTTTGACCCCTGCTATGATCTATTAATCTCCGTCTGAGTGTAAACTTGTTTTAGTTCTTTCATCACATTCATTTTATCAACTACAGTGAAAAGTATTCAGCAAAATTTCTCATAAATCAATTAATAAAATTTTATGAAATGTTAAGAAATAAACATTAGTTGGACATTGACAACTCATTAACTTTTGAATTCAACTCAATTCAAGATGGCTGCCATAGCATATCAACATTTACCAACACAAAAAAATTCTGGAACTATATTGAGCTACAATGTGGTAGTAGCTGTGAGTCTGTTACAACACAGACCCTGATTGTAACATCTCACTGTAGCGCATGACAACTGTAGATGAACATCAATTATTTCCTAAAAGTTTTGTTAAAATTTTTCTCTTGGTTCATGAGACAGTTTGCTAACAGACAGACAGCATTGACTCTATATAGTTAGTGACAATGTTTTAAACAATAATCTTGCACAATCTGGAAGTACTGACAATCTGGTAGTCTGGTAGCATTCAGACTATGCATTGGGGATCAGTCTCAGCTACTACCACACCAAATTTTAGATCAAAATCTGCAAAAACTGGAGCCATTTTTTTACATAACGTTAATTAACTTGCATTCTTATTTTAGAACATTCTTATGGAGAAAACACTTCATTCATTAGTTTTTGTTCTGAGGTACATTTTAACTGCTTATTGTTTTATTACTTTATCATTACTATTGCTTCCATCTGTTGAGATTTCTGTAGTTGGTATTAATGTTTTTGATATTTCTATTAACCTTTTGTTACATATAGATTAAGAATATATCTGCGGTTCTTATTTTTTTCAGTGACTGACTCACAACATTAGTGTCAGACTAATGAGATCAACTAGTGCTGGTTGGAGTCTGTAAACATCGTCAACAAGAGCATAATGGCAACAGCCTCCGTGACCAAAGTATTCTTCTCCATTTATAACTACTTACTGCTTTTATATATTTCAACAATTATTGTCTAAAAAAAACTGTCTGCAATTAATTAGTATTATTTATTTTTTGGAGACCACCTAAAGACCCACACTGGGTGTTCTCACATTATACCCCAGGTTTGGTAGCACTGCTCTACAGCAAGAGGCACATTCAAACCAAAACCAGCTGCTAGTTTCACTAAATCTAACTGTGGCTAGATGAGTTTGTTCAAGAAGTGCCAAAATGTGTGAACGGCAAAGGTGGAGCAGTAGTGTTTTTCTTTTGTGTGGTGTGTGTGTGTGTGTGTGTGTGTTAGAGAGAGTGTCTTTTAGCAAAATATCTCATTAACAACTGGACAGATTTTACAGAAACTTTCAGAAAATGATCATTGAATATACATCTTAAGCTGATGAACATTTAGAGCTAGTCTCATTCAAGATGGCCACCACAGCAAAGCAAACTTAGTAAACACAAAAATGGCTATAACTCAGTCCATTGTACAGATACTGACCTCAACTTTGGCATGGTAGTAGCTGAGTATCATCCAAAACACAAACTACGAACACTACACGTTGTGCAACATCTTAGCTTGATACTTTGTTGTTAACTGTTGGTCAACTCTGTTCATTTGTTAGCAAAATATCTTGTAAACAACTGGATGGACGATAATGAAACTTTCAGAAAGTAATCATTGGCTGTATGCCCAAAACTGATTAACTTTTGGAATGAAGCAAGTTAAGATGGCTAGCACTGCCAATCAACATTATTCACTACAAAAATGGCTACAACTCAGTCAGTTTTACAGATATTGAGCTAAAATTTGATGTGGTACTAGCTGAAAGTAATTCCCAACACACACTGAGCTTGACATCTCATGGTATCACACAAGATTACACATACTGTTATTTTTAAGGTTTAACCTAAATGATCACAACTTTGTCATTTTTCAGCACAAGTTGATTTTAGTCTAAAACTCTGTCATGAAAGGTTAGGGTTAGGGTTAGGCCAATATGCATTCCTTCAAGAAATGCTAGGCTTTTCTTTGAATGAAAATGAATTTACATCACTGAAAGAAAGTCTTTTTTAGTTAATTTAAATGCAATAATTGTTTAAAGTAAAACGTTGAACAAAGCAGCAGTTTCAAAACGGAGGACTTAACTTAGTGCTGTGTGCAGCAGGATCAGTCTCTGTGAGCTGTATATCTATATATGGGCATAGAGCTTCCTGCGGACCTAGTTCGGCACCGCCGCTTTGCGCACGAGGGCGCGCTTCTGAAGCAGGGGCAAACGTGAACGCGCGTTCCTTTCATAGCATCTGCAGCACGTCATGGCAGTCAGGTTTCTTCTCAAAAGTTGGGGCAAAAAACAACAACTAAAAACAAGATTAAATAAATAAAAAAATTACAGGGGTGGAAGCTGATTCTAACCTTCAGCCCGTATATCTGCTGCAGCCTTTAGCCTCCTCCCAAATTTATTAATCAGCGGTAAAAAAGAGCTCTAATGTTTGTTTTTTAGCTGGTTTTCCCGACTCCACTCGCTTGACAATAAAATGCACGGCTCGGTTGAGCTGGGGGATGGGGCGCAAAGATTGGGAGGAGGCATTTAAATCAATTCCAGCAGGCTTTGTTGACATGAAAGGAAAAAAAACAACAACAACAAACAAAAACCAAAACAAATGAACGTGTTTTATTTACACACAATTTAGTTTTTACATTTCAATGCAAGAAAGAACAACTTGTTATGACAGAACATTTTGTGTGAAAATGCTGAGTGCTGACTGCTGAGTGACTTAAGCTGAAACTGATATGTCAAAGTTAAAATGATCAGAACAAAAGCTAAAATTAACAACCCAATCGCTAAAATCTACATCCATCAAAACAGTGGCAAAAAGCTAAAATTAGCAAAAATTAAAATGAACTAAATAGTATGTAAAAGCTAAGACCAGGAAAACAGTATAGATGAAACCTAAATATATCAAAACAGTAGCTAATAGCTGAAGTTAAAGGAACATAGAAGCAAAAAATGAGCAAAACAGCTAAAAGCTAAAAATTAAGCAAGTATGCTAAAGTTGATTTCATAGAGCACCAAGTTTTTCCAAGGATTTGAAGAGTTCGTCATTCATTTCAATGAAAAAAATTGTAAATGAAATAAAAAAATTCACAAAGTGTAAAAGTTAACAAAGCCAAAAAAAAGACCTGAACAATTTGATATATGAATGGCTACAATAGCTGGAAGTGTGCTGAAGTTGTTACAGGCCAAAAAACGTGTGGAAGCAACTCTAACAGGACAACAGTGTGAACGCTAACTCAGGGGGATCAGTCTCATTTTTATCAGTCTGTTAAGAAACTAAGTGTGGAGGTCTCTGTAGCACCTCACACCCAGCTCCGGGCGGCCCGGTGGGCTGGCTGCTGTGGAGGCGGGTCTTTTCCACCGGACAATGCAATTATTTCAGCTCCGTTGATCAGGAATGCCAGATTTCACAGGCCGCTGCTCTCCTCCAAACGTCCAACTGCAGCACCTCCACTCCGGCTGTCTGCCTTCAGCCTTTTCCCACCCTGGAGCCGAGGGCCCAATCACACCACCCTATGGGCCACATCTGCATGTCTCTAAATGGAACTGGTGTTTTTAGCTGCCGCTGCAGAAAAGCAAAGGCAGATGATTATGATTTTGCCCGTGTCTGTGTGTCTGTCTGTCAGCCAAATATCTCATAAACTACTGGACGAATTTTAATGGAAAATTGAAAAAAAAAAAATCATTAGCTGTACATCTAGAAACAATTTACTTTTGGAGTCAACCCATTTCAAGATGGCTGCCACAGCCAACTGACCTTAAGAAAACAATACAAAAATGGCTATAAGTCAGTCAGTTTTACAGATATTGAAGTCAAATTTGGTGTGGTAGTAGCTGAGAGTCATTTACAACACATACTCTGAGCGTAACTCATGGCACCAGCTCTTTGCCTAAAACTTCAGCAATAACTGTTGGAGTGTTTGTCTGTTAGCAAAATATCTCATGAACCACTGGACAGATGTTTATGACACTTTAAGAAGTTAATCAATGGATGTTTGTCTACAACTGATAAACATTTGAAGTCAATCCAATTCAAGATGGCTGACATAGCTAGCCGACATCAGCCAACACAAAAATGACTATAACTCAGCCAGTTCTATGGATATTGAGCTGAAATTTCATGTAGTAGTAGCTGAGTCATTTACAACAGATACTCTGAGCATGATGAGATTGCTCATAATGTTATTCTCAAGGTTTGACCAGATTGGCTTTAACTCTATCATTTCTTACCGAAAGATTATTTTCGTTTTAAACTCTGGCATGAAAGGCTGTGGGCAATATGCATTCCTTCAAGGGATGTTAGGCCCTTAATTGTGATGTTTCTACTCGGACGTGTGAAAATATTTTGAGTCCAGTTGGTGGGATCATTTCCTGTAGGCTACAGTTTAAACTGCTGGTGGTCCTCTCTCTGTGTGTGGAAGTGATAACAGCTGAAGCTGATAAAGCTGCTGATTGCCCGTCATTATTCTCGAAGCCATTCTAACAGTAAAGTAGCTACCCCAAGGCGGGCAATGACAAATTTGTGAATGGAAAAGAAAATTTGTGTTCATTGTTAAAATTAAACTACACAATGACGTCCCCTCGGTATATGACCAATCCAGAAAGTAATGGGATAAATCCTCCACCAATCAGAGCAGAGACCACAGCAGAAACCAGCCAATCGGAAGCTGGCATGCAAATAAGGAATTTGTCTCGGCAAGAGCTGAATGTCAACTAGTCAAAGATGGAGTCCAGAGCTGGAAGGCCGTGAGGTTGCCAATGGACGGAACACCGTTCGTCTTTCCCCGGAGCCGTTACGCCTTTCGAACCGCTACAGCGGACGGAGCCTGTGCGCTGAAGGGAGACGGTACCGAGCAGGAGGGGTTTTATTTGTCAGATGAGGTGGTCAACTTGGTTGTGTTTGTGGAGCTGGAGGGTATGGACCGGCCCTGCCGCTGCCAGGTATCTTTCAGCAGAGCCTCTCTGTCCGCGCGGGGCGGACATGGCAGGCGGCTCGTGGACAGACGTGGGTGGCGGTGGGTCTGACGGGCTGCGGAGAGCTTTCACGAGCCCTGAGCGGTGTAACAGCTATCGTGTGTGCGTGTGTGCGCGAGTGCGCGAGAGCGTGCACATTTAGGAGGGATGGAAATATAAGCCTGTAAGCGTGCGCGCTTACATGCTGACAAAGATAGTGATTGACAGGTAGGCGCTGTGCAAGTAGCGTATTCTTTCTTCAGCAAAAGAGCACCAGAAGTGTGTTTTTTTGTTGTCATTTTTTTGTACATAATAACATATGTGACGTTAATTAGTCCTTTAATAAGTTAGGTGTTTTTTCTGCGTGGTTAAAAGTAATATATCCATGAGTGAATACACCTCTACAATTAAAACCTTCTTTTACAGAAACAGAAGTGAACCTGAAGAAACCACCATTTGACTAGATACTATGACATTCCTTTAGTCCTCTCATTTTTGCCGTTATTGTATATTTATCTGCGTCAATTTACTATTTGAGTGCTTATTGATAAGGATAAAATCAAATCAAATACTACAACCAATTTAATGCAAAAAATGGTCTTTTAATTGTTAAATTAAGTCACTTTTTTCAATCATTTTGTTAGGCTCAAAGTGACATCTGGGGAAATCCAGGGGTCTGTCATAATTACCACTGGGCCACATATCTGAACAATAAAATATTTATGATTTTGCCTGCAATATATAACATTTTATTAAGGCTCTGACACATGCTAGTAACTGTACATTTCAATGTATAGAAAACGTTAATAATCAGCATTATTTCATACATTTCCAAAGGAATGCATGGATTTTTGTGGTTTTCTGTGGCCATGAAAAATTATAAAAATAAACTTGTGAAATAGAAGCCAGTAAAGTGTAAAATTTAGTCTATGAAAGGTGAAAAAAGCTATCTGAAATGTACATTTTTGCATAGCTTGATGTCTATAGTGGCACATATAGTTTTCCTTTTAGTCAAAATTGTTCTCACTGTAGGAATGTGTGCTTGGTAGCTGTGGATGTGGCTTTTTTTAAGTTATAATTTACATAAACATAAGGGACAAAGTGTAATCTGTTGGAGATAGTAGGCCACACTGACCTAATGGCTAATTAAACAGCTTCAATGTAAAGTGGCATTGGGAGGAAAATGCAGAATGAGCAACCTTGTATGTTTGTATCCTAGCTTGTTCTGGTTTAGACGACATAGACTCTGATAGCTAACTGTTTTTGGCTGTTTGTTTTTGTTCTGGGTTGTAAAACTATATTATGATGGTCCTGGAAGGGAAAAGGAGCTCTTTAGCTCATTGTAAAGGTCTCTCTCGACATTGGAATTAACATCCCCCACCCCCCGGCCCCTCCACATGCACCCCACCCCTTGGTTTCCTAGAGTTTCACATTGCCACTTTGGCTAAAGGGACAGGAATAGCAGGCGTTAAATGAAAGTTTCTGGTGTTGTATCGCGGAATGTGCTCTTTGCCCTATATATGTTTTCTCCACCCTCGTTTCCTCCCAGCAGAGCCGTGTTCACTGCCTGTTTTCAGAGACGCTGCAGTCTACGGAGCTCCGCTTGTCTTTTTTGTCTGTGCGAGTTCAGTTCATTTCCATTGGACCTGTGTGTGTGTATGTATATGTATATATATATATATATATATATACATATACATACATACATGCACACACACACATATTCCATGACCACACTTGAGGCTGTTATAAGCCTGTTTCTAGTTGTTTCATGGCTGCTGCTCTGGTTGCAACATGTTAATCATGGTAGTTACATTGAAGCTCACACAGGCTGCAGCCTCTGCCACCGGCTCCACTGTTTAGTGAGGATGGAAGTGACAGCTTGCATGCTGGGTTTCTCAATAGAAGTTGGATGTGTTGAGAAGCAACCATGTTGTCCAAAGCCCTTTTTCTGTTGTACTACTGTGAAATCAGATGAGCAGTGCAATATTAAAAGGGCATTGGCTCGCACACACTACCACCATGCCTCCCCCTCTCCCAGATTCTCATCCTCTCTCTCACTTCCTCTATTCACAAATATTATTCAACATGACAAGACCGCATAGAATTTAGATCTGTGTCGGGCCTAAAGCTCAGACTGTTATTGACTGAAATTGGTTGTGGAGTGTGTCAGCAGAGCAGCATAAGGCTGCTCGTGTTTGTTTGTGTGTGAAACAACGTGCAGAGGTCAGCTGCTTTGACGATGTTGCACTACTGTACCATCCACTAAAGCAGTGCAATAGTATTGTCATAGCATTCGGCCTTTGGCCTGCGCTACAGCAGCCGGAGGACAGATGATGGTAAAACAGAGAAAAAGGGCTGATTTTATTTATTTTTTTAAATTGCAAGATGCCTTTAACCCACCCCGTCACAAATTGCATACAAGATAGCTATCACGTGATGTCGTCCATACCTTTAGTCGAAAAGACTGATGCTGCTTAAACAGCTTTGTTTCAAATGTTTAATATAGATATACATTACTTATATATAAGTATTTTATAAGTGTGTGTATAAGGTTTTATTTTTTCCCCATATCCATTTTTTTGAATTACATGTTTTGTGATGCAACTAAATTTTTTCCACCTAAAAACTGTGCTGTTATATGATGGATTTGTAAAATTTCAACAATTACATGGTAAAATAGCCATAATTTTATTAGTATTAACAATTTTTAACAAAAATACATTAAAAACTGTTTCAGTTCAGCAGAACATTCAGTTCCTTTTAAAAGTACCTAAAAATCTGCCTGTAAGTCAAAAATCATTCTAGTGTTTTTGTTTTTTTTAATAAAGCACCTAATATGTTTTTACATAAGAGTAAAAAAAACTGTTTTTGCTTTTATTAAACAAGTACTTGACACATAAACCAAATTATCACTTTATATTTCACAGTTAATACATAAAATATAGCATAAAACCATAGTATTGTATTATAATTATGTGATATTTGATTTACTGATGATGATGAGGAGGAGGATTCTGTGTTTTGTTGATAATGTCCTTTATTTTTTTTTACCAGAAGTTTAGCTGAACAGATTTTAGCTCCACTGAGACAAAACTTCATCTAAAAAAGGCAATTTTTTAAACACTTTCTTTAATAGTAGATTATTTTATTCCACACATACAGCTACATTTTTAACATAGTCAAGTCTAACTTCTGATGTGTTTTCATGTGAATGAATTAGTTGTAGTGCTAAGCTAACATTAGCTCGCTCCTTTTTGTTTTGATATCACTGATTGTCACACATCTTCATGTGGTTGAAGTAAATTATGTGCTAACTAAGCTTACTAAAAAGTGGTTCATGGATATTGTTTTGCTATAAACCTTGTGCTTAGTGGTGAATCTCATTGTTTCATCAAATTTTTTTTTTTGGTCTCTGCTTTTTTTACGCACCTCCCTCCACTCATCCCCTCCTCTCGTCACAGGCAGCTACAGACATGAGGCTACAGGAGCCTACAGCAGCCAAAATAGTCTCGTTCATTATTAACCTTAAATGTGAAAAACACTTGGACTGTTAAGAAAATCCATGTTAACTAATTCCACAACATTCCACATTTTACAGTAAATTCCATTTTAAACTTCCAATTCTGCAATTTTGTCTACATTTTTTGCATTGTAGAGTAAATATATGTGGGGAAAAACACTGTTGATATACACATGTAACCACTTATATTCACATGAATATACTTTCATAAATATGTCAACATATATACCTTCATACATGTTTTACATACCAACATACACCCACATCTTGTATGTATCTAGCTACAGTGTTTGATCATGCACAAGTATCTATATAAACACATACATGCATACACACTCATGCTCACACTGACATATACTTTCTTATAATAAATTTTTTCTATATTTATTAAATAGAATAACTTTTATTACTTTATTTTGGCTGGTCTTTGCAGACTTAGAGTAAGTTTATTATAAGTTAAAACGTTACAAAGATCCATCAGTCCAGTGAAAAGTTCTCATATTTTATTCAGAATTTCAGATTAATTGTAAGGCAGTCAAATGGAAGTCAATTTTAGCCGTAAAATGGGTTTTTAGTGTGTCATACCAAGCTGTAACGGCTAGCTAAATCCAAATAAGTTAAAAATTTGCCTGGAATTTGCACAGCAAGTCAGTGAAATCCTTACATGTGTTTTATTTTGGAAACTCTGTTTAAAACCAAAGGAGGACCCAGTAGCAAAGTTCATAGGTTTCTCAGACAGGAAGAAGTGTGTGGCTTCTTTATTCATCCGTGCTCCATTATCAGGCTGTATTTTACCCTGGGAGATATAGGCTGCCTGGACCACGCCTCCTAAAAAAAAGAACATTTTGTTCACAGAACTACACAGGTTGTCTGGGTTTGCATTGCAGACCACGTGTCAGATTAAGTAACAAGCTCTGAGGTCAACTTACCCAACTTTTCTCACATTTTTTCAAGCAGTGTAATGTGTTGCTACATGCTAGCCCACAGTATGAAATCATTTGTAGTCAAAGTTAAATTAAATTTAAAATCTTTTGTCCTCTTTCAGTTATCGGCTTTTATCTCCTGATTTAGCATCAGGCATGAAATGAAAACACAGTTTAACCACAGTAATGGATTTCTTTGTAAGCCTGACATATTTTAAGTCATAAACTGTAAACTTATATAAGTCATTGTTCTGCGTAAGCAGTTATACAGTTTTAAGGTAAATGAATTAATATTTTAGAATCTAAAAGGGAATGCAGGGGATGTAAAAACAACAACAAGAAAAAAAGAGTTAAAAATAATATTTTGGATTTTACCATTTTAATAAAATGGTGATCATTTAAAAATGATTGTATTTGTGCTTTTTTTTTCTCCGGCCATAAAATCCATACATAAAAAAAGAAAATTAGTGTTTGCATTTTATTTAGTTAAAAACACCTAAAAAGGAATATAATTATAAAGGGCAAATTCTAATTATACAGAATAAAGCCACACTTTGTGTGTGTGTATGTGAGTGCAGCACAGAGCCCCCTCCACTCTGTGTTCCAATCGGTTTTTCAAAGCATAATTTGAGTGTGCAGGCTTGAAGAAGTCACTGTGTGGGTGGGAAAAATGGGGAAAGTTTCCTTTTGGGACAGGTCGTAGGGGGGATGGGGCTCCTTATGAGGAATGTGGAGGGCAGAGCTGCTGGGAGGGACGAAGGGGAGGGTGTTGGGAGGTTAGGGCTCATCGTTTTCAGTTGCTGCATTTGTGTGTGAGCATTGGACACCGTAGCGTCCTATTTAGCCAGTGTTTTGTAAGTACCTGTGGAAATTTGTTTGAGCATATTTGAGAGGAAAAGTGTTGTAGTGAGAAGTTATGCCTTCCTATTTTGCAACATTGTTTTGTAGTTTGTTTTTATAGTTATGCAACATGGAAATGTAGGTTAGAAAATGCTAAACTAATTAGACATGCACCTCTTTAGTTTTTAAAATACATTTATTGAAGGAAAATTGTCAAGGCACGATAAGCAGCACAAAGCTTCACAAAATAAGCGCAAATGTCTAAACAATAAAAGAAGCAACTAAAGTTATCAAAAGTGAAAGCAAATTTTTAATTTTAGGCCCTGTTCAGACATGGCTCTAACACGTATCTTGGCTGAATTGCTCACAAGTGGAAATCTTTAAGTATGAGTGATCACAACTAGCAGTAAAATCTTTTAGTGACTCTTCAGTAGCTCTGTGTGCCTTGTTTTCAGATGTAGAATGCCAAGGAAACCTTTCAGAGGGTTCAAACAACCATTTTCTTGTCAGCTAACTTGAAGTAGTCCCATACTTTAGACCCCTTCGGCTTTTGGAAGTGTTATAACTTGTTTCATCTCGATACTGTTGCAGCTGTGGACTGTTCTTTATCCTCCATGACAGTTTGAAACTGCAGCTCATATATGTTGGTGTAAATTCTCAGTCATCCAGGACATGGTAAATCCAAAAAAGGTTAAAAACAAAAACAACTAGACTTCAATTTGAAAAGCGAAACGTCTTCAACTACAAAATT
>JAOXNZ010000001.1:2945537-2962810 GCA_028566095.1 Kryptolebias brasiliensis | reverse complement strand
ATCCATCCATCCATCCATCCATCCATCCATCCATCCATCCATCCATCCATCCATCCATCCATCCATCCATCCATTTAACCACTTCTTCCTTTCTGGGTTGCGGGGAGCTGGTGACTATTGCCAATGGTCATTGTGTGAGAGGCGGGGTACACCCTGGACAGGTCGCAAGTTCATTACAGGACCCTGTAGAGACAAATGAGACAAACAATTGTTTCTGGTTAAAAGGGTACCTGAATGACTTGTAGATAACGAGAAGTAACATTTTCTGATTTATTAAAATAGCAACTGAATGAATTTGTTTCAATTCCCAATGCAGTGCACAAAGAAAACGAGGCACCAAATGTCATTTCATTACCAGTCCTACAGTCAAGCATGGTGGAGGCAGTATCATGCTGCTTGGATGGTTTTCTGTGACAACCAATAGAAAAATGTAGAAAGAGAAATCGATTATTTAAAAAAAAAAATAGAGTTGTTTTGAGTAAAAGTAATTTCCAGGGTGCTCTGGCTGGGTGTAAAATGTTTCCATTTCTTTAAAAATGGCCTAAATATTACAACAAGAGTAACTTCAGTAGGATTCTGTAGATATTCTGAATCAGGACTGCAGTGGACCTAAAAACAGTACAACGTCTTGTACAGTCCTTGAAGATGTCATTGGTCTAACTACTGTAATACTGTAATAAGCCAGAGTCTAAATACTCAAGTAAAGGCTGTATTTTATTGTTACTAGAATTAATAAGCAACCCTAACAATAATATCAGTCCAAAACCTTCAGGCTAAACTCATTGGAAATTGGTTATTTATTTATTATTTATTTTTTGATTCTGGACTTTATTACCAGTTTTTATTTAGATTTGTTTTATGTGAACAAGACAGAAATGTGTCACAGAAACATGTCAACTTTTATTTTTGTTTCCCTTTCAGAGATGCTTGAGTTCTCTGAAGGTGCTGCCATTTTGAGTACCACATCGCTCTAATGCTCAAAGACCTATTTCTGTCCATCTTTTTATAAACAAAGCTGCCTGTGTGTAGACTATTAAATGCAGCTGTTGCCTTTACAAGAGCCAAGAGACAATGATAATTAATAACCTCATTTGTCCCTCACACGCAATAGCCAGTGCAATCAAGTTTAGATTCAAAATACACACAATGCCAAGGCAATCACCCCATGTTATCAATTTGAAAGGGAATGCAGACACATAAAGGACACTAAAATGTTATTGTTGCAGTTAGAAATATGTTTAATAGGTCTTGCACTGTGGGAAAGATTTGCACTTATTTAACCTTTTTTGGATTTGCAGCTCATAGAGCCGACTGGAGCTCGTCTGATGCATGCAGTGCTTACTAGCGGTGTGTAGAAAAACTGCTTGTTATTTCAGGTAATTAAGAAATTAAAAGATAAAATCAGAAATTGTGTGTCAACTAACAATTTTGGTGTTGATAGATTATTAAATTCGATTGAATCAGCTTTTTTGAGTGGCAGCCCTAGTCTTAATGCTCAATTCTGATTTACTTAGTCTTTCAAACATTTTATACCATTTTTTACAGTGGAAACAAACATGAACACACAGGCAGGAAGTTTGGTGAATATGATGTCCTCAGATGCTCTCATAGTTTTGTTAATAAACTGCAAAGAAATCTTTTATATTGTAGAGGTTTTTTATTTAAATACAATTTCTTCTCTAAAAATAGTTATTGGTAACAAACTTTAGAGTGATCATCTTCAGTTTTATGCAATGTAAACAAATGGTTCTGCTGACGCCTCTTATGATGACGTTTCTCAAAGTTAAACATAATGTTGGACTTGAGTAGAGACAGAAAAAAACAGAGACCCACACTGTTACACTCCAGTTGCTTTTTTTTTTCATTCTTCAAGGGCATTAATTGATTGATAGGTCAAGATCCGGTGTGTTGACATGTGTGATCACTAATCTGGAAATCCAATCTGCTCTGGAGTAGGTTAGGTTTCCAGCAAAAGTTGCCAAAGTAACAGACCCTGATAAAAAGTGAACCAGCTTTGAGTCACTGAAAATCCGAAACTGAACCTGAAGTTACCTTGCTAAAGATAGTATCTCACTGCAGTGAGACTAGTTGGTGAATGGTATTCATGAGAGTTTTCTGGATGTGTTGTATCGGTCATTGTGGTTCTCAAATTCCTTGTCTGTGTCACAGGTGTGTAGTCTTGCGGCTTAAGTTTTTAACATTTTCAAAAAAATTGTACAACAGATTTTGTCTTAAAATAGTCACAGAGTTGTTGTGGGCATCTCCAACTTTTCTCAAAAGTGTTAGAGCTGTACTTTGACTCTTGCACAGGAAAACATTGGCTGCAATTGTGCAGGTCTAAAAACCACTCTGATGATGAATTATAACTATTGAAAAACTGGTCCAAATCTGCCTATCTTCATTTCAAAAGTTTACTCCAGAAGATTAAACCATAAATGTAGGTGTGATTGCCAAGATGGGTACAAAGCAAACCAAGGTGCGTATGATGTAGTCATAGGCGGACAACAAAATAATGTGTACAGCCAAGAGTAATTTTGAAAGCCATGCACACAAAAATAGTTTGATTTTCAAAATTTGGCAACATGACTCACTGCTTGTTTCACCACAAACACTCAGAACTCAGTGGGACTGCATCTGAAAATATTTCCTATTTTTTTGCAGTTTTGAATTGCAACTAGTCTCTAACAGTAGCAGCCCAGTGAGGTACCACCTTAAGCCACTAATTCTGCTTTATAGTACAGGGCCCTGATCACTCCAGATGCATTGCAAGGCCAGATGTGAACACTCATACTGACTGACTCAGGCACAGTTTGCACAATGTTGTTTTTAAGTAAAATCTGAACAATTCTTATGCGTTTTGGCTGTTTGTCTACACGACAACAGCAATTGGATTCTCTGACATGAAGCTTTTCATCAGGTCTCAGAGTGGAAGTTTTTCAAAACTCCCGGCATTGTTTCACAGGAAAACGCAATTTAAAAGTGGAAATGTTTGTACATGCACGCTACGGTTGCAGTCAATAGTCTACATTTTGTGAATATTTTTTATATTTTTAATTAAAGTAAGATGTAGCAGCAACCTAACCTCATTGTCGGTCCAAACGATCATTTGTCTATTCGGCATTTTGAATGTACAACCCCAATTCCAATGAAGTTCGGAAGTTGTGTAAAACATAAATAAAAACAGGATATGATAATTTGCAAATTCTTTTCAACCTTTATTCAATTGAATACACAACAAAGACAAGATATTTAATGTTCAAATGGATAAACTTGTCTGAGCGCATGCAAATATTTGGTGCATACCAAAGTTACGGTGCCAGCTATTGACCTGGCATAGAAACTGCAGTGAGTTCAAGACTTTTGCAGTCTCATCTAAACAGTGACTGTGATCACAGCATTACTATGTGAACGTGTAATGTTTTTACAATTAACATTGGAAAATCTATAATGTTTTCAGGAGAGAATCATACGAAATTTGCTCACCAGGTTTTTGCCTATTTACACTATGCTGTTTCTAGTAAAAATTGAACAATTCTGTTGCATTTTGATTGTTCATCTACAGGACAAAAGCAATCTGATTTTCAGATACCAAAACTTTTAAAACCCAGGTTTCAGAGGAGAAAGTTTTTGAAACGCCTAGCATCCTTTCACAGGAAATGCAACTTATGTGAAAGCAGAAGTGTTTACACATGCGCAGTACAGTTCCAGCCAGTCAATAGTTATTCTGCACATGAGCCATCAGATCAACAACTGTGACAATGGTGGATAGCAGAGTGATGTTTGTTCTGCTTACTTTTTTTTTAACTTATCAGAGCTTCTGACACAGATAGACACACCCCATCTCCTCAATCAGCAGAGATGCATTTCTTTCATTTATGTATTCACCATTTTGGATGTAATTGTTCTCATGCTTGAGACTGAAGTGTCTGCGTGTATGTTGTTGAAATTCAAACACCACATTGCCAGTTGGTGACCTGGCATGGAAACTACAGGAGGTTCAACGTCTTTTGCGGTTTCATCTAAACAGTAAATGCAATCACAGCATTACCACGTGAATGTGTAACATTTTTGCAATCAACATTTAAAAATCCATAACATTTCCAAGAGATTGTTCACATGTAAACTGTGCCTCAATCAAGTACATAGTGCCAGGTCTGAAGAGGGCCAAAGTGTTTCTTCTGCATGGGTCTCGATGGTTTGTGTTCAGACTACGAAATGAATGTGGGTAAACATGTATCAAACACCTCTGAAGGTGTTGTCAAGTTTTGGAAGCAGTCACACCTGTATTTAGAGTCATCAATTTGTGATCAGATCACCCATAATGTATGTTAATGCCAGGTGTGAATGGGACCATAGACAAAGTAATAATTTTCCATTACATTTGCAAAGAGTAGCCATAATGTAAAAACAATATTGTAAAAAAACACTTCTGTTAATTCACTTCTCAGCTTGTAAACAGCCAAAACTTCACTGTTAATAAATTAGAATGAGTGAAATTAAAGGCCAAGCATTGCTTGAAGGAATGAATATCCTCCACCGCCTCTTATGCCAATTTCAAACTAAGGTCATCTTATGTTGAGAAATGACAGATGTAGTCGTTCTGGTCAAACCATAAAAATGTGCATAAAATTATGTGCAATCTCATGCAATATTGCGAGAAGCCACACTCAAAGTATGTGTTGTGAATGACTCTCAGCTACTACCACATCACATTTACATCAGTATCTGTAAAACAGACTGAATTGCCTGAATAGCCAATTTTGTGTTTTCTAAGTTGAGTTGGTTGTGGGGGCCATTTTGAGATGGGTTGGGTTGATCACTTGTAGTGGTACATCCACTGATTATTTCCTGAATGTTTCAATTAAAATCAATCCAGTGGTTTGTGTGGTATTTGGCTAACAGACAGAGTTGATTGTAAACAATCTTGGGCATCACTCTCAGCAACTATGACATTGATTTATTTTTTTTTAGTCAATATCTGTAAAATTTACCAAGGTATACCCATTTTTTTCTGGTCAGTTAGCTGTGGCAGCCATCTTAAATTAGGTTGACCTCAAAAGTTAATCAGTTCTAGATGTACCTTTAATAGTTATGCATAAACATCATTGTCTGCCTTTGGCTTTCAGCATTTGGTGAAAAAAAGGCTAAATAAGGAGTGTAAAGAAGAGTTTGGAGATACAGTATATACAATCTTTTTTCATGTTGCGGTGGCAGGTAGATGCCAGAGCAGTCAGGGTTCCAGTACTGTCTGCTACTAATGTGTCTCCACAGTGACTGCATGTAGGTAAGTGCATCAAACACAGCTGCTGACGCAGATGTATGTGTGAGCATTCCCAAGTCAGTTCAGACTACCTCCAGACAAGTTTGTGTTTGCATTGCTCTCCCTTTCATTCACAGTTCTGTGATCTTGCTTTCTTCATCCAATTAAAAAATCCCAGATAATGATGATCTTGCCAATGTAACAAATCAGAGCCGGTTAGACTGAACATGTGAAGAGCAAAGAAATAATCTGCTCATAAATGATTGCGCTTATAGTTAACATATTATTTTATTTCCATTAGGGCTTCTTAATTATGAATAAATTCATAATCACAATTATTTTGATTAATATTGAAATTAAATAGGGAAACATTGCTTTTATTGCATTAAGAATACTAAATTACTTTGAATGTAAATTTTTCCTTGATACCTTCCTGTGAACTTTTCCCTAAAATAACTGGCAAAATATTTATTCAACTGTAGGGTATTGATAAAAAAATAAATAAATCTGCAGTGAAGTGCAGTTCTACTGTAGGGCTCTAAATGTGGTGTTTTTTATTTTCCTATTTGATTTTTCCCCTAATTTCTTTTTTTTTCATTTTTCTAAATTTCATATTTCATGGTGTAACATCTAAGAAAAAGCCTCAATATGTAATGATTCATTAAACTTAAATAGATAAATGAGAAAATTTTGTTATTTTATATTAATACAATAAAACATGTTTCAGTTCATCGTTGCATTTATTGAGTTAGTGCCTGGACGTCATTCATATATATGTTTTATTATTTTTTATAAAATAAAATTTCTGACAAATGTTTCATATGATCCTAAAGAATAATGTCTTCCTTTTAAGTCAAAGTGCTTTGTGTTTGGACCTAAAATTTCCTATTTATTACATTAAATACAATGTAAAACTTTTGTAATGTTATTGTGTCCTATTTGACTCACTGATGAGGATGATCAGGATGCTGCAGTTTCTCATCTGTTGTTTTGTTGACAATGGCTTTTTTTTCCACCAGTTTTGATGAACAGCTTTCAGCTGCTTTAACACAGTCAACAGACTTTGATTGAGACAACAATTGTGTTCTGGCAAAGCTTTGTTTCAGGTGTAGATGGATATTTATTTATTTATTTTAGTGAGGATTATTTCATTCCATACATACAGCGACAGTGACAGCTTATATTAGCCAACAAAACTCACTAAAAACTTTGTGTTTAGTAATAAATTTTATAGTTCTTGAATTCCTGCAGTAGCCGCTGGGCGTTATCAGGGGTATATTTGACTAGATGCGCTAATCAGTTGAACTGATAAATTCAGCAGCCTCAGCACCATCAACATATACACAATGTGTCTATGCTTAGTTCACAATTGTCATGCAAAAGTGTAAAGGTTTAATATTAGCTAATGTAGTCTTTCACATGGCTGTCATTTTTAAGAAAGAGTTGTTTTGTAAGCCTGAAAAACTATAAAAAAAAAACCTGGCATTTGTTTGGCTACCCTGGCTGAAGACTTTTGCCTCGTTCTTCATACGCTGCCCTAATTTGAGCTTTATTTGAATTCAAACCGGGGGTGATTCTAGGATCTGACCTTTAGGGGAGATCAGCCCTCAGTGAGCAGCTGACAGTGGCTCTTGGCTGGTTTTGTGTTGAGATGCGTTTCCTTTAATCTCTGTTGTTTTAAGCAATGGTATTTCAAGAAAAATGCTAAAACTGTCTTTTTTTGTGTGTTCCTTTTTAGCAGGTAAAATCAGGGGTGGAAATTCCATTTCATTATTGGAGGGGAAGAACAAACACAGATTTATTAAGAGCAATTTCTTTTAAGGGGGAGAGGGACAACAAAGAGAAAGTCAGATGTACTGTTGTTAAATGAACAGTTGGAACCCCTATTACTGCTATATTCTACTACCAATTACTGCTATTTAATTGGTAAATAACTAAGGAGTTGAACTGGCATCACCAAACATATTTATAATCATATTAATAGTAATATTAAACATAGCAGTATCCCTTATATAAAAATCTTTAATGTGTTCAAGCCACAGGCTGATTAATGGTGAGTAAGTGTGATTCTGCATCAAATATGGATGTAGATTTCCTCAATCTAAAAATTGTTGAGAACCTTGTTGAAGATAGTTTGAATTTGGCTTGGATTCATACTTTTCTCTGGTCATTGAATAATTGTTACTGATCTATAGCAGCTTTACAAGAATATAAAGCTCTAAATAAATACAAGTTTACAAGCATAATACCTATCCAGTGACTCCACTAAATTAAATAAAATTATTCCTTAGATACATTGATATGTTGTTGTGTTGCTTAACACAGATTATAAGCTATTGAAATGATCAAACAAGGTCTATTGCTCCTGTTAGTCAGAGATGACTAAGTATTATAGAAATATTACTGTTACCATCTACAAAAACAAAGTGTTTTGTTTTTAGAATGAAGTATTCTGCGTCGTAATTACAAGTCAGACAGCTGTAACAAACCAAATAGCAGAAAAAAAGTTACTAATTTTGATGACGTGACATGGCTGGGCACTTGCATGCAAGATTCAACCACCAGGTGGTGAAGTGAACAAAATGTGGTCTTGTTCCAAATGTTCATGTTTTCCATTTTATTAAGTACTGGAAATATATAAAGTGTGCAAGATGTCTTTTGTTTAGTTTTTGATTTGACCTTTTATTTAACCAGGTTAGTCAGTTAAGAACAAATTCTCAATTAAAATAACAACCTGGCCAACAGGCAGCTAAAAAACAACAGGGATACCAGGAGATGGAGAACAGACACACAACAAACAACCAAACATCAAACCGTACAGGCTGAATGCATGAATAACATCAACAGTAATAAAACAGACACATGAGTAAAAATATAACAAGAAGTAAAAATGAGATCGCTCAAGACAAGTGCAGTGATTATGAAGTGATGCCCCTAGAAAAGAAGCGAGCTTTAGAGTTTGTTGCAAATAGTTCCAGTCGTTGGCAGCAGAAAATTGAAACGATGAACAGCCAAAAGAAGAGTGTTCTTTGAGAATATGTAGATTAATAATGTAACTCTCTGATGGGGATTCAAACGCCAATCTCCCAGGTGAGAGGTGGGGATACTCACCACGATACTAATGAAGAGCCTTTGCAAGCAGCTATTTACTGGAAGCCAGTTAGTCCTGCTTGATCCACTGCTCCAGTCCTCAGACAGGTTCCAGAGGTGTTCGCGGTACAACGCACCAAACCACTGTTAGGCTGATGGAGATGGACAATGTTTTTGAAAGGTATAAATGCATCATTTTGCCTGTATAAATGGTGCATATGCTTTCAGTTTTTTTTATATTGCTTAAAAGTTTAGTTTCCTCAGTTGATTAATTGGGGGAACAATGTTTGTGTTTCTGAATTTTGGGGGGTATGTACCCCCCTGGGATGTCCTCTTATGGGGAAAACACTTTTTAATGAGTGAAGATCACCACTAAAGGTAATTTCCTCTATAACTTAACACGTTTGTTAAATAGACAGGCCTTCAGCTGACTTGTTACCTCATGATGCACATACCCAGAGATTTGTATTCCTATATGCCAAAATTTGTGAATTTCAGGAAAACAAAAAATTGGAAAACAACCTGATGTCTGGAAATCTACTATACTTAGTGGGAAAACTGATCAACATTTTGACACAACACTGGAGCAATACTCTACCTGTTTTTCTCTTTCTATGTATAGCAAAGTAACTTGGAAAAAAATAGGGAGAAAATATTATGAATAGAAAGAATAGAAAGCTTTTTTATTATTTATTTCAGCTGAACAATTAGGTGTATGCTCCTATAACAATTTGTGCCCATTTTTTCATCTGCTTCTTCCAGGTCCTGCTCCATCTCTTTGTCCTCCCTCTCTTTTTTTTGTCTTCTCTTTGCATTTCCCCTCACTATCCATCCTCCTCTCTCTGTTTCTGCACACTTACATTTTGTAATGAGCTACTACAGAGTAATCTTCAAATAAAGAAAGAAAAAACAAACGCCATAAGCCATTTGTGAAGTAAATGTAGCAAATGCTACTTTTTTTAACTTTGGAAAAAGAGGCTGATAAGAATTCACAGTACCTTGCTTATGTAATGTCACTGTAGCCAGCAGGTTTGTAGTGCACTGGGACAGTGACGTTTTACACTCCTAAACCTTAAAATGTGTCAAGTTTGTCCCAATAGATGGGGGCAAGAAAAGCTGCTTATGATGGTCTAACCAGTATTTTTTTTTTCCTTACCTGGTTTATTTTGTTTTCTCTTTTTCTCTGTCTCTATCCTCTTCCTCCTGTCCTTGGTCTACAAACCAAAAAGTACTATGTAACAACTAAGCAATTAAGAGTTTATCATATCAAAGAATACAAGTAACACTCATGTACAAAAACTTTTTGTCTGAGTGTTTTAGTTCAAACACTGTTCATGAGGTATCATAGTGCTGCAATACGAATCTTCTTTTTATCAGTATGCTAAGAAACGTAATGTGCTAATTTTAAAAAATTCTAACCTTAATACTTGAAATGGTGCCATTAAGTACTCTAACTTTGTTCGTTCCTATTTAATGAAAACTGGGGTAAACATTTGCTCAATTTTTCAAATAGTAAATTTAATAATAAATGGACTCAAAGCAGAAATATCAAATTAACAGCAATTAAAACAAAACGACTTACTAGTACACCTGTAACTCTTATTTCAAAATACAGTTTTTTCCCTTATCTGTAAATAACTGTGTAGATTATCAATGTACCAACAGTCAATTTTGCATGTTGAAGTAAAATATAAAATAATGTAAGGAAATTAAATGTGAAGTTATTAGGAAAGTAATATCAAAGAGGAAGACTAAAGCAGTTACAATAAAAATGTCAAACTATCAAAAGAGTATTGTAGGTAATGAAGATGTCCACAGTTTTACTGTTAATATACATCATTAAAAATGCTTATATATGATTTTTAAATTATTATTATTTTATGGCTGAGGATGTACTGTCACTTCAAAACACAACTAAAGAGTGGAGTTGGTTATTTAGCCACTGACGATTTATGCTCAACTAACAGGAAATATTTTTAGTCATATAAAAGTTATAGATGATTCATAAAAAATATTTAAAAATAATTTTCACCACACATCAGCTGTAGTAGAGGCTAGTATCAAAATAAAATGCATTTTATTAAGATGAACATCAGCTTGTAAAATGTGAAATGCCTATACCAAAGGTCAGAAGAAACCATTGTTTGAAAACTTTGTTTATTGTGTGTATTGCTTTCTTTTTGGGTGCCTGGTCATTTGCACTCAGAATAAGTCAATGTGTGTCTGCATGAAAAAATATGATGGAACAGTTTCAGTCAGATTAATGATGAATGAATAAATCAACAGAGCTTAACACCTGCTACCAATAAAGTATACTACAAAACATCACTGTCACCATTTATTTTAGATATTATCTAATGTGTGCTATTAACAACTTCAATAGTGACATGCAACAGTCCTAAATTTCAGGGTTCAAATTATTTGAAGGAAAAACTGCTGCTGTTTCAGAGGCTATCGTGAAGTCATACTTATGTTCCTGTGGTAAAGCACTGTATCTAAACATCTACTAGACTATTTAGGCTCTATAAAGTTTCTTAGGCTCAGGATTAGACCAATGGCTTCTAACCTAATATTATTGTTTCCTTGTAAGAGTGTGGGTGTGAACAGAAGGGGGATCTGATCTCCAGACCCTAATGTCTAAGAGCTGTTCTGATGTTTGTGTTTTGAGCACCTCCTCCTGCTCATCTGTTCAACCTCAGAATGAGTCATCTGTATCACCTTGCAGACAAGACCCTATCAGTATTGCCTCTGCTTTTACCAGCACTAACAGAGTAGTGCAATATTGCTTATAGGGTCTTGACTCTAAGGGATGGTCTTCGTCCTGTGGTTTGGTTTGCTCTGATGTTACACAGTTATCTGCAATTGATGAACTTGCCTGTTTCATTTCATGATGTTGAGTGTTAGACGGCTGCAGAGTGTAGATCTCACTCTGTCAGAGTGTGACACAAGCTCAGTGAAGGTCGGGCACATAGGAGCTTTACAGTGAAAAATAATTAAATAACCTAAATTGTAAAACTAAGGAAGATGTTTGAAGCTTCTTAAGTCAAGGGTTGACAGCTGTAAAGTTGTTTTGTTTTTGGTTACTGTTTTGTCACTTAGCCCTAGCCCTTAACTATTCTCTATTTTGACTGAAAAAGTGGTAAACACCAGCAATAAATTTAAGTCAATTTGTGATTCAATTTGAAAACCATTAAAAATCATTTTGATGAACTGAATGGTACCTTAATAGGTAGTCTTCTAGAATAAACATTATGAATTTGTACGTAGGCATTCATCTTGCCCTAATTTTTCTACATGGGCGATCCACTTTTCACTTCAGTCTTGGGCCCTCTACCAGAGGCCTGGGAGCTTGAGGGTTCTGCTCAGTATCTTAGCTGTTCCTAGAACTGCGCTCTCTGAGGTTGTTCCTGGGATCTGTTGGAGCCAGTTTGGGGGTCACAGCACAGAGGGCTCCAATGACCATTGGCACCACTGAGGCCTTGACTCTCCATAACTTCTCTATGTTCTCTTTCAGCCATTGGTATTTCTCCATTTCTCCAGCTTCCCATGTTCTTCTTGTTCATACAGTCTCTTGGGATCATTACATCTACCACCACTGCCTTCTTCTGTGGTTTGTCAACCACCACAATGTCCGGTTGGTTAGCCATCACCTCATTGTCAGTCTGGATCAGGAAGTCCCACAGTATCTTAGCTCTGTCATACTCCACCACCCTTAGTGGAGTCTCCCACTTTGACTGTGGGACTTCCAATGCATACGCTGTACAGATGTTACTGTACAATGTTCCAGCCACTTGGTTATGGTGTTCCATGTATGCTTTGGCTGCCTGGATCTTACATCCTGTGCTGAACTGTCTCAGGGCCATCTTTGTACAGCCTGCATCTTGAGTCTTGTCTGGTGTGGTAGAACCTGGCCTCTATTGTTCTTGTTCTGAAGGCACAAGTGACTGTAACATTAAGAAGAAGGAAAATGAGAAGCTCAAGAAATACCGAGGGCTCAAGGAGGAATAGAACCACAATTTTTCTAACCCTGAAGGGGTAAGAAAAATTCTCCACAGTTTTGGAGAGTCAAGGCCTCAGTGATGCCAGTGGTCACTTGGCACTATTATCCTCAAACTGGAAGAGTGGCTCCATCAGATCCTAGGAACAATCTCAGAGATCTCTGTCCAGAAGAGCGCAAACCTAGGAACAACTAAGATACTGTGCAGAACCTTCAAGCTGGGAGTGATTTTTCTCACATATTTTTGAAAAACAAGATGTTGGTAGGGTGATTTTTTTTTTTAAATTTTAACAAAGGTACACTTGCTAGACAGACTAGAGCAACAGTGTTGAGATAGTTCAACATAACCAAGTCTGTCTTTCTGTCACCTGATCCAGCAATATAAATTAGACTGCAGCATAAAATCCTTTGTTTTACTGTAACAGTACAGCTTTGTTTATTTGCATTATCAACAAATGCTAATGTTGATTATTAGCTGTCTGTATTGCAAATACATTCATACAGTAATACTATCAGGAAAACAGTGAGCATGAGTGATGAATAATTTTATACCTGACTGATTTAAATCTTAAACATAACTTTCTCCATAGATTCTGGACCAGATTGTTTTAGCAAACATTCTCATAGTTATTTTGCTGGTTTAACAACGGGCCTTCTTTGTAACAACAAAATATTTTGGCTTTAGGCTTAACCCAATAATCCAGCTTCACTGTGCACTACTCTGGTTTATTAAAACAGTTGGAAGTAATCTCTCCATCCATGGCAAATAGCTGCATTTTACAGCAAATGTCTTCTCCTGCTCTGAAACTTCCAACACAGATTCTTGATACTGAAGATTAAAAGAAAACAAACTCTTTTCTGCTTTTGTAGGTTTTATAATATTCAGTGTTAAGTTTTCTCTCTTTTCCAGCCATCTGATTTAGGATTTTTAACTCAGATCGAAACATAACAATTATGGATGACTAACATGACCTATGCCATAAAGCAACAAGGAACACCTCAAATGAAAAAAAATTTTGCTCTCACACAGACTGAAGAGGTAATTTGTCTTGAAAGGTTGGACCATGTCACCGAGAAGAACAGCTACAAGATGCTCTGTGCTTGACACTCTTTCCATGTTGCACTACTGTGGGAGCTGCAGCAAGCAGTGCAATAATGAAAGGGCATCAATCAGCAGGGCAGTCCACAGGGCATTCACCCCACCCTGTCTTACCCATGCCTTTGAGCAAGGTATCAACGCAACAGTGACACATGCTTACCACCGTGCCCTCCCCAACTTCCTTTTGTAATCTGTCAATAAATGTTACTTTAAACCAGTGGTTCTCAGACATTTCTTGCTGTGCCTCCCTTCAGGGTAAGAAAAATGTCTAGACAATTCAACAAGATTGTCTGGAATATGGGCAACAAAGTTTAAGTTTAACTAATTACAAAACAAACAAGAACAAAAAAACTTTAAGATTGATATATTTCTTTAAGATTTTCTGTTATTAATTTGTTGTCAGGAAAAAGTGAATGTTATTTTGACTTTTTGCAGACTTTTTTGTCTGTTGGATCTCTGGTGTCATCATTTTAGATCAAAAAGGAGTGTACTGCAGCGCACACTGGCCATGTGATCACAAAAATCTGAGCTCATCCTCTGACGGGCTGGCAGATCTTAGTGGACATGTAAGATGACAAAATTTATGTCATAGCAGGAGCGGATGTTGGAAGGCATAAATACGTAAGTTACCGGCCTTACATGCAGCCATGACACACTGAGTAACAGAGTATCACACCAAGTATCATCCAGCACTGCAGATACCTCACTCAGATCCAACAGTGAGAGCATGTTTGCCCACCTTGCTTAGACCTTTCGCCCCTGATTTAAGGTGACACCCACTAAAATAGAAGTACACTAGAATAACCACCGAATGCACTAGGCAAGATTTTTGGCTGCCATCTTGCTAGGTGCTACACCTATCATTGTGTATTGTTTACATGTTGAAGCCACACATTATTAATTCCTTATTTGTGCAGTATGATGTGTCATCAGTCCGAAAATGCATAGAAACAGCCTTATTTTACCTAAACAAACATATAATGTGCATTGTGGAAACAGGAGCCAAGTGTATTCTTTAATGATCTTCCCACAAAAGCCCGGTCAAGCATTCGCAGTGGCACAATGCCAACCCAGCGCACTACCATGCTCACACACATGGATCAAGCAACAGGTGTAAATAATCATACACTCTGTGTACAAATGCTCCCTGATGAAGACCTCTACATTATTGTGATACAAAGTGACAGTTTATTCCATGTGTCTAATCATTTAATCAATTAATTTGATCATGTATGATAAGAAAAGAGGAATGTGGATTCAAAACTATATCATGTAATGACCTAGTGCAAAAGAGTATTTTATATTTGTGAATAAAAGGGTTTTATAACTACTTGCAAACAAGGACATTTCATTTTGACTACTGTATCAGAAGGTCTGTATGTTTTGGTTTCTAAACTGGGCAATCGAGCAACTAGGGGTCATGAAACCTCTCTTGAGTTGATTGGTTCTGGGGTTTGTGCATACTCTGATCGTGGGTGCTTCCTGAAAGTTGATTGGCTCATGGGTCCAAAAATGCACAAATCACGAGCCCCCATGTAGATAAATACTCCTTGCTTTGTATTTCACTTATACCGTAACTTCATCTCAGGCTTTGTACTCTGTTGAACTTGTGACTTGCTATAGCATGTAATAAAGTTACACAAAAGACAATTCTCTTGTTTTAGTTCTTTATTCCACTATTGTTTTGGAAAGTCCACCACATTTTGTAAAAAGTTTTATTATTGTCAGTATTATCTATATGCCAATGTTTGGCCATGGAAACATGCTTTGTGTAAAACCAAAAGAAGTCCCAACCTGCAACCTTTTAGGACACCAACCACTCCTCTCAATTTGAGAACCACTGCTTGCTTTAAACAAAACTTTTGCCTTGTCTGTTGTTGGGTATAGACCTTCTTTTAAAAAAACCCCAAAAAAACTCAAAAACAGTTAAACAGTAGACTTGCCTTGCAGGCAGCGGACAGTAAAAAATTATATTAGTGATGTGTTTTTAACTCTTATAACAACTCCAACTAACAACTTTATATGAATGCTACTTTCTAACATTAACATCAGCATCAGTTTTGCTTTACATGGTATCAACAAAGATTTTGGTGGTTATTTCTAAGCGCTAATGGCAGCAGAAGCTAGCTGTTGTTACTTCCTGCAGGAATGTTATATTTCAGCCAGAATAAAACTGATGGTGTTGTAAAGGTTTATAATAGTATTTGTATGAACTGCAGTGATATTTTTGAGATTGGCAGATATCCACTTTGTTTAATGCATTTTTTTTTTAGACTAAGATTATGTTATGTTGAAAAATGACAGCTGTATGTGCAATATTGTGAGACATCACACTCGGAGTAGGTTTGTAATTGACTCTTACTACAGTACTACCACATCAACTTTTAGCTCAACATGTGTAAAACTGACTGAGTTATAGCCATTCTTATATTGGCTAATGTCAGTTAGCTGTGGTGGCCATCTTGAATTGGTTTGACTATCCGATGATTAACTTCTGAAAGTTTCATTAAAATCTATTCAGAGGTTCATGAGACATGTTGGTAACAGACACAGAAACACATTCTCACACACATGCACACAGACAAGGCTCCACATTCACCTTTTAGCTGCAGGCAATAATTATCCTGTCATTTTGATTATTTCACTTAAATGCCTGTTTTGCATCACATTTTGATTGACCTATACTTACCAAAAGAGAGAGAAAGTAATTCCTTATCTTGAATTACCTTAGTTACTAAAAGACTATAAAATATTTGCCTTAAAACCTGGTCTTCAAAACATGAATCAGTGAGACATAACAGATTACAACTTCAAATGTCCTTGATTTTCTATGAATTTTACAGAAACTATGGCAAAATGAAGGATAAAACAAACTGGAGAAATTGCATTTTCTGCAAAGAATGTATGGTGAATGCTGAGGGCTGAATGAAATTGCTAAAAATTGTTGATGCATGAATTGTTAACTGAATTGTTGATGGTACCAAAGAAACTACAGTTGAAACCAGTTTACATACACTATATAAAAAGAATAAACTTTTCCCATTTTAGATCAATTAGGATTTTCTAAATTATTTCTATTTGCTAAATGCCAGAATAATGAGAGAGAATGTTTTTAAGGTAATTCTTATTACTTTCTTTAAAGTCAAAAGTTTAAATACACTTAATTAGTATTTAGTACCATTGCCCTTAAACTGTATGACTTGGGTCAAACGTTCTGGATATCCTTCCACAAGCTTCTCACAATAGTTGGCAGGAATTTTGGCCCATTCCTCCTGACAGAACTGGTGTAACTGAGCCATGTTTGTAGGTCGCCTTGCTCGCACATGCCTTTTCAGCTTTGCCCATGAATTTTCAATAGGATTGAAATCAGGACTTTGTGATGGCCACTCCAAAACATTGACTTTGTTCTCCTTAAGCCACTTTGTAACCAGGTTGGCAGTATGCTTCGGCTCATTGTCCATTTGGAAGACCCATTTGCACCCAAGCTTTAACTTCCTGGCTGATGTCCAGTCCCTCCTGCAGCAAAACAACCCCACAACATAATACTGCCACCCCCTTGTTTCACAGTTGGGATGGTGTTGCAAGCTTCCCCCTTATTCCTCCAAACCTAACGATGGTCATTATGGCCAAACAGTTTAGTTTTAGTTTTGTCAGACCACAGGACATGTCTCCAGAAATGAAGGTCTTTGTCCTTTTGTGCATTTGCAAACATTAATCTGGCTTTTTTATGTTTCTTCCTGGCTGAGTGGTCTTTCAGCCCATGTCGATACAGGACTCGTTTCACTGTGGATAATGACACACTCTTACCAGCTTCAGCCAGCATCTTC
>JAOXNZ010000001.1:2811295-2823136 GCA_028566095.1 Kryptolebias brasiliensis | reverse complement strand
GAATATACTGACCAGTCAATGCATAAATTGTGTTCTTATTGTTTCAAAAGTCCTTTTTCCAAATTTTGAGAGAACTCTATTTTACATAAAGGCTTTGTTAGTTTGCATGCACTGAATAGCTAAAGAAACCAAGAATAATATATTTCTCTCATTATTATTATTTTTTGATTCAGTAGTTTGCAATAAACTCATAAATTTAAAGATTTTTCAGTTTGTCATTCATCACCTACCAGCACAAAGAAGTCACCTCCAAGTACACACTGTGAGCTGTAGTAAGAAGGAAGCTGTGGGGGGAGCTATTCTATTATCCTGTCAGGTGAAATTTTGGCTCTAGACATGTCTGGGTTTGGGGTAAGTGGTATCAGAAAATCCTGCAAAACAGCAGATAAGTGTTTTTTTTTTTTCCAACACAAATATGCATAATAATATTTTATGATCTTAGGCAGTTTCAGTGGAGAGTTGTCCTTGTGGTTCTTTATGTAGACCATAAAAAGACAGGTTGAAAGAACAAACTTGAACACTAAAGAATATTTATTTATTTACTGTGAAATCCCAGACATGACATTTAGTTTTAAATTACTAATCATGAATATGGTTCAGATCAGTGCAATTCAATTTTTTATTTCATATACAACCCTTTCATAATAAATGCCCTCTCAGGAAGCAGCCACTTAAACTTGTTTATAGTACAATTTAACATATGAGCATCTATAAAATACCAAATGACTTTGATTAACTGAACTAAAACCTAAAATTTGGTTTCAAATTGTATTTATGTTGATATTTGTTTTTGTAACAAAATACATTCTTGCATTGTTAATTGACTAAAATGTTAACTCGGTGATCTAAACAAGAGAACACAACCATCATAATGAATGTGATAGAAATAGTCTTAAACACTTTGATCATGCAGCTTCAGTTTTTCTGATTTTTTACCCTTTTGAACCATTTTAATTTTTCAGTTGAATTACAGCAAAACATGAAACAAAGCTGGAAGTATTGTTGGTATTTGGAAGTATTTTTTACATTTTTATAAACAGTGACATTATTAGTTATTTTAAAAGTTATCCAACAATTCAGCATTTTTTTTATTTTAATATTTTGGGTTTTACTTTGTTTTTACCCTGCGTTTAACTTACCAAACATAGATTCATTCAGTATGAGCATTTATTTCTGTGATTTTTATTTGACATGATTTTTGCCCTAAAATGTTAGATTATGTTTGTAATCTTGTTCAAAACAGCTAAAAAATTTTTATATCTCTGTTTTTATATTGTCCTTTTTTACATCTCCTTTTGTATTAACCACTGGGTGCCACAAAAAAGGTTTCACTTTGTCTTTTTGATTTTTGCCTTTTATGTATATAAATGCGTAATTGTTTACATGTTTCACACTTTCGCACAGGAGCATACCCTAATATGATAAATATGTTTGTGATTTCAGGCTTGAACAATGCTTTGCAAGTTCAGAAAACAATGATATCAAGAAAGAAAATATATAAATTCATCTTTGTTTTTGGATAGTCTCGTTCAGTGCCCTTTTGTAGAAAAGAATAAAAAAAGATACTCTGAAAACATGTTCCTCTTTAAATCCCCTGGAGTTGCCTTTTCAACCTAATTTTATTATTTTAATGAATACATTTTATTAGTGTTGCGTAAATTAATAACTTCAATTTTTTAGGAAACTAGCTGTATCTTCAGTTCACAACATTGATTTTGGTGTTTTATGTTGTAAATACAAAAGAAATATGGTCTTTGTTTCTATGGCCCTACTAGTCTCTGAACATTTTTAATTTCTAAAATGGTGGAATTTTTGTCAGGAGAGGCAAACAAAATGCATACAAGTATCAGTTTGACTGCTTGTTGCACTGTGTAAAATGAGACACTTAATTAGTATAATTTGTAGAATGACAAGTTGTTTATTCAAAATAAATATTAGCCTTGTCACTAGAGATAACATTCATTTTACATGTATTGAACTTAAAGATATAAAGAACCGCAATGTCTTCCAGTGTGTGTTTGTTTTTTTACAATTTGCAAAATTTCTTAGGCCATGTGCATGTAAGCAAACCTATTAATCTGGGAGACTGTGACGAAGTGAAGATTCAACACAAATGGCTGGCTTCCTTAGATAGATAACTATTACTTATTTGCTTTTAAAATGTATGTGAATGTTTTGTACAGTGCCCTGAGATGACTTTGTTATGACTTTGGGGCTATATAAATTAACTCAACTGAATTAATCAACAAAAACTTATGACTGCTCATAAACAATCACTGTATGATACAGTAAAAGTAACACAAAAGACTCTTCAGTTCTATACACTTCTTCTCTATACAGATCCATGGATTACAAATGCAGTGGCAGCTCCTGAGAAACTTCTCAGGTGGTGAATATGATGACAAAAACATTTTTTTTAACGGGTTAATGAATTTGATAATAAATTTAGAAGTTGGCTAAATGTCCCAGTGTTTTTTTATGAGTTCAAAATACATGAAATATGATAATAAGGAGGGATTTTAACATGGTCTTGTATTTTGTGTATACAAATGGTCACAAATTAATCTCTCTGCTACTGACTGGTGACAAAAAGATGCATATGCGTATTGCATCTGCAAGCCTGACAAGTCGTGAAGCTAGTAGTGGTAGCTGGTAGTGTACTGGGTTTGTGAATGGTTAGACTTAAAATATTCATGTAAAGCACATTCGAGGTCCACTCCTGTCTGCCATTTTTTGTTCAGCTGCATCAGATTTTTTCAATTGCATGAAGCTGCGATAATGTTTTTGCCTGTGTCTCTGTGTGTGTGCATGTGTGAGCATTCATTTGTCTGTCACATTAGCAAAATATCTAATGAACCACTAGACAAATTTTAAGGAAGCTCTTAGAAAGTAATCATTACATGACCATCTGTAACTGACTAACCTTTGGAGTCAGCCCCAATTTTACAAATAAAGTTGGGTGTAGTAGTAGCTGAGAGTCATTCCCAACACATACTCTAACACAGTTCTATGTGATCACGTGAGATCTGTTCTTAAATTATGCAGTTAACTATTAGAGTCAACCGTGTCTGTCTTCTAGCAAAATAACTCATGATCCACAAAACAGATTTTAATGAAACTCTCAGAAAGTAATCAATGCCTGTACATCTACAACTGATTTACTTTTGGAATCAGCCCAAATTAAGATGACTACCACTGCTAGTTGACATTAGACAACGCAAAAGGGATACACCTCAGTCAGTTTTGCAGATAATGAGCAAAACTTTGTGTGGTAGTAGCTGAGAGGCATCCTTATGATGAGATGTGTCAACACCCATTCTTTGACTGCTAACACATTTCATGAAATAGAAGTCCAGTTGTTTTTGTTTTTAACCTTTTTTGGTCCTGGATGACTAAGAATCTACATCAGCATTGTGGAAAACTGCTTCCTTTCAAATTAAAGTAATGAAACATGCAGGTGTTGATTTTGGTCTGATTTCTACAGGTGAAAAGGAACTTGTGGCCCTTAAGGGTTTTGTTTACATTAACAAATACTTAATAAAGCATAAATAATATTTACTTTAGAAGGGTTCACAAAAAAGCTTAACAAACTAGCACCTAGCAACTATCTCAATTATTATTATTATTATTAATAATGCACTACAGGATGAGTATATAGTCAATTCAAACATTGTCTAACCAATAATACATGTCTAACACATGGTGTGAAAGTACATTTATATGACTATTTACATACATATACACAAAGTATAAAGAATAGTTAATTCATGAGTTAATAAGCATGAACAAACATTGAGTATGTTTGAAGTAATTAGTCTTTATGGGTAAAGCATTAATAAATGTGTTAAAAAATGTGTTAATTTATAGCTTATTAAGTTTCAATCAACCTTAATTAATGATGTTTTCAAGGTTATTTATTCATTTATTAATGATTAAATAAGGCTAAATAAGATGTAGTTATTATAAAGTGCTACAAGTGCTATTATATTATAAAGTGCTAAGAGACAGGAGCTGTTATGGAGTTATGTTTGTGACACAGAGTTGAACACACAATGAAACTGATGTGTGCGTGTGTTTTAATTTGAGCAAACAATAACCACTCAAGTTGGAAAAATTGGGAAATAATGATGATGATGATGTTCTTTTGGGTACTCCCTTCTTCAGGGGTCGCCACAGCGAGCAAACTCGCACAAACAATTTGGCAATTGTTTTACGCCAGATGCCCTTCCTGCTGCAACCTGGGCTCGAACCTACTAATAAAAAATCTATCCATTTTCTTTACTCGCTTTTTCCATTCCGGGTCGCGGGGAGCCGATGCCTATCTCCAGCAGTCACTGTGCAAGAGGTGGGGGACACCCTGGACAGGTCGCAAGTCCATCACAGGGCCACATAGAGACAAATGAGACAAACAACCATTCACACTCTCACTCACACCTAGGGACAATTTTTTAAGAGTTACCAACTAACCTATGATGGATGCTTTTGGTCTGTGGGAGGAAACCGGCCTAATTCAATTCATCCTTATCAAAATTAACATTTCAGATATCCAGAATGTCTTTTTATCCTTTTCCAACTCATATAAGAGGGTTGGTGTTTGTGGTTGAAGCATATCCATTGAGAGTGAGAGGCAGGATGTGTCTGTGTGTGTGTTGGGGAATGGGGATGCAGAAGGAGAGGTTTGCCCAGGGTGCCATTCATGGTAGAATTTTAGGTTACTTTTGTAAACCTGGTCCTCTGAGTAGCGTGAGTGAGTTTCTCACATTGGGAAGCCCTTGGGATGACCACAACAGAAGCTCCTATTATGTTACGCCAGCCAGGAATGGTTGGAAATAGGCCTGTCCGCGTCAGGGAGAGCAGGGACCCTCCCCCTATTTATAGGGCTGTTGCTGCACTGACAGTTTATTCAAAAATGTTTTGTGCTTCCTCACAACACCAGAGCAAGGAGGGTGACTTGGTGAGACACTCACTCAGGCTACTCAGAAAACCGAGGTTACGAAAGTCAACAAATGTTTTCTTTCAAAGCTTTAGTTTTGTGTCTCACATTGAAGAAATCCCATACTGCTCAGCAGATCACACATTACGAGCCAGCTGGTCATAGCACTTACTCACGTTCTCCTGTGCACTTAGTGCTACACTGAGTACTGAATGAGCCAGTGATCATGCTGTGACGTCAAGTTTGTAAAACCTAGCAAATTTGTGAGGAGAGGCACAGCATGCTGCAATACAAGAGATACTCCCTTAAGCAGGGCCCATGAAGAGCTTAAGTCCTAGTAGAATGAGCATGCAGGCCCTCTGGAGACTGTAGCCCTTCTGAGCTATAAGTTAAGGCATTTGCAGCAGTGATCCAGTGGGAAAACCGCTGTTTGACGCTGTTCTCAGAATGGGTCTTAGCCCAGGAGACAAACAGTGATATGTTCTGATTCTGATATGTTTTGTCCTGTCTAAGTAGATCTGTAAAATGCATACTGGGCAGAGTTTGTTCAATTTCTCCTGGTCCTCAGAAAAGAAAGGAGGGGATTAAAACGCCACCAACTCGATTGGAGAGTATGACCCCAACACTTTAGGCTCAAAAGCAGGGTTGGGGAGCAAAGTCACATTAGTCTTGTCCAGAGAGAACTTTGTACAAGATGGATGTACTGATAAAGCATGGATTTCACCCACACAACAAAGTCAAGACAAATGTCAAGATAAGTTTTTGGAGCTACTACTACCTTTAATTCCATCGGATCCAGAGGCTCAAAGGGTGAAGCAGTGAGAACATCCAGCACCAGAGGTAGAGCCCATAATGGAGCCATAGTTTTTGAGACAGGGAGATTTGTGTGAGCCAGTCTTTCTGGGTGGGGGTGAACAATTTACCCTTGTGCCTGAAACAGCAAGTTTATGCATGCAGAGGGCACAGCTTCTCCCAGAAGAGCTGTGTTATCTCCGCTAACCAGTGTTTTGATGGCCAGTGAGGTGCAATGAGAATCATTGACAGGCCCTCTGACTGTACCCTGGTAAGTCTGTCAACTAGCATTGGTGAAATGAGAGCTATGGGGGCAAATGCTTAGCACAGAGCCATTTATGGGCAAGTGCATACACCCCAAGAGGTGCAGTTTGATCGTGCAGGGAGAAGAACACAGGACACTGATTGTTCTCTTGTGAGACAATCCACAGATAGTTGCCTGTACCTCCCCTTAGACCAGCCTGGCCACCTTCGGTTGGAGTCTCCATTCTGCAAACTGTGGAATCCCCCTGTAGAAAAGATCTGCTCCTCAGTTCAGCACTCCTGGGACATGAGTGGCCCTTACATACAGAAAATGTCTGCTGCTCCAAATGATCAGTTTGTGAACCAGCGCATGGTGTCCTTACAGTAGAGGAATAAAGTGTTTCAGTGTTAGATGAACAGCCAGCAGCTCCGGATAATTTATGTGGTCCGATTGCATATTTGAGCCCCAAGAACCATTTACAGTTTTCCCTTCGCAGCTAGCTCCCAACCTGACTGGGATGCATCTGTTGTTACCACTTTTCTGTTCTGTACATTCCCATTGGAACGCCCTGGGTCAGTGTATTAGCCTCATGCTAGTGCAATTGTGCAGGCTGTGGTGACTCTCACTCTGTGAGAAATATGTGGATTCAGCTTCCGTTGAGAGGACATTCAGCATTGGGATCACTACTAATGCTGAGGCCAATGGCCCTAAAAGCCTTCTGCAGAGTCTGAGTGATACCAGATTTCCTCTGTGAAACATGGACAAGCAGTCCACCATGGCTTTCACTCTTTCCTCTGATAGTCTCACTCTGGCCTGAACTGAGGCTAGAGAGAGACCTATAAAGATGTTCTGAGAAGGAAGCAAAACACTCTTCTCCATATTTATGTTGAAGCCCAAATCCATCACGTCAAAACAGATTGGAGACTCAAATTTCCCCAAAAGGGAGGACGAGTTATTTATAGTATTTTCCTTGACATGCAAATCTGAGGTATTTTCTATGTGGCGGGTATATGGGGATGTGAAAATAAGCATCCTGGAGGTTGACTGATGTAAATCAATCACTGGGATGTAGGAAGCACAGCAGAGAGGCATGAGTCAGCATCCTGAATATGTATTTACTCAAATGCTTGTTTATAGGCCGGAGGTTTAGGATTGCATGGATCCCATGACCGCCTTTCTTTAGCACAAGGAAATATTGTGAATAAAAGCCCTCGTGACTGTGTTTGTGAGGAATTAACTCATTGTCCTTTTCTCCACAAGAAACTTTCCTGTTACAAGAAAAGAGTGACTTCTCCTTTGGTTGTGACTGAATCACTACCCTAAAACGTGGGGGAGGAATTTGGCATATTGCAGCCTGTATCCCCTTCTTATAGTTTCCAAAACCCACTCAGAGTTTGTGCCTTCTGCCCACTTCTCTGCTTTCACTGTCAGGTGGCAGATAGGCCAGTCTGTCAAACGCGGGCTGAGAACGCCTCTTTGGAGGTGGGTGGCAGCTGGTCAGGGCAAGAGCCTTCAGGCTTTTTTTGACATGGGGCTTTGGGGGTGGAGGGTTTCTGCAATGCCTGTACAGGTCCTTGCAATTTTGGCAGTATTGGTGTTCTGAAGGTGGAAGGCAAGTGAGCCTCCTGCTGAGCAAAGATCTGGTGCTGGTCAGTGGGCCTGCAATCGTGGTGGCAAACGTAGACCTGGGAAGACCTCCTTTCTTCTCCTTCTAACTCTTTTGCATTGAGGTGACCGCTGCTCCAAACACCCTCCTGTGGGGTGATAAGGGGTGTCAAGGAGGTCCTCCTTTTCTTTTGTGGAGAGTGTGGTAAAATGCAGTCACCTGGCCCTCTCCTGCAGAACCATCAACCCCCATGGTTCTACCCAGAGTCTGCCTTGCCACTTTGTAGAGTTGGTGGCAGTGATCTATAATGATACACATTTTTTTCCCATAATGCAGTTTCTGATGAGGTTGTCATCTGCTCCTCGAGTTCTGCTTGATAAGCCATCAGTGACAAGGTGTTCTGAGCAAGGACTGAAAGTGCAGCTGACAGGTTCTTCCCATCAAAACACAAGCTTTGTGGTAGCGCATTTGCACACGTCATACAGGTGAAAATCCTGTGCATATGAAGATGGGTTTTTATGACCAGTTTGGCCTGCACTCAAGAGAATGGGTTTTGCATCCCAACCTGAGGGCTGTGGATATTGGTCATTATCCTCATCATAATCCGAAAAAGGCAGTTCTTTCAGACATCTTTCAGGCATCTTAGAGTTTAGAGTTTTGTAAAGTTATATAGTTGAGTGAGCTTAACGTGAAACCCTGCTCAATCATTTCAGGTGACATGGTGTGCATGGCGTCAAGGATTTCGCCCCAACTTGTTCCACTTCTGCATAGGTGGCCAGTGAAGCCACCTGATCGACCGGTTCCTGTTCGGTAGTTGCAGAAGGCATTACTGGGTTGCTCATAGAAAATGTCAACTGATGGGCCAGATGGCGATGGACCACAGACTGCAGTGCAAGCACTCCTCCTCAGACTCATGGGCTGCCTGGGCATGTTTCAAACTGAGACACACCACACCACACACATTGGGAGGTCATTCCAGCTTCATTTTTTGGCAGGTTCATGTCTGGTGGGTCTTTTCTGCTTTTGTGGAAGCCCTAACAATATCCATGTTCCAGGGAGATTTGGCTGTGAGGCTATTATATAGCTGGTGACAGCTAAGCTAACCAGGTGTGGTGAGTATTGCTACTCTGGGACAACCAACATGCAACCAGTAACACAGTAGATTTTTTTTTCTGGCAGTATTGCTACCAAAAAACAGCTACTCGCTGTGGTACTGCACAGTACTGGAGCAAAGCGCCCAGCGACCTAGCTTGTGCACGTATCTACAGACAATTTAGCTAGGCTCTGAGAGAGAGACAGTACCTGCTAGAGAGCTGGTCCGAACTTTTGCTTGTTGTGAGGAGAAGTTTTTGAATAAACTACCAGTGCAGTGTCAGCCCTATAAATAGGGGGAGGAACTCTGCTCTTCCTGACACTGACAGGCTTTTTTCCAACCATTCCTGACTGGCATAATGTATTAGGAGCTTCTGATTAGATCATGCCGAGGGCGTTCCCAATGTGATACACAAAACAAAAGCTATGAAAGAGAGTCACCATTGTCCACAGTTCTCCAAAATATTAGAAAATCTGTTTAATTATCAAATACAGAAAATGTTTGACATTTTAAAAAAAAAAAAGTGACTCTCCAATAGTCAATATAGATTCAGATAAAATAGTTCAACATCGTTGTCATTAATTGTCTCAATTTGGGAGAATACAATTGCTAAAGATCAGAAACAATACACAGCTAGAGTATCCTTTCTATCTGATGTAATCAGTCACAACACATTAATAAATACATTTGAACATTATAGGATCAGGGGTGTTGTATTTGACCTGGTAAGGAATTATTTTGGTGACACAAAACAATTAGTGAAGTTGGATGAAAATAACTCCTTATTCAGTTCAATTCAGTTTATTTACATAGCATCAATTCACATCTAAAATCATCATCAAGTATCAGGTTAGGAGAGGTGGTGGAAGATTTAGACCCAGAATGCAGACTGACACAAGAAGCTGAAAGAATAAACTAATTTATTAAATAACTAAAACAAAAAGCTGACGTGGCAGCAAAACAAACTAACAACAAAACATACAGAAGATCACAAGGAGACACGAGAACATTACCTGAGTGTGGCAGACAACCAACAATGAACAATAGTTCATTGTTGAACTCATAAGTCCCAAGTCAACCCTTAATATAGGATTATATATATACATTTTTAGAGCAACCAGGGTAATAATGTTGTTTTTTACTGTATTTTGTGAACATAACAACTACCTTACTGCAGAATGTGGTTAATACAGTCTGTCTCCATAAAGTTGTATTCATCATGTAGGTGCAATGCATTTACACTAAAAGCTTAACAGCTGTAAATTTCCTATTATGTCCGTGTTCCAAACTCATTGCATGCCTATCTGTTTTTTACAATTAAACATGTCAACATTTTGCAAAATTGATAGTTTTGGTCTACTATTCCTAGCAGGTAAGCTGATTACTATACATTTACAGAGCTATATATCAGCAAGTTTCTCTTTGTGAATTTGTTTAAAACATCCAGCATTTCTGCATAGCATAGGAAAAAGCAGAAGGCAATAACAGACACCCAATAGAGATACAATGTAAGAATGTACAAAAAGTAATGGAAATAAAACACACACACAAAACTTTACAACCCTAAACTCAAAAAAACCCTTTAAAAACCTTAACAACACAAAAGTTATCAGTTATTTTTATTGTTGCTGTGTTTTTCTTTTCAGCAGTAAATTAGAAATCAGAAACACACGTGCATTAGAAAAACAATTAAGAGAATAAATGCCTGAAACAATCTAAAATATATTAAAAAAGCATTGGGTGAAAAGAAGTTTTTGTCTTGATTGCAGGTAAAAGTCAGCCAGTATTGCTTTTGTCAGATATCTTTCACTGGCTCACAACTTTCTCCGGCTTCTTTAAAAGAATGAAGGAAGGAAATGAGGTACAAAACGCCAACCAGGAACTCAGTGGCTTTGCATGAATTTCTTGTGCCGCACAATGCAAATCCAAATTCTAATCAGCTTACTTCATGAACAACCAATTAGCTGTCTGCTGTCCTCTAATGATGTGCTGACAAACACATGATGTGAAACACTTGATAAACAATGTGACAATGTTTTCAAACTCTTATCTTTGAGTTGAGACAAAGGCTTGATTAAAAACAAATCTGTAAAGGAAAGTCAGCAATTTCAGGGAGGGTTAAAAGGAAGACATACCATTTCTATAATATTAGAGGCTTACTGGCTAATGCACTCAATTTATGTTTGAAAACAAATTACATTTGTTTGTAATCTAACTAAGAAGTTCTTGTTTTAAACATTATTTTTATTACTTTGTGTTACTTTCAGATGTTGGGTTTTCTAATACTTTTCATGAGAATATATTAAGATTGTGCATATTTGGTTTGTGACTGATGTGATACTGCACACATTGTCATACACTGCCAAAGATTCAACACATTAAAGATAAATAAGTGGCAAATATTGATACAGCACAATATGCTATAGCCCTTAATCACAATTTGATGCAATTCAAAATTAAAAAAAGATAAAATGCAATACAAAACAACAAAGCAAAGAAATGATTTTATATTAATTACTGAAACATTTTTTTGCTCCCTAATAAAAATAACTGCTGACAAACAGGTCATGTCCTAAACTTACAAAACATTTTTAGGAAACCTTACTTGTAAATACACAAAAATTAGGCCTGTTGCAAAAATCACTAAACTGATGTGTTTAGCACCTTTTCAGTAACTCAGTGAGCAACAAAATGCATTTTAATTTTATTAAAAATAAAATGTAAGTTAAGCTTTTTTTCTGGGATATTAGTTGATGCACATGATCAGAGTGAAGCACACATTTTCAGTGTTTGTTGCTATACAGGCATTCCTGCAGTTTCCTGCATGTTTTCTTGAGATGGCATTTGTTGTGAATTGGTGGTATATAAATAAACTGAAGTGAATAAACCAGTATGTGTTGCTAAGGAAAAAAACAATACCACTGAACAGCAGGACTTGCATCAGAAGAAGAGTTGGATAGTAAAAGAAGAGTCTACTAGAGCTATAAATCTGTTTCCATACGCTAATGAATTGGGGTTATTTTTTTTCCAGAAATAAAGTCCTACAACATCTATCAGTGCTTACTTGAAGCATCAGGTTAGATATATTTATGTTTAGATATAAAATAATTTATAAGTATTTGGCAATTGACTACCTAATATCATAAAACTGTAGAACTGGTTCTAAAGCTCTT
>JAOXNZ010000001.1:2671150-2687799 GCA_028566095.1 Kryptolebias brasiliensis | reverse complement strand
GTTGTGTTGCATATGCTGGGGGGAAGGGGATGGGCACCAAGGTGCAGGCATGAATCCCCCTGGGGCCAGCTCCACAATTGGCCCCCTCCCAGTTGATTTTCCCATTTTCAACCAACCCTACTTCACACTCTGACTGAGATATAATTTTTCTAAAAGATTGTTGTTTCATGACAGCACAGTCACCAATTGTGTCACCAGTTTTCACTACTGTTCAGTCAGTCCAAGATTTTTGTCTTCCAGTGAAGTGTAACACCACTCCACGCTGATTCCTGCAGCAGAAACACCATACCAAACTATCTTTTTATTCATTCAAAACATCACCTGCACAATTATTGCTTCCTGACAAAACTAAACTTAACTTTTAAAGTCAACTTGATTTAAGATGGTTGCCACAGCCAACTGTCTGAGTCTTCCCCAGGGTCTCCTCTCAGTTGGACATACCCAGAGCACCTTCCTAAGGAGGCATCCACAGAGCATCTTTATAAGATAACCAAACCACCTCAACTGGCTACTTTCAGTGTAGAAGAGCAGAGGCTCTACTCTGAGATGCTCTCGGATAACTCAACTTTTCAGCGTATCTCTAAGGGAGAGCCCAGCTACCATCTGGAAAAAAATCATTTTGACCACCTGTATCCACAGTCTCACTCTTTCAGTCACTACCCAGCGTGTGTGACCATAGGTAAGGGTAGAAATGCAGATCAGTCGGTAAACAGAGAGCTTCACCTTGCAGCTCAGCTCCCTCTTCACCACATCAAACAGTACAGAGTACGCAATTCCGCAGAAGCTGCACCGATCCGTCTGTCAGTCTCACGCTTCATTTTTCCTTCACTCATGAACAGAACCCCAAGATACTTAAACTCCTCCACTTTAGGAAGCACCTCACTCCCAACTTGGAGAGGGCAGTCCACCCTTTTCCGACTGAGGATCATGGCCTCAGATTTGAAAGTGTTGATCTTCATCCCAGCTGCTTTACACTCAGCTGTTAACCACTTCAGTGAGAGCTGAAAATCACAACAAAATAATGCCAAAAGAACCACATCATCTGCAAATAGCAGAGGCAGAATCCTGAGACCCTTAAACCGGACTCCTTACACCCCCTAGCAACACCAAGAAATTCTGTCCATACAAGTTATGAACAGAATTGGTGACATACTGAAGAGGCATACGAGAGAAGGAGTCATCCCACTTAGATCTTGCCCCATGGCTACAGGAGCTAAGATCTGAACACAGCAATTTCCTATTGAAAGGGTAATCCCATTCAACTACTGGTCAATCACCTGCTTTTGTACAACATGGAAGCTCCTGTTAGGCTTCATAGCGGCTAAGATGAATATGAACATGGGTTAATACCTGAGCGGGTCAGAAGGGATTTGACACCAACACCAGGGGGGCCAAACACCAGTTACTGGTTGACAGAGCAGAAGCTCAAGACTGTAAGACCAGACACCCAAACCTGTGCACTGTCTGGATTGACTACAAGAAAGCCACACATGGATATTGGAGTACTTGAAAACTGAACATCAACAGGACACTAAGAGCCTTCATCTATAACTTGATGAGAATGTAGAAGACAACTCTAGAGGCCAATTTAAAGTCGATCGCACAAGTCAGCTGAATAACTATGGGCAAATGGTATCCAAGTGAGGAAAGGTGATCACAGCTGAAGGGACTGAACTACCTGAAGGCAACACTGCTGATATGCAGGACAGCTACAAATACCAATGGTAAACATGATGAGGCTGCAAGGAAGTCAGCTACAACCAAATACCTACAAAGAGTTTGGCAGGTCCTGAAGAGCCAATGTATGCCGTGCCAGTCATCAGATGCCTTGCTGGTATAATGGTCTGGCGAAAGGATAAAATAGCAGCCACTGACAGCAAGACATGGAAGGTCCTAGTCTTCCTCCTGGACTAGTGTGTCATTTTGTAGTAAATAAAGTTTTTAGTGCACAGAAACAGAGAGATTCATGGATTCAGGTAAGTAAAAAGTAGTTTATTTTTCAGGTTTCATCAGGGCTGAGTGAAGAAATTCCAAATTTGAATCTTACAGAGTTGTGTTTGTTTTGTAGCTCCGAGAGAGGGGTGAAAATTCCAGATGGGGTAAGCAACTGATGGAGAATGACAGATCAGCAGCAGGATAGTGAGACTGAGCCAGCTTTAACCTGGCTTGTTATTGAAGGTTTGAGACGATGAAAAGCCTTGGACCAGGCACACAGGAGGTAAGGTTACCAGGAGCAGGAGATACAATGACTACAAGGAGGACACAAAGAGAGTACAAGGTACGTTCATGAGCCATACAACATTCCAGTGAAAAACTCTGGTTTGGCTCTGTCTTATATGCACTGGGTGATCATCAGCTGTCAACAAGGACAGCTGAGGGCAGTTAAGCTCTGCCTGCCACTCAGGAGCTGCAAAGAATGGCTCGAGAGGGCTGGACTGAAGGGCAGCACAGAGGCACTAATCATGGCAGGACAAGAGCAATAAAGGGCTGGGTCTACCACACCAGACAGGACGCAAGAGTTCACCAAGGGTGGTGGAGAATGACAGGGCTACAATACTGAGGGATGTACAGATCCAGACTGACCAACAGGTGTTGTGGTGCCAATGGCAATCAGAGCACTCAGTGCTGTGACCCCTAAACTAGAAGAGTGGTTCCAACAGATTCCAGAAATAGCCTCAGAGATCTCTGTCCAGAAGAGCACAGTTCTAGGAACAGCTAAGATACTGCGTAGAACCCTCAAGCTCCAAGACCTCTGTAAGGACCCAAGCTTGAAGTGAAGTTGAACCGCCCATGTGAAAAAAAAATTAAGGCAAGCTGGGTGTTTATATATATATATAACAGCAAGTTTACCAATTTGTTTTTTCAGATAGCTGGTGGATATCTGTCCACATTGCCTTAATCTTAGCTTCCAGCCTCCTCCTCCATGGGGGACAATACTCTTTATTAGTTGTAGGTTTGATGTTATAGCCAAGCATATTAAAGACCACTGTTGCTGTGGTGTATACCAACTTATTGGTATCTGTGATAGTGTCAGTAGGAATACTTAGCAGTGCTGCAATCACATCCAGCAGACTTTCAGAGGGTACTCTGCCACTGTGCCTTGGTAAGAGGTCCAGGTCATAGGTGCCTAGCTTGGTCATGATTTTCATTCTCAGGTCAACTGCCCTTATATTTAGTTTGTCAGGACTTCTCAATGGGTCTTGGTACCCATACTCGAATGATAGGGAAGATTCTACTTTAATTCAAGATGGCCTAACTGACCTTAGAAAACACAAAAATAGATATATTGTTTTATACATATTGTGCTAAAATCTGCTGTGGTAGTAGTTGAGAGTGATTCAAAACACATACTTTGAGTGTGATATCCAACTTTATTTTCAAGATTTGATCAAAGCAGCTACACTTTCATCATTTCTCAACATAAGATGATCTTAATTCAAACCTCTGGCAAGCAAGGTGCGGGCAATATGTATTCCTTTAAGAAATGATATGCTTTTAATTACAGATCGTTCCAGTGCCTCATAGTTAAAGAACGTGTTTAATGATTGAAGCTTCTGAATGAGAAGGTGACTTTTTAGGATGGGAGTGTGTGAGATAATACTGGCCACATGGAGCCCAGGTTTAAAAAAGGACAAATTCCATAATATACAAAGGTGCTACAGGCTGTAACATTCTGCTCTTTTCAGTCTAAATCAACACATTTTCGGTCACAATCAATTAAATCTAACTCCTCTAATAAAGTCTTCTGAATCACACTGTGAAAATACCTCACAAATTCAACTTCTCCTTCTATCCATGTGAGTTGATTTGTTTACATCTGACCTCTGTGGTCAAATTAGAAACCAGATTTCATTCCACAGCAGGATTTTTTCCCCAATATTCTAATGTAGTCTACATTAGATTAGCTGAGTTTGACAGATGTCTCTTCAGTCCTATCCACCTGGTATTTTCAAGCTGTGACGGCTCACTCTTATGAATTATATCCCAAAAACAACACAAAACAAAAACCTGAAACCACTGATGAATTTCTTTTAGCAAATATCTGCCTTTTAAATTAAAAACAATGCATTTTATTGGCCTCCAAGCCTATATTTAAATTGTCAGGCTCCAAAAAGAAAAAGCCTGCTCTCTTACAAATAACACATACTCACACACACATACACGCATGCTGCTACATCCTGATCTTGTGTGTCAGCAAGATCCAGATGTCACCTAAAACTTAAACACACACATACACTAATGCACAGACACATTGATTAGTGGCATTTTTATATATTACTCTGATTTATTGACGGGAATTATCCAAGCACGCCGGCTGCATTTAAATGCAACATCAGTCCGACTAGTACCCTTAACAAATGTGTCTTACAGAACCTGAAGAACCCGGGTAGCCTCTAAAAGCAAGGGTTGTCAGAGAGGGGTGCAGCTGGCAGACAGTCTGGGGTCCACTTGAACACACCACACCATGCGTTTCCTGTGTTTACAGTTTGGTTGAAGAAGCCTCATGACAACACTGAAAACACACTTGCTGATTAAACAGAATGTGTTGGATAATTATTCTATCATTTTGTAGCTTATTTTTGTGATCATAGATCTATACAGAGGGGCTACTACTGGAGTTATTTGTGCTTGTATGGGCCTCGCTTTATTGTTATCACCTGCCCCTGAGAAGTGAAGGCAGGTGTTAATGCCCAACTCTGCGTGTGTGTTAGCAAAATATCTCATGAACTAATGCACAACTTTTAATAAAACTTTCAGAAAGTAATCATTGAATGTACATCTACAAGTGATTAATCTTTGGAGGCAACTTGATTCAAAATGGCTGCCACAGCCAAGTGGTCTTAAAAACACAAAAGAAAATGCCTTTAATTCAGTCAGTATTACAGATCTTTAGGTAAAATTTGGTGTGATAGTAGCTGAGACTGATCACCAACACATATTCTGAGCACTAACAGATTAAGCAAGATCTTTGCCCTTAACTGTTTAAAGTCAGCTGTCTACAAAATATGTCATGAACCACTGGGTGGATTTTAATGAAACTCTCAGAAAGTAATCATTGGATTTCCATCTACAACTGATTAACTTTTGGAACCAACCCAATTTAAGACATTCACCACAGCCAACTGACTTTAAAAACACAAAATTGATTATAATTCAGTCAGTTTTACAGATATTGAGCTAAAATTTGAGAAGGTAGCAACTGAGAGTTATTCACAATACAGCTCTGAGCATATCATCTTATAGTCGCACATTATTTGCAAAGTTTGATCAAAGCAAGTACAAGTCTGTCATTTCTCAACATAAGATGATCCTAGTTTTTCTTTTTACTGCAGGGCTCACAAATGAAAATATACCAAGGCAGATGTTCTATGCTTACAGGGTATAAAAAGATGTATGTATATATATATTAAATGCTACAGAGAAATAAAAATGACTCCTCAATATGACATAAGGAACATAAAAGTCTACAGCAGAGCTCCTTTAGTAGAAATGTTTAGTTTTCCACTGATAATCACATTTATCCTACATGGCCATCTTTTGTTGATGTAAGGGTTAAAGCATAGAACTTCCACTTGAAGGCTTTTGACGTGGTGTTTTCTCCTTTCACTGAACTAAAAGGTCTAAATAAATACCTTCTTCCATCACTGGGCTCACATATGTCGGCTGAAAGCATCCTTTATGCTTAAAGCAAAAAACGTAATGTGTGGAGCTGCAGCGACCTCTGTTGGAAACGCAGCACTCACGTCAACCTCAGGAGGAAATCTCCTGTTATTCCCACTGTCACCACTAGGAGTCAGCACGTGACTAAAAATAAAAACACAACGTTAAAGTGAAACCACAGAAGCAGTCAGGTTTAGCTTAAAGGTCGTTGTTGTTCACTTAAAGCTGCTGCTGAAACTATTGCTACCAAAAAGCTCCTGGAACTATTTGATTAATGGAGGTAGGTTTCAAATAATCACATTAAAGACCGGTTACCAGAGCCACGAGAGCGCGAGTTGATTGTTTTCCAAGCTAATCTAGATGCGATATTGTGACACTGTTTCACAATACTTTAATTCATACAGCGCTGACTCGGGTGTTGAATTTATGATATTCCTGTATTTGGCATCGTTCCAAAAGCAAACTATTTGTGTTTGAAATATTATCTTCCGGAAAAAGTGCGGTAAAGTTAACCAGATCAATCAGAGGAAAGGAGTTCCGGTTTTAGCAGGTTGCGTCACGCCGGTGTTGCTGCAGACCTCTGTAAAGTTTGAGAACGAACTCAAGTTTCTGTGTGTTTCTTCTCTAATAACGCAACAAGTGAACCACGGTTAGCAGAATACATGGGAGCATGTCCTACAATGTCCTACCGTCTGTAAAGTCTTGTAATGACCTGAAAGAGAGACGGTGTAGGATAAAAACAGGAAACTCTGAGAAATACCAGTGAGTATGATATAAACTAAACCCCATGGGATAGGTTTTATAAGCAAAGCAGCTTGTGAGAGTGGACATTGTCGCGATTTATACAAGCTAACAAATGATTTGTTGCTAAAATATATTGAAAGCCAGAATTGTTTAAAAAGATGAAATAAAGATCAGTCCTTACCAGAATGACAGTGAAGCCATGCTTAGGTTGTCTATATAAGAACAAGTTATCCGGCAGTCCGTCTTTAAACACAGAATAGTTTGCAAAGTGTTATGAATTATATTCCCATTTAAAGTTATTGGTAATTTTTTTTTATCAGTTCTAGTTTATTGTCCTAAAACTATTGGAGTTAAATTTTGTTTTAGTGTTATCCAGGTCTGAATAAATATGGAACAAAGAAAACAGCAGTGTTTCCAGATTGTTTTCTTTATTGCATTTTCTAAATAATAATCATAATAAAAAGATTCATCATTTCATTTTTTTTTTCATTTCTCAGACAGTCGGAGCATTTTTCACATTTTTAAAAATAGAACTATAAACACAGTCATCATGATGTTCACTTTTGGTTCATTTACCACATCAAGCCTTGAGTTTAAGGTTTTATCCCTCAGCAGCTTTCCACTGGTGTAGGTTCTCACTCATCCAGGATATGACCATCCTAAGTGTTCAACAGAAGGCAGAAGAGATGTCCAGCTGCGTTGTATTGACTCATTTAACGTCATCAGCACCTGAGAACCTTTAGACCACACATAGGCACTTCATGGCCCAAGGGCCAAATATAGCTTCTGAATGATTTCAATCAAGCCCACAATGTCCACAGTTTTGTTTATGAAACCTTTGTTACTAAAAACAAAGTCTAACTCAAACATCTTGGATGGACACATTTAACAACTTTAAATTAAAAAGGACTAAAGCTTTTTTTTTTTTTTTGCCTGATTGTTCCAAAACCAGACATAAATGCTTCAAAAAGCAAAACTATAGCTAAATTTTTGCTCACTTTAAGCAACCATATCTTATCTGTCTGATTTTCCAAGAGAGTATCAGGGAGCCTTTTTTTTTCCCATCATCATAATTATGCTATAAATTTTCCATATAAGAAACTTATGGAAAAGTCTGTAAATTTTCTGATAATACCAGCACTGCTGTATAAACATTCACAGGAAAGTTACAGATGTTTCAGTGTCAGTAAAGGCTCAAAGGTCCACAAAAAGTCTGGAAGAGCAGCGAATTTCACAATGGAAAACGTGTACCTGTGTTCAAAAGAAGTCCAAAAGTTTCTTCAATTACAAATTATTTGTCATGCATAAAGGCATTTGTCAATGAGAGTTTTAAAACAATTGGGAATTTTGGGTGATCAAACTGAATAAAAAATAAAATTTTATATCTATATAAAGTTTTTTGTTTGTTTGTTTAATCTGCCTCTTTTAGCATTAAACAAAAATCATTGTTTTTTCCAGGACATATATGTGGTGCGGTGGTCCGTGCCTCGATCTTGTAATCCTGAGGTTGTAGGTTCGAGCCCAGGCCCAGGTTGTGGCAGGAAGGGCATCCGGCATCAAACTTAAGACGGTTAAATGTTTTGCAGTTGACTTGATTTGTTCCCATTTCTGGCCTTTCAGGTGAACTTGACCTAATTAGGTCTAATGTACTGTGTAGGCAGCCAGCAAAGGAGTAAATCAACTAGAGTGAACTGCATTTCCAAAGCATTCACACAGGAGTGAACGCTGAGTGCTGAATGACTGCTGAATATGAGGAAGAATCAATTAAGTGAAGCGTTAAAGTTCAAACAAGCAGAACAGAAGCTAAGATCAGCCAAACTGTAGCCAAAAGCTAAAATTGTAGCTAAAATCAAAATTAGAAAACCATAACTAAAAACTAAAGTTAGCAAGACAGTAGCTAAAAAGAAGCTTAAGAAGACAAAAATAGAGCAAGTATGCTAAAGCAGATTTCAAGCATTTATGAAGGAACTGAAGAGATCTTATTGAATTCTTTGAGAAAGATATTTATAAATAAGGTTAAATAATTCAAAATGTATAAAAGCTCCAGTTATTAAAAGTAACACAATATTCCAGATCGAGCTGGACGTTTTGATATATGATTGGTTAAACTAGCACAAAGTATGCAGAAGTTGTTTGAATGCAAAAAGCGTACAGGAGAAACTGGAAAACAATATTGTGAAAGCTGACTCAGGATTTACATGGTTGTGTGATGTACTGCGTTTAAATAGATTCACTAATTTTAACTGTTCTGTTGCAGTTCATCAAAGACATCACTATCACCATCAACAGAGCAAATTATAGAGACGATGAAAGTCTGAAGAAGATTCTCTCCTCCTACAGCTGTGAGAAAACAAGTTCCTCCTACAAAGTGAGGGGGTCCTTTGAGAAGCTGAGGAACCTGGTAGATTTACTGCTGTCACCAAATCATGGCTCCTTTCCTGCCACACACGGAACGACTCGTCAGAGAAGTCAACGTGCTTCAACACATGTCACATCTGTGAACGTATCTGCACTTGTGATGGACTACATTCACCTAAAATGTGCAGAGAAACTAAAAAAAATTCTAGACAAATGTTTAATTATTGAAAACCAGTCCAGCCCAAACACAGTTCAGGTGACTTTCAAAACCCAGAATGAATCAATTTACCTTGCTGAAAGTGTGAGTTTAGATTTTGTGAAGCAGCGGTTCATCTCTTTCTACCAGAGAACAGCATCAGACCTGCAGGTTACACATCTCAGTTTGAGCCCACATGACCTGAAGGATTTCGAAAGAAAATTTCCTCTCCTTCTTTTCAAATCAAGATCTAGGAAAACTGTGACAGTGATAGGACCTTTTGCAAACTTACATAAACTGAAAGCATTTCTTCCACAAAGTTCTCCAAATTTAAGTAGCAGTCCGGTGAGCAGAGTTCCAGAACGCAGCAGAAAATCATCAAGTCCTTCAGTTAAACACAGGGAACATGGTGAAGATGAGTCATGTCCAATCTGTATGGAGACGATCAGAGCTGGGAAGAAAAAAACACTTCAGTGCAAACATTCTTTCTGCAGCGACTGTCTGGGAAAAGCTTTTGACTACAAGCCTGTCTGTCCCATCTGTGGCGAGGTGTACGGCATTCTGAGGGGGGTACAGCCTGATGGAGGCACGATGAAGATCACTAAAACCTCCTCATCCATACCTGGATATGACAAATATGGAACAATAATCATTTATTATGACATCCCAAGTGGCATTCAGAAGGTAAGAGCACAGCTCGCAACTATTTAAGCTAAGAGTCATTATCACCCACCATCAACGGCAAAGGCGGGTAATAATGTTTTTGCCTGTGTGTGTGTTCATGTGTCTGTGTGTTACCAAACTATCTCATGAATCGCTGAATGAATTTTACAGAAAGTAATCATTGAATGTACATCTACAGCTGTTTAACTTTTGAAATCAACCAGATTCACAATGGCTGCCACAGCCAACTGATGTTAGAAAACACAAAAATGTCTATAATTCAGGTAATTTTACAGATATTGTGCTAAAATCTGTTGTGGTTGTAGCTGAGAGACATTTACAACACATACTCTGAGTGCAAGATCTCACATGAAGTTATTTTCCAGGTTTGACCAAAACGGCTACAACTGTGTCACTTCTCAACATAGGATGATCTTAAGTAAAACTCCAGCATGAAAGGTGGCAGATGATATACATATTTGATTTTTAGGATTTCCTTTCTTTTATTCATACAGGTTAGTCTCGTTGAGACACAATTGTCTCATTTGCAAGAGAGACTTGTTATAAAAGAATACAATCAATAAATGACTAGTATAAAATATGCATATTTATACAATCAAATCAAAATTTTAAAATATAAGCTACACTGAGAAAAGTAACAATCAAAAAACTCATTAAAAACAGTAGCAAGTGTTTGTGGATGAGATCTCCAGTTCTTTCATTAAAGGTTTAAAATTCTCGAGCATAACGAGGCTGGACAGCTTCTGATTCTGCTGAACGTGTTCCAGCTGAAGGGGCCAGCGTACGAGAAGGCCTTCTTACCCAGCTCAGTACGCATCCATGGAACGCTGTAGGCAATAAAAGCCTGGGAGCGAAGGCTGCGAGGCTGCTGGTTACAAGTTATATAACAAGACAAACATGATGTAGATGATAAAGATATAGGCCTTTGATTACATATTTTTCTTTTTTTTTTTTCTTCTTTATCTTTTGAGAACATTGAGAAGAGCAGATGAGACGCCTTGATTTGATATTAACACTATATCTTTAAGCATACCTTGAAAAGTGAGGCGTGCATTTGAACTTAAATGTTAGGAGGATTGGCTAAGCTGAACAGTACTGATTGTGATAAACCAGCTGAAACTGAAAAATCCTATTTTTATTCTACTTTGTGAACACATCAGAAGGTATTAGTTTTTATCCAGGGGCAGTCATGTTTTAGTTTCATTTCTTACTCAAAGAGGATTTTGGACTTCACAGTGCTGTACTTCTGTGTGAAATGTCAGGTTTCTCGCAGTAAAGATTACTTTTCAATTGTCTATTGATGCTACGTACTAAAATAAAAATAAAAAATAAAAAAAAAGCTGAATTTAATTCTTTCTGCAGGAGGAGCACCCAAATCCTGGTCAATCATTTGAAGGTGTGTCCCGAAAAGCTTTCCTTCCAGACTCCCCAGAAGGCAGGAAGATCTTGCAACTGCTTCAGCGAGCCTTTGATCAGAGACTCATCTTCACTATAGGTCAATCCACCACCAGTGGCAGGAGCAATGTGGTCACATGGAACGATATTCACCACAAGACATCAACACATGGTGGACCAACTCTGTAAGAATTATTATATGGCAACACTGCATTTTATTATTCAGATATTAATTAAATCAGTATTTAATGTCCCTCCATCTGTAGTACATTTCAGACTGTATTAATACCTTTAATTACACTGTAGTCACAGACATAAAATATTTGTCTACAACTAAATGCCCTGAGCAGGTACTCCTGAGACCCCGTCCACACTGGAATGTTTTTTTGTGAATACATAAAAGTTTTTTTATTGTTTCAGCCTTGAGCTCACATGGAAATAGTGTTTAAGGAGCTTCTAAACAACATTTTTGAAAAAAGGGTCCTCAGTTTTCAACACCAGCCACATACACATCAACAGGAACAGGAACTGATTACATGCTTGTGTTTGTGCTACAGATGCCAGTTTCTCAACAACAGCAACACTTTCATATTTTATTAGTTCAATGAACAGACAAGGCTGATGAACAATAACATGACCTTGAACAGAGCAGAGCAAAAATCCCTTTAAAGGTTTTCATCACTCTATTGGACTGTCAACAATACAAAAAAACAAATGCTGCAGAAAAAACTGTAATATACATCAAGGATACATTTAAAAAAACGTGGTAAATGGGAATAGTTTTAAAAGACTGACACACCTGTGGATAAAGAATTTACCCTGTTTTGCACATTTGAACATTGTGAAGAAAGCCCTTCCCCCCAGCCATCCCTCAGTGGATACTGGACCTGAAAAGTCTGAGTTATGTCCGCATATTTGGACTGACAGGACTCCCAAGCAGCACTCACTATGCTGCACTTCTGTGGTCTTGTAGTTTATTGTGACACAAAGAAACAGTTCCACTCTGTCATCAGTACACAAAATGGATTTGGTTCTTGTTCTAGTATTCATCAGCTTTGTCTTTTTCTTCTTGTTGTGTTTACAGTTCAAATCATAGACCGTACAATGTATACAGTCTATTGTTCCTGCTGGATCTGCACAGTAAATCAAAACTTTAGTGAGTGCAATATCAATATTGCAAAGGACTGCAATAAATCATAGGTCATTAAGTATTAAGTACCATGCATTCATGTTCTGCTGCTAAGACTATATTTGGTCAATCCAACAGACTCTCACCAGCGTTGATGCCCACACATGGTTTAGATGTAGTGATTATAGAAAAGGATGTGAGGAAAATCTGGGTTTATTCTAACTATTATTGTCACGGCAATATTAAACATTAACACTGCAAGGTTTTCTAATATCATGCAGCCGTGGTTTCTACTCCACGTGTAAGCTTTATGCTCATGTTCCACATCTTGTTTCCAGTTTCTGGTGTATTTTAGTGACAGTGTTAGAGCACCACACACAGGCGTGGCATAGTTAACACAGCATTCTGGGGCGTTTTCTGAATTTCCATGTAGATTTATAGAAATCTTTTTGAAACCACAAATAAAAAGATTGATTTGGGGAAAAGAAATGTTCCTGTGTGGATGGGGCCTGAATAATAAGCACTATCATCAGCACCCCAGGTTCATTAATGAAGTATAATTTCCATAAGCAATGAAGCCGTCCATATGAAGAGAATACATTTTCTGTTACGTTTCTGTTACGTTTGTAGCTTTGGATACCCAGATCCTGAGTACCTCAGCCGAGTCCGAGAAGAATTGAAAGTCAAAGGAATTGAATAAATCATTTAAAGGTATGTCAACACATAAAGGCAAAGATAGCATTACAATCTTTAAAAAATCACAAGTTTACATACACTCATGGGCATGGATGTTATTTTAATTTGGGGCTTTAAATGACTGATTTAAATTGTTCTTTTCCTAAGTGGATCAAGTTTACAACATACAAATAAATTTTTTTTTTTTTAAACAAGAATTGTTTAAATTTATTGTAAATTTTGATTTCAAGTTCAAATTTAACATACAGGGTTAAATACATTTAAATCTTTCAGTAAGTTTTAAGTTGAGTTGTCCTGAAGATTCTAGGAATATTTTTTAACATGACAAGGCCAAAGCCTATTAACTGCTTATTAGTGATCATGATTGACTGCAAATGGTAGTTTTGCTTTGCCAGTATAAAAAATTTGTTTGGCAGCATTTATTGGATTGACCAATACTCTGTCTCCCTCAGATGAAAGGAACTGGTTTTGATGTTCAGAAACAACCCAAAAACCACCAAGGCTGAAGCCTGCCATGAACAGGAAATTGCGGGATCACCAGTGACTCTGTCCCCAGTGAAGATAGTTTTCCATCACCATGGACTGAGAAGGTGCAGACAGAGAAGGAAGCTCCTCCTTCAAAAGTGACACCCTCAAAATTGATTGAAGCTTGCAGCTAATCACATGGACAAATCAAATACCTTCTTGTGAAAAGTTTTATGGTCAGAAGACACAAATATTGAATGCTTTTGTCGCAGTGGCAAGTACATTTGGAGGAGTTAGGATGAGACTTTTAAACCTATGAACCAACTGTCAAGCATAATGGTGGCAGCATCATGCTGTGGGGCTGTTGCCAGTGGTTCAGGTGTACTTCAGACCAGTGGTAGGGAGGTCATCTTTCAATCTGAGGATTCCCCAGCCCCTGCATTCTGCTGAAGTGTTCTTGGGCAATACACTGAATCCTTCACTGCCTCCGATATGCTTATCAGTGTATCAGTCAGAACATAAAAGTGCTGCATATAGTGTGTAGTATATGTAATGAAAAACATTGCATTTAGCAAAACCCAGGATTGTTAAAAGGGCGCTGTTTAAGTTTGTACTATTTACCATTCACAGTGGTTAGAAAAATGGAAAAAGCTACTTCCAAATAGTTCAACTTCATCTCAGATCAGCAGCTAGACAATAGAAACTTGGACAGAGTTGTGTGTCCCAACAGGACAATGATCCCAAACACATCAGAACTGGTTTCTGACTGGATCAAACGGGCTAACCCAAAGCTCCAACCTAAGCTCGATTAAATATTTGTGGACTATTCTCTAAAAGCTCTGTCCATAAAAGCTGGTTGGCCAATAATCCAACCAATTTAAATGGACTCTACCAATTCTGCCAAGAAGAGTGGTCAAGTATCCAGCTAAAATTACACCAGAAGCTTGTTGGAGACAAAAAGCCAGTGGTCAAGGTGCAACATGCTAAGGAACAATAAACCAAATAGTAGTGAATATATGTGTAAATTTGAGCCTGTATCATTGACCATAGATGATTACTGATCTGCATGGGTTTCTTTTATTATTCAGTTTTTACTGTAAGATCACAACTACTAATGCTGAACTGATTTGCTGATGGAACAAGGATAAAATCTGCAATGTGTTCATGTCTTTGCTTTTGGTAAGATTCATATATCTGTCATCATTCACTTTATTGTAACTATATTCATTTGATTAAACAATGTAAATCATTTAGTTATTTTTTTAAATCTTGGACATTGCTATAACTTAATTTAAAATAAGGATTTGTAGAAAAACTATTTACTGACATGGTAGAGTTTTAATGTTTTAAAGTAAAAGTAATAATAATATTATTTCTGTAGGGTTTTATTTGTGCAGATTCTTTTGTCTAATAACCTGGAAGGATATTATTTGTAGATTTCCAGTGGCAAGAAAACTGTAACCTAGTGTTGTTTGGTAAGAAAATGTAAAAACTTTTTTTGGTTATTTTTACAGTAAACAATTTAATGGGAAATTTCTAACCAAAGATTCATTTCAACAAGAAGTTTTGTATATAATATTACTTCCACTCTTAAATAGGGATCATAATTAGCACATCAGATCTTTGCAAACATTACAAATCGAAACTGGCCAAAAAAACTGCAATTGGTGCACATATGTACAGTGTGTCACTAAAGTATTCACCCCTCAGGGTAATCTTTCTATTTTCTTCAAAACCTGGAATTTCAATGGATTTTTTATTTAAAGCAATAATTCTCCAAAATACTAGATTACTTAGGTTAAATGAGGGACAAAAGTTGTTCAAAATATTTTCAAAAATATATAAAACTGTAAAGTAAGGCATGCATATGCATTCACCCGCTTTGCTTTAAAACTGCGACTTTCACCTTCAGAAGTCACGTAATTATTTAAATAAGATCCACCTGTGAACAATCTGTCAAGTGATCTCAGTGTATAAACACCTGTTCTTATAAAATCCAGAATCAGCCCCAGTTCAACACGTCTAGGTGGTCTACCACCAAGCAAGAGACATAATGCAAACCAAGGAACTCTCCACACAGGTCAGAGACATGGTTTTTATAAAACAAAATATCCTAAATCTAATATTAGAAAATGTAAAGATGATGCCACCACAGCAAACCTGTCAAGAAAGGGGTCATCCACCAAAACTCACAGAGTAGGTAAGGAGGGCACTAATCAGAGAATAAATATAACCCTGATAGACCTGCAGCTGTTCTGCAGAGATGGGAGAATCTGTCAACAGAACCACTAGAAGCTGTACAGAGCTGGGCTTCATGGAAGAGTTACAGAGGGAAAAGAAGGGGCTGTGGTCAGATGAGACCAAACTCAAACTATGTATGAAACAAACCCCTCATATCATGCTGAGAGCACCATTCCTACAGTCCATACACCCATTTTCTTTTACCTGCTCCTCCTTTCTGGGTCACAGTCACTGTGCAAGATGCACACAGGTTGCAGGTCCACCACAGGGACACATAGAGACAAACAACCACCTAGGACAATTTAGAGTTTCCAGTTAACCTAACATGCATGTTTTTGGGAGGAAACCGGAGTAAACCCACTCATGCATGGGGAGAACATGTAAACTCCACACAGAAAAGCCCCAGGCTGAGAGTTGAGCCTGCGACCGTCTCGCTGGGAGGCAACAGCTCTAACCACGTCCCACCGTGCTGCCCTTCCCATTGCATGTTTTTTAAATTTAAGAGTGTGCTTAATAAATATTCAAGTAAATATGAACAAAGTGGTGTGAAATGTTTGGTTTTGCCATGTGTCAAATATTTAGTTGACACTGGAATTGATCATTCAACTTTTGGACTTTCTAGACACCAGTGGTCTGATCTGTTCAGCGTTTGTCATAATAAAGCTGGGTAATAGAATAGGCAAATATTTGTTGTTTCAAAGTTAGCAAACATTTGTTTATATAATCTTATACTACATAATCAAAATATACTGGTGTGGTTGAACCCCAGTAATTTTAGAAGGTATTATTTAAGACTAAAATGAAATGTTTACGTGACTAAAGAATGCACATAAATTTGGAACACCAGTCCAGCTAAAACCTAACCTTTGCAAAACAGCAGCTAAAAGCTAAATGTAGCAAAAATATTGCTAAAAGTTCAACTTTGCAAAACTGTAACAACAGCTATAGTTAGCAAGAGAGTAGAAGCTAAAAATAACATAAAAAATACAAAATTAGAGCAAAGATGCTGAAGAAGATTTGAAGCTAACATCAGTAGAAAGAAAATCATAAAATATGCTTGTAAAATTAAAAAAAATAAAA
>JAOXNZ010000001.1:2660088-2671050 GCA_028566095.1 Kryptolebias brasiliensis | reverse complement strand
AATCATAAAATATGCTTGTAAAATTAAAAAAAATAAAAATAATTATACATTTTTATTTATAATACTGAACACTGAAGAAACCACTCAGGTGTTTTTGGCTTTTTCCATGACCACCCCTGAAGTGTGACGTCCGCTGAGCTGCTGAAGTTTAGCCATTCATCAGTGAGTGGATGAATACTGGTACGACATAGTTCAGTTCGTTGGAATTAATTGTTTGAACCGGCCAAAAAATACCACTGGAGTTTCATTTTTTGGCTTCCCGAAAGATAAAAACCTTGTCTGATTTGGATCTGTTAGAGTGTAATTTTCCATGACGTGTGAAATGTTTTTGCCTGATGAAATTGTTACTCCTGGAGAGGAGTTGGTGGACGACCAACACCTCTCCGGAAGCAGCGTGTGCTCACACCATATAACCGCTGAGAACCCAGTTAGGACCGGTTCTGGTCACACATAGCCTTTTGCTGATACACACAGGGAAACACCTTAGGCGGCGTAGTTAGTTAGATAAAAATTACAGGCTCCTGTTGTTCGGGGTCTCCCTTATAGTGTGTTGAGCGGAGATCTGGTACCGGGGCAGTGAGTGACTCTCTGTCTGTTTTACTGTTTTGATTAATAAATCGGAATAGACTATATGTAATGTCTTTTGAGTTTTGTTCTGGTCAGCCCTGAAATAAAGAACTCGGAGTTGCACAGGACAAGGAAGTGGGGGCTCAACAGATCCATAAGCTCCAGTGTGGGAATTACTATCAGAACTTGGGTTTGGATCACTTCAACGAGAAGCACCGCTCCAACCCTCATTAATGCGGTGAATTGGCTTCACACCATAAAAACAGAACCTTTTGCCAGCAGCAGTAACTATTTTTAATTTGAAAAGAAAGTCAAATGGAGAGGAGTACATCGCCACAGAGAAGGAGACAAGAAACAGGAGGTTTTACTTCAAACGTGACGTGAACGAGTGCTGTTATAAAAGGTCTGAGCTGCTTACAGGCCGACAGCCTGAGATCAGTTTGTGATTCAGAGCAGTTAGTTATTGATGAAAAAATATAGACAATCCATGTGTGATTAAACAAATGTCATAGTCTGAAACAGCTGTTGATTAGTTACTCTGGTGTGAGAGTTCATAAACACTATTCTGAAGCACGGTCATATTGTTTACAAGTTAGCATCCAGTTAGCATCAGGTTAGCTTTGAGTTAGCAACGTTCGCTCTCTCCTGCCATCTTTATGTTGTTTTGCAGTGATATGTACTGATGTCACTACTGTGATCTGGTGGTAATCAGTTCTCACCATTCCAAGTTCCCAATTCACTGTTATGAGCGTTGTTTTGTCGGCCATGACAGTTCTGGTGATCATCAGAACCTGAATCTGAAGAGTTTTCATCTGATTACAGAGATCCAGCCGTTGGTTCAGGTTCATACTGGTATGGTTGTAGATCCATTACTCCCGCAAAGTCTTCCGGCATTTCTTTGTGTTCAAAAAAGGCTTCTTCTTCCATTTCCACTAGTAAACAACCGGACAGTAGGTGTTCTTGGCCGGCCGGGGCACAGCGCACGTCATGAACCCAGGACGGAACTCCGCCCCACAAATCGCCCACTTCGGAAATTATTGACTAAAAAACTAAAAACAGTTTATTTAAGTTTTAGTTCAGAAAAATGGGTCCCTGCAATGTTGTGTGGATGTGTTTGACTAAATAACATTCATGAAATGTCAATTTCTTTAGATTTGATTTCAGTTCAGCTTTAAGTGAACAATGTTTTTGAAGGAACTGAAGCCATCTCAGTGTATTTCTATGGTGCACATTTTTACCTCCATCAAGGAGGTTATGTGGCGTTGGCTTGTTTGTTCGACCTTCCATCTGTTAGTAAGATTACTTAAAAACTAAGGAACAGATTTTGATAAAATTATTAGGGAATGTTGGGGCTATCACAAAAAACAAGTGATTAAATTCTGGTGGTGATCCAGATCGCAATCCGGCTCATACAGGAGTTCAGTGGCACCAGCGACCCTCTGTAACACTATTTTCAGTTGAGCTAAACATTTTCATATATGAATGGTTAAAGTAACAAAGTATGAGGAAATAGTTTCATTGTAAATAACCAACAAAAATAACTGTAAAAAGGAAAATTGTGAGTGCTGAAGCAGCATTCACACAAGAAAATAGGTTGAGAGCTTATTGCACAGGACGATTGTAAGCACACTAAATGTGATCATTTTCTAATCGTACCACAACCCTATAAAAAGTAAATAGACAACAATTTTAAACATCCACACATCCATTCATTCATTGTTTTGACTACTTGTCCAGGGTTAGGTCATGGAGGCAACAGGTCCAAATAGTAAAACCCAGACACTCCTCCCCCCATACATTTTCCTGCTCCTCGTGGGGTATCCCAAGGCAATCCCAGGCCTGAGATAACATAATCCCTTCAGTGGGTTTTACTCAGCAGCTCCTCCCAATGGAATATGCACAGAAAACTTCCAAAGGGAGACCTCCTAATCAGATGCCCAAACTGCCTCACCGAAACTGTTGAAACTACAGTACATGTTGATCAGAAAGCTTTCAAACAACTAAAGTTTTCTGATCAACATACACTGTATTTTTAAGTTTATACTCAACATACCCAGTCCTTAAGCAAGTTGTGTAGAACTGAGTACGCTTCAATAGGACCTTCACTTTCGACTTACGGCATGGTGCCTTAAGCCGCTTTGTTCAAAGGATATTTGCTAAAGCGAGTATTTCACTTTGCTGCAACTGTTGGAAACACAAAAATCATCGCTGCAAACAAAAAAAAATGTTGCAGTCACAAACAAAATGTTGCAACCACAAGCAAAATGCTGCAAACGAAAAAAATCTTGCATTTTGTTTGTTTGCAGCGTTTTGTTTGATTGCAGCATTTTTTTAGTTTGCAGCGTTTTTCTGTTGCATTTGTTTTTCATGTTTGCGTGTTTTGGAGTTTGCATCATACATGTGTTTGCAGCTCGTTTCACCGTTTGCTACGCGTTTGCACCTGTCGGCCACCGTAGGTTCTAATCTCAAAACCAAATAAATCTGTACACATCAGTGAGAAGACTTCATTTTCATCATAAAAAGAAGCTGCACACACGTCTGTCATAAATTGCCAGTGTGACTGTATCTTTGCAGCATCAGCACCTGACAAGGTGTAGCTGGGCTGGAAAGCCCTCATTGCAGCGTCTGTGTCTGCGATGGAGCTGCAGGTGGAGCAGATTAAAATGTTGCTCAGGAACCAAAAGTCCCACAGCAACTTTTCATGTCAGAGCTCTGTTCTGTGGTGTCTCCTCTGTTTACCTTCCATGAACTGACAGATTCAATCAAACCAGAACCTCCATTCATCCCTTTTTCTATTCTAGACGCACAGTGTTGCAAACTTTTGCTCTCCATCCTTTCAGAAACTCTCCCTGTAGTCTGTCTCTTCTGCTACAGGAATTACTCCTAACTACTACCACGCCAAATTTTAGCTCAATATCTGCAGAACTGACAGTTTTGCTGCCAAAATTTTAGGCAAAGATCTGGGACGTGTAGTTCTTGGAGTATATGTCATGCATTAGTTTGAGCTTCTACCACACCATATTTTAGCTCATTAACTGTGAAACTGACCGAGTTATACACATTTTTGTGTTTGCTAAAGTCGATATTTTACTAACAGACTATAAAGCAAAACAAAACATGGGCAAAAACATCACTGTTTTGCCTTCGGCAGCAGACAATGTTTTTTGCTTCCCACTGCTGCTATGCAACCTTGTTTATAACAGACACACATCATTTGATGGTAAAACGTTAGACAAACGTAATGTTTCATTATGAACTAAAATTCTGCATAAAAACAAAATTAACTGTTTTCACTTACATACATCACAGTGGTTGGAGAACATAAACTGAATTTACATCACCATATTTGTCATTTAGGTCTAAGCTAATTTTACATATTTAAGCTTTGAATCACTGTTAGGAAAAATTCTCAGAGTAGTTTGAGCTAATGTGAACCCTTTATCTCCAGGACGTTATAGCTGTCATACACATGTAGATATTTCTTGAGTCTAAGGTTACTAAGAAATGTATGTTTGTCTGTACTTCTGTCTTAAAGCAAAAAGGCTGCACTATATTCTGGCCTACTGAAACATTTCCAATGCCTCCAGGTGTGAAATACTCATCAGAACTGATATATACTGGCACCCTGTTTACCATGTAGCCTGTTAGCAGACCAGAGTGGATAGCTCTCTGTGTCACTATATAAGACAGAGTAACATATGTTGCATAACTATAGGTGCGAAAGATACATTCTTAAAATAAAAAGTTTTTAATTTTATCACACTCAAACTTGGATCTTACCAAATTAGCTTGCTCTTTGTTTTTGTTATAGAAGAAATGGCTTAATGAACATTGTACATGTGCAATCACATTTGGTGTTGTCAACATCATAAGTTAAAGGGATAGTCTGGTCATTCTTGAAGTGATATTCAGTCAAATAGTTAGTACCTTATCCGTGACCTCAGTCACAGAGCACAGAGTATGGAGAAAGAGGCAAAAGTCTTTGTCCAGGCTAGACTAATGGCTAGCCAAACAAGGGCCTGGTTTATGTAGTTTTTTAGGCTTATAAAACAACTCTCTCAAAAACAACATACTGGTATCAAATAGTGTTACATTAGCTAATATTAAACCTGTACACTCTTGCACAACACTGTTTTCTCAACCAAACATCCATGTTACTATGCAAATATATGTGTTCAGAATAAACTATCATATGTCATTTGTGCTGAGAGGCTGCTGCTTGTATTAGTCCACATGATCAGAAGATCAAGTCGGTCTAAAATTTTAGTCAATTTGCAGCAGCTTGATACATTCAGCAGCCTAAGGAGTCTGACATTTACACATCCTTTATGTTCAGAGCACACATACATTCCCTAAGTATTAGTAACACACACGTTGCTTGGTTAAGAAAACAGTGACAAACAAAACGGTGTCATGCAAAAGTGTAGAGGTTTATTATTAGCTAATGCCGCATTCTTTCACACCAGTATGTTGTTTTTGAGAAAGAGTTGTTTTATAAGCCTGAAAAACAAAAGCAAACAAAAAAAGACTAGCTATTAGCCTCACTTGGAGAAAGACTCCTGCCTCTTTCTCCATACATTATGTTCTATGACTGGCTGATAAGGTACTTTTCACGATTTGATAAAACATCACTTCAAAAATGACCAAACTACCCTGTTAACCTGTCAGTCTTACAAGATCACTGCATTTTCACGAGTTTGAATGTGCACATCAAAGGTAGTCATTGTATTCTTGAATATGTCAAAAATAAATCTGCAAAAAATGTTTCAAAGGTAAAGCCAAAAGAAAGAAAAAGCCATCACCTTCAATTCTGCCCCATCCATATTGTCACCAAATACTTAATTCAAAATTCCATGAGTTAAGATTTTCTAGCTAAATAAACACAGCGACAAATGAAACCTGCCACCTTGCATGCCAACATTTTAGACAAGACCTCGTGTGATCTGTTAGCACTTGGGAGAATGTAGTGGGGGATGACTCTCAGCTACTACCACACCAAATATTAGCTTCTGTTAAACTGAATGAGTTTTAGCCATTTTGGTGTTGGGTAAAGTGAATTAGCTGTGGTGACCATCTTGGATCAGGTTGACTCCAAAAATTAATCAGTTGTAAATATAGATCCAATAATTAAAAGTTTCATTAATATCCATCCAGTGGTTCATGAAACTGATTTGCTACCAGACAGTAAAAGCAACATATAGACACAGGTGATTACACCATCTCCCGTTCTGAATGGAGTCAGGCAAAAAAATTAAAAAACAGGGGGGGAAGAGAAAGTGTGCTAAAAAAGATTGACAAGAACATTTATTTGAAAGGAAAAAAAATAAAAAGGCAGAAACATGAAAAAAACAGAGTTGCCCAGTCTTAAAGTCCAAGGTAGATAAAGTTCTCATGTTGGGATTAGTACTCTGTTCCTACCCCAGAGTCCACCCACAATACCATCTATATGCTGAATTCTGTAGCCTCATTTAGTGAAAGCAGCTACAACGGCCCATAACAGCTCATTGGTGTTGCCCTTTATGCTTTCCCCTTCAGGCTCAAGTTCTAGAAGCTGCCGTACTCTTTTCATGGCCAGGTCATACTGGTCATCTAGCAGCGGGGCAAAGGCATTTTCCAAAACATCAGACGAATGGGCCAAGAAGATAAGAGCAAGCATTCGCTTGTCCATTCGATGAGGGTCGTTCACCCATTTGTCTAGAACAGCCTCCTGCACCTTCTTGATGAGACGCTGCTTGATGGTGTTGTTGGTCAGAGGATGTGTGGTCATATCAAAAAGCAGGAAGTTCTGTTTCTCTGTAGTGAGGACACCTTTTTCCACCAAGTTCTTGGCCAACCTCTCACGGACGTTCCTCAGCTGATAATGTAGCTTCAAGGGGTTCCATGTCTCTCCTGAAAGTGTAGAGATTTAAAACAAAAATGTAAAAAAAAATTTACACAAATAAATAAACACAGTTAATGTCTAAACACATAATGTGCTTATCAAGTTTGTCAATAAAATGTGCTGTAACAAAGAAAACAGAAAATCATAATGGGGCTGTTCAAAATTGCTGCTAAATTAAAACCTGAGTGATTGGATTACAATCGGATAGTGCTAAATGCAGGTCTGAACAGCCTTAATGCACACTGAACTTACTCAGACCACATTCAGAGGTAGTCTGGATCCCTTTTATCTTCATATGTTTGGTAGTCTGAACTTATTCACTCCTAAGTCGTACTATAGAACCACCTACTGAACTGACGTGACCCCCACATACACAGCAAAGCTATTCCCCGGACGTCTCGAGGTAAAAACAAAGTCTACTCAGCTGCTGGCAGATTGAATACAATTAACCAGCCATCCTTAGAAATATTCTGAATATACAGCATTTTGTGAGTTTCCCTTTAGTTTGTTCTGATTGTTTTAGAGCTGACTGGACCGGCTGTGGTCACTGTAAACTATAATCTGCTGTGTCAATCACAGAATCAGTCAAAGCAGCATTAAGTTATATTATATTCACCAAATAAAACAGCGCTGATGTTATGTTCATGGTGAAGCTGTGCAGAGCAGTTGATGGCTGCCAGTGCATGTCTTTTACTGTGGTGGATTTTTACAGGTTAAAATTTCCAGTCTTTGCAGGTGTTTGAATGTATTGTATTTTTCTACAGAAACAACAGCAGACCTACTGATGTCCTGTTTGTTGATCAGCTGACAGCCCACTTTGAGACGTGGCTGCCTGCATCTGCATACAGTCCGTGTAATTGACATCTAATTGCAAAACATTTTGGAGTATACACTCAACTGCAAGGTGTGAACACCATCAGCCAGACCTGACCACCTGCAATCAAATTATCCAAGTTGGACTACAAACAAGAAACCTGGAAAGCCTCATTAGTACACTGCAGATTCTCATGATAATGTAGATGCTGTAGGTACTGTTGAAACTGAGCCGTAGCAAGATGTTAAATGGTTGTTTCAATCAGAATCATAAGCCCTTTATTGTCATCACACAATTGTAACAAACTCTCGTCAGTGCACTATGTGAAAGTAATACAAATAATTATAAAAAGGCCTAGCATTCCTTGAAAGAGTGTAACTCGAGTGTCACCTTTTATACCAGCGTTGTAAACTAAGATCATCTTATGATGGGAAGGGACAGAGTTCAGTCATTTTGGTCAAACCTTGTAAATAATGTTCTGCATGATCTTGTGATATTGATAGATCTGTTACTATGTGTTGAGAATGACTCAGCTATTACAACATCAAACTTTAGCTCAATATCTGTAAAACTGGCTGAATTATAACCATTTTTGTGTTTGCCAATGTTAATTACCATCTTAAATTATGGAGACTCCAAATATTCATCACTTGAAAATGTACAGCCAATAATTACTTTCTGAGGGCTTAATTAAAATATATCTAGTTGTTCATGAGATATTTTGCTAACAGACAGGTTTGATGCTAACAGTTATTGCCAAAGTTTTTTATGGAAAAATTGTGCACAAGATGTAGCACTTGGAGTATGTGTTATGTGAGGGTAATGCCCATCGACTTTCACACCAAATTTTAGCTCAATATCTGTAGATTTGGCAGAGTTTCAGCTATTTTTGTGTTTTCTGTCACTTGACTGTGGCAGCCTTCCTGTCATGGATTATAGGGCTGTGCCTCCTCATATTGTCCACGATAACACTGGTATAAATGTACATCCAGTGATTCATGAGATGTTTTGCTAACACTAAGGACAAACACAAACAAACAAACAACATTATTTTTCACTTTTGGCGGTGGGCGATAAATAGCATGACTTACCACTCAGCAGTTCAATCCAGCTCTGCACAGTCTCAGGTGGCTGGGTGTCTTTGATGTGTTTTAAAGCCTCGTCTAAAAGCACATCACCGGTTGGAGCATCAGACTTACAGATTACCTGTAAATTTCAGTCAGAATTAAGACACTCACTTACAAAAATAAATTTTTTGACTGAAGTTGCTGCAGCAGATACCATTTTACCTTATTCTTCTACAGTTGGGGTGCTGCTAAAACATGAGAAATTTATATGTGGGCATAATGAAGACACATACAGAACTACTTTGCCCTAAATCAAATTCCCCCCAATTCACTTTCACTGTTAACTAGTACTTCTTATGTGTGCTGAAAAGCAACCATCTGTTTTGTAATGCCAAAAGCTAATGTCACATGTCTTCACTAAAATGTAAGCTGTGTCTAAAAAAAGTAGGCACCAGTTGGGCTGCAAAGTTCAAAATGACATTCATTTAAACTGTTTACAAGAACTTACACAGCAAAAATTAGTTCTACCTTCCTGGTCAGTAGACTTTTCCTCCTCATGCCACAAGCTTCCAGCTGGAGGCGTCCTCGCAGAGCTAATTCAATCAGCATGCACCCTCGCAACCCTGAAGATATGCAGTCATTCCAGAACGAGGTGTAGCCCTGCACACAAAAACAGAGCCCAGTTATGAGGGAAAAAAAGACCTTAACACATACATTCCTACACACACTAATATACACATATATATATATTTTTTTTAACTGGGATCATCTTATGTTGAGAAATGAGAGTTGTAGCTGTTTTGGACAACCTGGCATATAACTTGATGCACAATCTCATGCGAAATTGCAAAATGTCCAGCTCTGAGTGCATATTAATGACTCTCAGCTACTACCACACCAAGTTTAGCACAATATCTGTAAAACTGACTGTGTTATGGCCATTTTTGTGTTTTCTAAAGTCAGTTGGCTGTGGCAGCCATCCAATCACTTGTAGCGACACTTGCAATAATTATTTCCTTTCATTAAAATTCGTCCAGTGGTTCATGAGATATTAAGATAGGAGGGTTGACTTTAAATTGTTTAATATTCTACCATTAACTAAGATCGTACACAGTGTGGTGGGGATCAGTCTCAGCTACTACCACACCAAACTTTAGGTCAATGTCTGTAAAACTGACTGAGTTATAGCCATTTTTGTGTTGGCTTTGGAAGATTAGTTATGGTGGCCATCTTGAATCGGTTTCATTCGATACATTAATCAGTTGCAGATGGACATCCAGTGATTACTTTCTGAAAGTTTCGTTAAAATCCGTCCAGTGGTTCATGATATATTTTGCTAACACTACAAACTAAGGAAGACAGACTGACACGGGTAAAAACATTATCGCCGCTCCGACTATAAACATCGAGCTGGTATTGAATGAATAAAGTCGTGAGGTTGTTGCCGCGAGGTTCATGGAAAGCTGTGATAAAGAAGGATAACGTGTAATCGGGAACTGCGTCTACCAGCCATTTTCTTGCTTGCCTGCTGTCGTGGATTGATAAAACACTACTGAAACTGTATACAGTGCTGTGTTAATTCTCTCTTGTATGAACAGATCAATAAAACCTTTATACAATTCCTTAAACACCTCGTCTTTTGATATAATAGTCTTTAAATAAACGGAGCAAGAGGCCTGTGTTGTTGTTAGCTTTTAGCATTAAACCAACAAGTAAGCTATCGTTATCTGAAGCTACATTAGTAGGAAAACATCTCTAGCTTTCCTTATTCTGCTGTTCGAGAGCAGAATCTGTCCGCTATTACCTCTCGGTCCTTCAGTCCTAACAGCAACACTTCCTCCATTAAGGTCAGACGTGTTTCTTTGGAGTCTCCGGTATCGTCATCCGCCGGCTCGTCTCCCCGCCGGGGCTCATCGTGGTCCTCCTGGCCCAGCGTACGGTCTTTGTCAGCGGCGCTGCGCGAGGCTTCAGTTCGCCTCTGCACGAGGCCCGAACTTCTCTGGGTCAAGGAAGTCATCTCCGTCTGTTGCAGGAGTTGGCTCAAGAATGTTGAAAAGTACCTTCCACGGACCGCTCTGGCCTGGATATTTTAGCTGGACAACTTTCCAACCATATGGGAAAAGATTAGATTATTTAAAATCGATGACAGCTGCCTGATCGCTCCTTGCCATCTGGAGAACTGCTCCACTTCCTCTACTTCATCCGCAGCGCTCTTATGTGTATCAAACATGGCGTCTTCTGGTGGTACCACATTCACCCAGCAGGTAGAGGGGGAAGGTACCTCAAGTTAAATTAAATGACAGAAGTTTACAACAGCTACGACGTTTTGGTGACGTTTTTTATTTTTAAATATCACATAGTATGTTTAATGAGATTTTAAAATATTTTTTGTGGCGGCTGTAATGATATAGGAGGTGATGTTTATTACAATAACTGTTGACACTGCAGTACATTTACATTACTCGCAATACTGTAGTATTGAGTATTATTTAGTGTGTTTTGCACTTTTTAAGTAAGTTTTTAAGTACTGACTCCTCACCTGCTCTGGAGCAGCAGGTGAGGAGTTCAGTCTCTGTTACCATGGTGATCTAACCAGGCTTAAACTCAGTCTCTGTTACCATGGTGATCTAACC
>JAOXNZ010000001.1:2636373-2647179 GCA_028566095.1 Kryptolebias brasiliensis | reverse complement strand
TAGCCATGTAGGTCAGCCTGCATTATGGAAATAAAGAGAAAACTAATCCTTGTTGTTTCACTGTAACACACACACACACACACACACACACACACACACACCATCATCAGGTCATAAAAATGATCTGGTTTTAACCAGATTCAAAAAACATTCTAACCTCAGTTGTACAATAACACACCTCACATTTCACTCTCATTATTTATTAAACAGAAACAAAAAGGAATTGGAAAAGCTGTGTGTGATAAACTCAGTCCACCTCATGATTTTATTGTTTGAGCAGCGATAACTTGAAGTAGTCATTTTCTGTATGACTTTAGCAGTCACTGACATGGTTGTGGAGACATTTTAGCCCATTTTTCTCCACAATGTTGCTTCAGTTTAATAAGGTTTTGCAGGCTTTTGTTTCTACACAAGGCTGTTAAAGTCCAGCATTTCAATCAGGTTGAGGTTCTGGACTTTGACTGGACCTTTGCAATACCGTGACTCTTCTTTTTTAGCTGTTCTGCTGTAGATTTGCTGCTGTGTTTGGTTTTCTTCAAACATGGAGCTGTGCATTATGGGTAAACATCTTTATGTTTGTCTCATCTGTCCAAAGGACATTGTTCCAGAAGTTTTGTGGTTCATTCAGATGACACTTTACAAACCTAAGTTGTGCTGCCATGTTATTGACAGAGAGACAAGGCTTTATCCTCCCATCTTTCCAGTTGTACTGTTCAGTCTTTTTCTAATTGTCCTGTCATGACCTTTAACCTGTAATCTGTTAACAGAGGCCTGTAGATTATGAAATAGATATCAATTTTTTATTTAATTTGATTTTTCAGCTCAATTTTATTATATTTTGCAATCTTTGAAATTGGCACATTTCTTCTTTGAAGATAAGCAACTGTCTTAAAGGTTTTTCACTTGTGAATCAATTTTCTCTTTCTTAAATGATGGACTCAAAATTGTCTGGAAATGGTCTGGTACATTGTTTTTATTGTTGGCATTAACTGTTTCAGTCATCCCTGTTTGGTTGTTAACAAAAACACTCATGAACCACACGATGGAATTAATTGAAACGTTCAGAAAATAATCACTGGATGTACATCTACAACTGCTTAACTTTTGGAGTCAACCAAATTTAAGGTAGCCGCCACAAAAAATAGCTATAATTCTGTCAATTTTACAAATTTGATATGGTAGTAGCTGAGAGTCATTCGCATGATCTTAGTTGAAAACTCTGGCATGAAAGGGGGTGGGTGATATGCAGTCCTTGAAGGAATGCTAGGTCTTTAATTTATTTCGTTTTTTAAACTTAATTATGGAGTCCTGCTATGTTGTAAGTGTTTGTTTGAACTCTGTGATTGTTCTTTAAGAATAAAAGTGTGAATTCCAGAATAATATTTGACTTTCTCATCTGATTGTAGAACTGGCTTTCCCCTCCTGATATTACATTCAGAAAACAAGTTATTTTACCATTTATTGTAAACTTTAGTCTTTTTTTAAAACTTACACCACTTTTTTATGGTTCAGCTCTGGCCAGAAAAAGGCGAGGCTTTTGCCCTTAGTTGTATAGGAATAGTAGAAACACATGGTACCACAAAACCGAAGAGGTTATTTGAAGCCTATGTTCTTCATAGCCATTAAAGTGCGGTCTTATGGCAGCCTGTGTTTTTGCCTACATCTGTCCCAGATGTGGCTACACTCAGTTCAAATTCTGCAGATGAATGGTCAGTTCAGTGTTTTTTTTTTGAATGGGGCAACTGAAGGAATTTGCTGGTTTAGCACATTTCGAACTATTTATAACATTTCTGTTGGCACTTTTTAAAAACATAATATTGTGAGTTACAAAACACTTTAAATTTTGGTGAATCAGAGTATTTGTAGAAATTAAAAAAATATTTAGACATATAATGTTATGACCTTAAAAGTTATTTAAAAGAGTTTTAATGATCCAGTCAGTACAATTTGATCAGAGTCACTGTTGACAAAAAGAAGTACATTAAGTTTAACATTTAGATTAGAAAACCACAACACAAAAGTGAATTTATTGCTTAGAGTTGGGAATGTTGTATTTAAATATGTAAAAAGAAATTAAGTTAGATATCAACATTTTTATTATGTTTTAGCATTTAACATGTCCCGTATTATCCCACACAAACATGCTCTTTGTTTGTCTTTTTGCTTCTTTGCCTTAGTGTTTTCTCTTCTGTATTCTAGTGTTTTAAATTTTATTTCAGCCAAAACAGATAAGACTGAACTCCAGGCAACTCTCACGCTGTGTGATATTTATCATATTTTTATTTTTATTTAAACGTGAGCATTCTCCTGGAGATTTTCCAATGTTGACTGGGAAAATCTTACATGTTTACACGGTAATCCTGTGCCTGTTGAATCCATTGTAGTTTCCATGCCAGGACACGTGCATGAACGCAGAAACCAGTGTCTCTAGCATGTTAACAGTTACATCCAAAATGGTGAATACACACATGTGGAAAAGAGTGAGTAGCACAAACAGTACTCTGCTATCTGCTGTTGTTACTGTTGAGATCTACTCTGTATGCTCAGAACAGCTATTGACGGCAGCCGTCTGTGGTGCACATGTGCAAATTCACATGTTGTGACTTCCTTAAATTCTTCTACTCTGAAACCTGGATTCAAAATGTTTCGGGGTCAGAGAATCCGATTGCTTTTGTTGTGTACACAAACGGCTAAAGCACAACAGAAATGTCCTGGTTTTACTGAAAAACAGGGTTGTGTAAACTGGACCTGAATACAATCTGATCACGCAGGATGGATTTTAATGCCAGGTGTGAAAGGGGTGATAATGTTTACTACTGACAGCTGATTAGGGAGACCCTCATTACCTAGTGTGCAGGGATTAAAGTTCTCAGTCACCACAACAGATTTCCATTATTTGGAATGTGGCCAGGACGGATTTCCATCATCTGTAAAAATGAAAAGGGAAAACAAAAAGTGTTTTTTATTGTGTTCTCGTTAAACCCATCCTATCTAATTATGATACAGAGATTAAACTGAGGCTGGTTTAACAAAAAAAAGCGAAATAGAGCCAAAGTTTTAGCCAATCAGAACAGAGCAGACCAGGTCCGGGTGCAAGCAGTGTTGACAATTTAGAGACTTTGTCGCTATATTTAGGGACAAAGTGACTCTTTAAAAAAAGCGACTAGCGACTTTTTCTGTGGCTTTTGGAGACTTTTGAAGGCTGACGTGAAAGCAAGTATGGTTCTTTCCAACGAGCAGAGGGTGCTGCAGTGGGCCCTACTCCGTCCCACAGTGCTCACAGGCGGCTCAGTCCTTCAGTCCTCCTCCTACAATAACTTAGTTTCTCTTTTGGGTCACTTTTGCCAATCCCAAGTCTGGATAAAGGATGAAAGTTGGAACTATGATATTTAAAATAAATACAGGTGAGCTCACATATATAAGTAGCTTCCAGTGAGCTGATTCAGATGTGTCTCTGTTGGGACAATGGTTATCATATTCGCCTCACATGTGGGAGGTCTGGGTTTGACATTCACGTTACTATTATAATTATGTTTATTCAAACCAAAACACTTTGTCTTTTTGTAAATGGCAACAGTAATGTTTCTATATTATTTAAGACCTTGTTTGTTCATTTCAGTAGCTCAAACAAGGTGGGTGGGGGCTGTAATATGATTGAGTGTAGAAAAAAAAATTTCAGTCAGAAGATTTTTTTTTGCTGTAATCCCTGAGTGTGTCACAGCAACCCAAAAACACATAATAAGCATTATCCACGCTCTTCTTTCATGCACATTTTCACTAACAACTGTACAATGATAATACACCCCTGGCCCGTACCTTTACAACACATGAGTTTATCACAGATGAAGTATTGTCTGTCCTCTATGACTGACATGTAAAAGTGAATGTAAACGCTGGTAAAATGAGGTTTCATTTGTTCTGGAGGCTGACCAAAATGTGTTTTTCTATAGCTGGGTTAGGGTTAGGGTTAGGGTTAGGGTTATATCGGCCGATATAAAGCAGTGATTTTTTTATTTTTGGCAGACATGTATTTTTGATTTAACAATATATAGCAACAATTGCCTAATTTAAATAAACATATATTTAACAATCCTTAGAAGAATTTGTAAACGAGCACTCTCACTTAAAATATAACAAAATTATGGGCCACAGTTAGCTGGTTTTTCAGCTGCTGCTGCATCTTCATCTTCCTACTTGATAATCTTTTAAATATGCACAGTTTTGACTGATTGCTGTGTTTTTTTTTTTAAGTAGCTAATATCGAATGACTTAAATAGCTTGACTGAATAATTAAATCTTTAATTTTGCCCTAAGGATGTTTGCATATTGGTGAGTACAGTTAGTAGGTACATATAAATATTAATTTAAATTTAAATATAATAATTAAAAAATAAAATAAGAAATTAAACTTTAAATCTGGTCTCCCTGAATGAGGACAGCAAATCTAAAGATGAACAGAATAAAATATGATCCAGAAAACCAGTAGTCTTGCGTCAAGATGCAGGGCCTTAGAAGATTATATAGATAATATAATTTTATAAATATAAATTTAAAAAAGGACAAACTTTGATAGTTAAATAAATTCAATAGGGACTGTGCAGTAAATATTTTGAACAATAAAATAAAAAATAGAAACAACAACTAAATAGGTTTATATCAAAAGATAATTCCTTAACTCCTACCTTGTAGTAAATAGCCTCTATATGACAATAAGATAATAAAACCTCTCAAATTATTTTATGGCTTTTAGTTTTGGAGTACCACCTCAGGTTTTTCAGTGGTCCCCATCTGGCCCCCTCTTTGAAATCTTTGTGGAGGTCATGTCTGCAGGGAATTACATTTTATTTAAAAATACATCAGTCGATTGTTTCTATCATGCAAAGTTGTTTCATTTTTAATTTCATAAACAATATCACTTGTAAAAGGCACCTGTATTTAACAGCTATGTTTGATCCAATTAAACTTTCACCGAGACTTTTGATAACCATTTAGTGTTATTTTGTAAATGTGCAAAACATTTTGGTAGGCTGATTGCCATTAAACCCTTGAGGCCCCTGTAAACGTATACTACTGCATATGATAACTGCTTGCTGTTTTTGTCAGATGTACCCTTTTATTTTCTATAACAACATGCCACTTTGTGTGTGTTTGTTTTATCCTTAGGTGACATCCTGATCTTGTAGATGCCACAGCACACATACTGTACCAGCATTTTGACTTTGTCTTTGCACTTGGAAATCTCTCATTTTGGTTTCACAGTTTACATTCAGTCCACCTTACCCAAAAAGAGATTTGGCAGATCCAGGCCACACTAGTTTGTGTGTCTGTCCTAACAATTGCAATCATCAGGATGGCTGTTAGTGAGTGATTTTCCAATGGGCACAAAATGCCAAGATGCCTATCACTGAGGATAATGCCTTCAGGACCCTGGTGCTGCTGGAGGACTGGCACCGGACTCAGACCATTAGATCACAGCAGATTGATGACCCAAAGGAAGACCGTTTTTGCTGGAAGGTATTTCATTCTTTTACTAACCCTCTTTCTATTTTTCTTACACTTTAATATTAGAAATGTTTTATTTATTTCTTTGTAATGAAGTAACCTTCTGATTTTGGCAGATTCTTTGAACTTTAGAACAAGGTTTTTCTCCTTTTTCTTTTCTTTTTTTTATGAATACATGTCCAAACTTTGATCTTTATTGTGATTTCTTACTATATTTGCTCACATATTTGTTTATACATATTCAGTAAACTGTATCCATGACTCCTGATCCACCCACCCCAGAAACCCATGCTTATTAGGATGTTCTATATACACACACAGGTCCATACTTCTTTTTTTTTTTTATCTGGGCAAAACCATGTTCATGATGTATGCCAAACTTCACAAAAACTTGTCACGAATGGGGGAGAAGGAGGCGAACCCAGAATGCAGACTCATCACAACTAACTAAAGAAAACTATTTATTTAACTAAAATAACACAAAGACAAACCAAAGGCTGACGTGGCAGCAAAAACTCAACATAAATACAAACACTAACTAGGAGGCAAAAAACAAGAACCGAAGCATCAGGGAACCAGAAACACACATGAGACACAGGACAAGAGTAACACAAAGAGTAACAGTGACCGTGTGAGGAAGTGGAAGTGAAGACCAGACTTTAAAGAGCAGAGGGTAATTATGAGAAGTGGACACAGGTGGAGTGATTACCAGCGATTAGAGGCAGGTGAAGATGGGCGTGACAGGAAGACCAGAGATAGAACTGAGGAGAAGTGAATACTGACAGACAGAGCACGAAGACGAGAGAACTCAAACAGAAACACAAAATACAAAATAAGCACACAGAAACTCAAATCCTGATAAAACTGGGCTTTGAATAAGTGGTAAATAGTAATAGATCTTATTAAGTAAATCTATTTGAAACTCTTTTCTAAAAACTTCTTTTCAACATGGTCAAGGCTGACTTTAGATGTACTGTACTATAAATTCTAGGGCACTATTCTAGTTTAAATTCTTAAAATATACCTGTTTTCTGAATAACCCCTTTGCCCCACTTTTTTAATAATTAAGGAGTATTAAAGAGCCAGAATAACTACCAGATGTAGTTTTTAATGAAACCATTACTTGCAAACCTATTTAAGAACTAATTGTTGTTATTGTAAATAGGTTTTAGAGGAATATTACAGTAGTCCATTACACATAAGCATTGGTTTTATCTTCTTCTTTAGGCTTTAGGACTCTAGAAACCCTCAGCCATCTTGTTTTTTTCTTTTTTTGTTTATAATCTTTTTCTTTTTTATTTATTGCATATGGTGACAGTAATTACAGTACACTGTGAATACAAAAGAGGGGGTAAAAAAGAGAAAGAATAAAACTACAAGCAAAACAAAGTAGTACATTGTTAAAAGAAGAAAAATAACAACATATGTACACAATTGACAAGACCATTTCTGTTAATGAGAAGACAGTTGCATAACAACAATTTGTAAAATTTGGAATGGCAGTTGCATTAATATTGAAACCAGTATTATTACTGACAGTACAGACAGTTGTCTTTTACAAAATATTCCCAAAGCTTTTACTGACAAGCAGGCAATGATCTGAAAGTTTAGAGGATTCTCCACCTCCAGTCCAAAGAACATTCCACGCCAAAACACAATGAAGTCCATGGGAACCTGGGTGCGAACACCCGCATTCCAGTTGGATCTTAGAGAAAACAACAAGCCCTACAACAGTGAGAGAAACTCTGGGTGAAAGAAAACACCCAACTTGCACCAAAAAGAGCTGTGGGAGCAAAAGATATGAGATTTTTAGACAAATCAAAAGTCAGCTGAACACCCTGTGTCAAACCGCGACTGTAAAAGAAAACACAAAAAACCCATTCTGCCCAAACCCTGAATGATGTCCCTAGCGTGAAGTAGGGCCAGGACCCGCACTGATACCGTAAATATGTGTAAAAAAGTATGTTTTCTTACTTATGTACTTATTTATTTCAAAGCTTTGTCTTTTTGTTGGGTGAGCTAATTAGTTCATTCATTTGTCCTTTATTTTCTCTTCAGAATGAGGACTTCAACAATGAAGAAAAAGACAGCATGTGTAGTAGCAGCAGTGTTAACAGTGTGGACAACATGCCCTTATGTCTGGCTGCAGTTCAGAAGTTGGTGGAGTACATTAAGTTCAACTTCACTGAGAGTGACACAGTTTTAGCAGCTCCCCCCTTTTTCTGCAGGGATGGATTAGATGTTGAAGTTCATGCTGTTTCCCTGAGAAAAAATGAGGAAGATGGAGCTGAATTTGGCCTCAGTTTTGGGAACATCCCTGTTTTTGGGAATCTTGGTGTAAGAAAAAAGGGAGGCCCAAGGAAGAGGAGGGATCAGTGCTCCATCATTGATGTGGGCTGCATCTGGGTGACAGAGGTGAAGAAGAAAAGTCCTGCAGCCTGTTGTAGGAGAATCAAACTAAGAGACGAGCTTCTGTCAGTAAATGGGCAACTGATGGTGGGAGTAGATGTCAGTGGAGCCAGGTATGATATCAGTGTTTTATACTATCAACAAAAAAAAAAAAAGAGGATGGTAAAGCAAAGTGCTGGATTCAGTAAATTCAGTAGTTGAATGTTCAATTTTTTTTTGTCTAGCAGTATTCCTCAGAATACAGCATGACCATATCCATACCATCTTACCTTACCATTTTTGCTAAGGCTTAATGTTTGACTTTTGCAGTAATAAAAAAAGAAACTACCATAGTAGAAAAGCTAAAGCTCATATGATACAGACGGTACTGTGGTGCTTTGAACATGTATGTCATTCCCAAATCAAAGTCCAAACTCTGCCATTAACTATTAGAGTCAATTGTCTGTTGGCAAAATATCTGATGAACCAGAGGATGGCTTTTAATGAAATGTATATCTACAACTGGATAACTTTTGGAGTCAAACCTCATTCCTTTTATGAGTGGTGCTCTATGTTAATGCTGCTAAATTACACTTCAGCCTTCAATGGTTCTGTGATGCTGGCTTTATTTATAAAAGCTTACAATGGTTTGGGTTGTGGCCAGCTCGATTGTTGATTTGTGATTGACCAGAAGCAAGAACTGCTCATCTTTGCAGCTATATTGCAGAACCGTTTTTTGAAAGAGGTAGTTGACTGTAGTTTCTCAGCCTAACCATTTACTGGCTTGTAGAGATTACTGCTGGTCAGTAATGTGATGCACATCAAAATGGATAACACCCCAAAGCATTCATTTTATTAGGTACATCTGTTTAATTATTTGTTAACAAAAAATTGCTAATTAGCCAATCACATGTCAGCAACTCAATACATTTAGGCATCTAGACATGATGAGGATGACTTGCTGAAGTTCAAACTGAGCATCTGCTGATTTACTGGGATTTTCACTCTAAGGTTTCCAGAGAATGCTCTGGCAAAGAGAAAATATCCAGTGAGCAGCAGTTGTGTGGACAAAAATTCCTTGTTGATGTCAGAGGAGAATAGACAGACTGATTGGAGGTAATAGAAAGGCAGCAATAGCCTAAATAACCACTTGTTCCAACCAAGGTCTGCAGAATATCATCTCTGAACTCGCAACATGTCCAACCTTGAAGGAGGTGGGCTACATGAGCATAAGATCACATCAGGTGCCACTTCTGTCAGCTAAGAACATGAAACTGAGGCTAGAATGAACACAGGGTCACCAAAAAAGGACAATAAGAAATTGGAAAAACATGGCCTTGTCTGCTGAGTCTTTGTAAACCATGGAGATGGTTGTGTGTAAAAATCCCAGTAGATCAGCAGTTTCTGAAATATTCAGACCAATTTGTCTGGCAGCAATAACCATGCCATGTTCAAAGTCACTTATATCCCCTTTGTTCTCCATCCTGATGCTTGGTTTGATCTTCAGCAAGTCATCTTCACCACGTCTAGATGCCTAAATGCACTGAGTCTGGGCCTAATAAACTGGCCAGTGAGTATAATTTCCCATTAGAAATTAATAATGTATCATTCAGTTGTTTTTCTTTAGTTGACATAGTATCAAGTAAAGAAAGCCTGTTCAGGAAAGAGTTGGAAATGACTTATAGCTGTAAGGACAGTTATTTGTTAGAGATTTACCTGAACATAATGTGTTTCTGTTTTACAGTTACTTGGTTGACCAGTGCTGGAATGGAGGATGCATTTATTTGATCCTGTTGCGTCGAGTCAAGAGAAAAGCTCCTCTGCCTCCTTGCAATGTCAGTGAAAGGGCCAGTTTTCTTATCAGCAATGACAACTATGTGGATCAACCACACAAAGACCAGGACAGAACTTCCTCAGAGGCTTTGAAATGCTTGTCAAACTGCAAACGCACACGCAAGTTTGGTGTCATATCACGTTCATCTTTCAGTCTAGATAACAGGGAGAGTACTGACTCAGAAATCCACAAAAGTCCACAAAACTATAGCCCCCCTCTTTATATTGATGCAGAAGTCAGGCTTCAAATGGATGACTCTGACTGCAGCCCAGACTCCTCTCCTCAACTGAAAACTATCCATCCACACAGTGGACATCCTGCTGCTCTGCCTGCAAGAAGTCTCAGTCAGCTGTTAGAATGTAAAATGGATACTTTCTCCAGTGAAACATCAAGCCAGGTAACACACACTCTTCGTATACTGGGGATTGAATTTAACTGTTCACCATCAGTCAGGCATTAGGACCATGTGGCACGTCCCTTGAGCTGTGTTGTGGAGGCAGCTTTCTCCATCCTCCTCATGTAGCTATGTGCTGAGAGGAAGAGTCTATGTCACGCACTTATTTAAGAACAGACCTAATGTCGAGTTCACACATGGATTTGTCAACTTTGAAGCTAAGAAAATAAAGTTTAAACCTCTTGTTAATCTATTTGAAATGAGAGGAAAAGAGTCGATCAAACTTTGAAGTGGAGTTGAATCAGACTGTACCATTCAGTGAGAGTCTGCCCCAATGCTCTCCATGCAAGCTGTTTGATTATCTGTGTTCATCAGTGTAACACTTCTTTGTGATGAACAAACCCCCCCCCCCCCACACACACACACAAAGGAGTTTCACTCTGATTTTCCTGAGAGTTTCCATGACTTAAACAATCCAACTCCTGTCAGCACTCATCACAACTACAGAGTTTCTGCCTGGACTTATTTTATCCAGATTATCTCTGTTTGCTGACGTAATTTTAAGTTGCATTCTTCAGAGCTATTTGAATTTTCTGTGGTAAAATGTTTTCATTAGAAATTGGTAAAAAAAATAGTGATTTAAAAGAAAGACATAAGAAATTAATAAAAATGTTCCTGTAAACTCTGT
>JAOXNZ010000001.1:2414795-2425503 GCA_028566095.1 Kryptolebias brasiliensis | reverse complement strand
ATGAAACAAAACAGAGCTTAGACACAAAACCTGACAGGACGGTGGCATGACAACAACAGACATTACACAAACCAAAACCTGACATAACCGATCATCAAATTTATTTGTAAACAAATATTTGCTGTTTTCAAATGAATTTTTTACAAAAACCCTGATGAGTTTGAGTTACGTTAACCCTAAATCAATAAACAATGTAGAAACTGTGTTAGAAACATAAAAATTCTAATCAAAAACATGAAAAAATTGGGTATTTTCACAAATTTTATGACTTTAAATAACTATACATTTAAAAACCCTTAGAAGAACTTGTGCACTTAAGAATATTATAATAGGATTCTTGCTTTAAATACTAAAATGTGTGCTGCAGTGAGCTGGTTATAGCAGATGAAGATGCATCTTCAAACTTAGTAATTAGTTACATATGCACAGACATGGCCAGTTGCCAATTTTTTAAAAAATGGCAACATTAGCCAAATAAAATTGGTCGACCGATTATTAGGTCTATCTCTAATGTGGACACGATGAGTTTTAGTAAGTAAAAAAGCAAAACAGACAACAATTTTGCTCATAAAGCAGCAGCTGAGATTAGCACTTGTTAAGACTAATTTCTCTGCCTTTAAACAGTTTGTTGTTATACTGATATTGGTGGCTGGTAGGTGGACTTGGGAGGTTTAAATAGTCAAAGAAGAATTCGATAATTACTGATGAATTTGAAGTGTTTCCATAGGTCAACAAACACATGTGGGAGTTGGCAATTGTTCACAAATTTTGCCTTCAAATTTTTAATTTAAGGACACATTAACTATTGACTTTAGACAATGTGTAGATTTTTATTTATTACTTTATGAAGTTTTTTTGACTGGTTTTCATGGCATTGCAGTGAGTACTTTAATCCTTTTTGAAGCCCATCAGATACAAGAAAAAACTCCAACTTTCCCATATCTTTGGACCATTTCTCCCCTCCTGTAAAATGAGTAGAATTTATGTTTGCATTACACGTATAGAGATAATAAACCTCCACGCTATGGATTATAGGGCTGCTGATTCTGAGGACAACATTTTAGCAGGACTCCCAGCATGTGGCCTTTATCTGACAGACCCACAGTTCATGGTCAAATCACACAAAACCAGAGGGGAGGGCAGCTCACACCAACAATTATCACATGAATGAACACCGTGCAGTGCGTACCCAGGTCCATACAATTTATCAGTCTTATGCAACCACAAGCACCAACACCCAAAGGTTAATTCTGTTTTAGGTTTTTAGACATTCAGTCCTTAAACATGTGTGACAATTTCTGGGTTTAAGACAAATCTTTGGCTTTGTTAACTCATGTTAATTTAAATTAAACTAAAAAAGAAAACACAAAAATATTGCCTCACTCATCCACCCCAATACACAGGCATCTTACAATCCCCTAAAATGAAACAAAAGATTACCAACATTTCACTCACCCCATATCAATTTGTGCTTGTAGCTATACATTTTACAAGAACTCCTTACATAACTGGAGGTTTTACTACTCAAATATTTGTCTTGGAGTCAGACAGACCACGGCATGAAAAATGCACAATCACTTCATTTCTCTGTTCTTACTTGGGTTAGGGAAAAAATGAGTAAAAGAGAAAAATAATATCATATGTGATGAATGAGCCTTAGGGAAGGGAGACACAGTGACTGACATTGAGAAGTTAACAATGAATTCAATTCATTGCCTTGGTTTGGCTGCAGTCTGTATGTGTATTTAACAGAAAGGTTTACAGAAACATCTCATTTAATCTTGTACCACCAGCTAAAACCCTCATGGAAACACAAATTTTCTGAATCTTTTTCTTGTCTTTTCTTCAGCAAAACAAGCCCCAGTATTCAAATATCTGTTATTTTTGTGTGTTTGTTATGTTGATTACTTTGTGTCTATTCAAAGTTTGTCACTCTAGATGTGTTTTCACATTCCTCTACAGAAAAATACTCTGGATATTATGTTTAAACCATAGACACAAGCACTAATAGACCAAGTGTACCCACCTTCACTCTTTGTTAGGAATTTAAGTCAGCAAGAGCTGTTTTACAGAACCTTCTGTTTTGTGTTTTCGGAACCAGCATCTGAGCAATAGCAATGTGGGGCTTTAAGTCCACTTACTTCCATGCACACAATCATGGTGTTACATAAGCTTTCTTTGAAGCATAAATATCTAAACTTAAAATAATATTTGAGCATAGAGTAACAAGGTAAGAACTATGACAACCAACAATAGTTGACACATGAAAAACATCTAAGGTGTGTTTTTATTTTGCAACAAAAGCAATGTCTCATTCATTTCCATAAAGGGAACAGGACTTAAACTTATACTGGAAGCAGCCGGCAGGGAAGCCGGTCCCGTTCTGGCTTAAACTTCTGGGTTCCACTCAGAGGTCTACTTAGTATTTATGATCTATAGTTTGAACATATTTTTTTATTCATTTATGAAAAATAAATTCTTTTCACGTTACTTTAACAAATATGATGAAATATCCGTGTATTATCACTTGGTGGCAAGAGTATCTATATTATCAACTTATCAAATTACAAAGAAAGACCATCCTTAGAATGGCTCAGATACTCTAAGAACTTGTTTTTTCTTTTTTATCCTTTACAGTTTCCTCAGTTATTAATTGTTCACAAAATGATCACAGTTTAATAGAAACAGTATCAAAATAAAAAGAGACAGATGTAGATAAGACTGTAAAAACAGCTGACTTGTTGTTGGGATTTCTAAGGCACAAAGTGGTAGTAAGAATGCATGAAATTAGCTGTTATGTCACTGTTTCTGATAAACTCCATACTGCCTGTCTGCATGAATGCACCAAAACCAGAAATTGAAAAAGCCTCCATTTAAGAATGTATTTTCTAAAATCTCTTGCGTTTAGGGGGTGAGGAGGAGGATTACCAGCAGTCAACAAGTGAGCGTTGGGATACATCTCAGACAGGTCTCCAGTCCCTCACAGGGACCAACACAAAGACACACGAAAAAATGACAGCCATGCACCCCCACACACCCCCACACACACTCACATTGAGGTTAATTTACTTGCAGAAATCCTGAGAACATGCAAACTTCACTCAGAAAATCCCTATCTGAGATTTGAATAATATGACCTTATTACTGTTAGACAACATTCCTAAGAAACTTAGGATATTCCACTGAATATGGACTGAATGACTGTCAGTTTTCAAAAATTTATAAAAAATTATTTACCAAGAATTCTGGGTTCCTAATTATCAACATATCCAAACCTTATCTTGGAAATATACCACCGGAATAAGTACATATAGTAGTCATTGTAAGACTCTCTGAATAGACTATTCTGGAAAATTGAACACATAAAGTGTTGAGGTTTAGAGAAAAAAAAACTTTCATAAATCTTCCATAAGTATATGATATGAAATGTTAGCATTATCATTACTTGAATAAAAGCCAACAATACAACTACTAATCATTTTCTGCTGCTTCCTTTGTGCTTTGCTCTTTCCACCTAGATGTTTCAGACAATCTGTAATGTCAAACCAGGCAGTGCTACTTATGGAGAAACCTTTTGAGCTTATTTGTGGCAGTGCTGACCTGTGGGGGCTGAGATGGTAGCAGGTACGCTGGTTCTGCGGCCCCTCTCTGCAGTAATGCTGATGGTGTACAGCATGCCGGGTATCAGGCCTTTCAGGGTGTGAGACTCAGAGCTGCCTGGGACCATGTCTTCAGCCCTATGGCCATCAGCTGAAACGTAGACCAGTCTGTAGGTGTCCAGTTTGGCTAAGGGGCGCTTCCACTCCAGCATCATGGTGGTCTCAGTTACCTCTGCTAAAGTTAGGTCTTTGGGAGCGTCTAGGGCTGAAAAATTAGAATAAAGAAGAAGGCATTTATTGTCATAAAGTGGGAGGGACTGGATAGAAAGAACAAATAATATTTTCCATTAACCAATAACCTTTAGCATATCATAACTTATACCATATCATATGTATCATATCATATCCATTGGTGCTTTCTTATGTTATAAAATGGGGGAGCACATGCTTCACCTGCTCCATTAAGCAGGCACCTATGATCATATCATCTAATCATATCATGTCAAATTATATCATATTGAAATGTATCATACCATATAATAATATATTGTTTTGTATCATATTATATATTACATCATACATTCTTTCATATATTAAAATATATCATAACATATCATATTGTTACTATTGATACTGTTTTATATCATACTGAATCATACTGTATTGTGTTGTATCATTATATCATATTGTATTGTACCATGTTGTATTATATTGTATTGTATCGTAACATATAACCAGAAGATATATTTAAAAAATATGCTGGACTTAAAACGTTTTTGATGGCTTGTATATGATGTATAGTTTCATATGAAATAATTTCAATAAATCGTTTGAACAAACTATTATTACAAAATATTATTTGTTCTTCTTATCTTTCTCTACGGTAAAACTGCAAAGTCATGAGGATTTATCACAGCCAATCAACATGAGACAAAAAAATATCACTGACTTTTTGTACGAAACAGAGAGGGAGCAGTAAATGTGACTAACAGGAAAAAATAAATGCAGCATGCTTCCTGGACAATTTCAAGCAAGGACAAGAACCAGTTTAACAAGTTTTTTTTCATCATATGCTGTAGCTAAGTGCCAACATTGCAAAGTATTATTGATGCAAGATAATTACATATGGATTTATTAGAACGAACACTGTACCATACCTTGCACAATATCACAGGGAAAAGGTTAAAAAACAAACACTAACAAAACTAAAGTTACAGTTCTGTGTATGCATTTTGTTTACTGATTTACATACACAGAAAACAAAATTATTATGCAGCCAGACAGAATGATGAATTGATGAAAATATAATGAAACTTTGCATGTTCAAAGATTATATGACAGCAGCAAGTTGACCGTCAGTTGCTGGAACTGGAACTTAAAATCTAGAAGACTGGAACTGACTCGGAGTTGATGTTTGAGCTGATCACACAAATGTTTGATTGGGGAAATATCAGGGCACCAAGTGAGGACCTCAACATGTTGCATGCAGTCCACAGACATGTGTTGTGTGTTGTCTTGTTTAAAGACTGTACCAAGGTTCTGTGTCGGGAGGGGTAAGACATGCAGATGAAGGATGTCACTACCTGGTAGTGAATCACTACCATTGATACACCATCTGAATCACTACCTGAAGTGACCTGAAGTCAGACCCTATGCCTCCTTACACCATAATGCCAGTAGTAACGCCAGCGTTTCTCTCTCTTCACAAACAAAAAGCAGGATTGGTTTTCTCACTTCAGCACTGCCTTATGTGCATACAAGGGTCATCCATGGAAATGCAAAACTGAGATTCATTGCTGAACATAATACACCACCACTTGTCTCTGACTGATGCTAGTCATGGTGCAGGTTGTAAAGAGCCCAGTACTTGTAACCCGATACCAGAGATAAAATGTTTTTTTGTTGTTGTTCACACCCACCAGTCACATTAAGTGCATTGCTCCAAGCTGTCATTCAGTTATATATGATAACTGAGGGGGAATTCCCCTAAACATTTATACTTTTTAAAAAAAGAGTTGGTTGGTTGTTTAAATATTTTATCCTTTTTATCCTGTGGATATCACATGACTTGTCTACAGAGGAGCAATACCTGTCTCTTTTTTCAAGGTAAGACTGTTTTAAAACAAACGCTTGCAACAAGCTACAAGAGTTAGCATGTCAGCCTACTATTTCAGGTTCACTAGAGGCTAATGACACAGCCAATTAATTTCTAATTAAATATTAATTATCAGCTTGTCAGACTCTCAATGATACTTTACAAAGAGCAGAACAGCAAAGAAGTAATATAGACACAATTATGTTAGAAATATTATTATTAGAATATTTATTTCCTGAATCAATAACCACATGAATGTTACAATTTGCATTACATTTTTTGCAAAAAAAGACATTGCTTAATATTTATTTTATAATTTTTTTGTGCACAAAGTTGTTGCTTTTTTTCTTTCCCGGGGGTCGAGTTTGTGTCTTGTGAAAACAGTCCAGTCTGATAATTAAATCAGAGAAACGGATGCCTCCACACCCACCTCCACCTGAAACTGGAGTATTTTAATTTTAACTTGGTAAAATTTAGCAGACAAACAGGTACACAGCTTTCTGGATTGAAATTTTTATTTTATTTGAAGTAATATTTCTGCACTTGAGATTATGAAAGATAAATGTTGGAAAAACTTTTGTTAGGAAATTCTAAAGCATAAAAAACTAAAGAAGTGACGCTGGGATACATGTAAATTAATCCCGCAACCTGGGCTTGAACCTGCAACTTTGAGATTTCTAACCAGCAAAAGCAGCCATTGAGCTACAGCAGACACACACCTTAGGAGGCCACATAGTTACATAAATAATATCCACCTGTGGCTGATCTACAGCTACAGAAAATGTTCCATTGTACGTCTCCTCTCTGTATTTATTTTCTGTGTTCTGTTCATGTTCAGTCTGTCTGCTCCAAGCTACTGACTGATAATTTATCTTCTAATTTTAGTCTCATAAATGGATTTTTAAACAGAAAATCTCCACTGTTGTGCAGAGCAGGTTTCCTGCAGCTATTTCTGCATCAAATAAGATCACATGTGGTGTAACATTTGCAGTGGTCGTACCATTGAGCTAAAACCAGCAGAATGTGTCAACAAGGCAGAATATTTTACGTCTCAGTGAGACTCTGTTGGGGCTGCTTTGCAGTCCTGATCACTGCAGACAGGCGACATGTCAAATCTACTGATGTACAAGGTCGGTGATCTGTACCGCCCTATGACTGCAAATAAGTTAAAAACTGAGAATGACAATTCACAAAAAAAAAGTTTTAAATTTTAATTAAAATTGTCAAAATAGTTGAAAAACACAGAACAAAACAATACACAGCAAGCTAAGTAAATAAGTAATTCACATTGTTTATTAGAAGGAACTACCTTGTGGGGCAATTTTTTTTTTTTTAAGTGTGGAGTAGCACCACCTAACGTTATGGACTGGTCGTGCCTGTAAGTATGTGATATTGTTTAGGCAGTAAAAGTATAGGTAGTTGCTTTTAAAAAGTAAGTTCTTTCAGCTGCTGCCTTTTGCAGGGGTCGCCACAGTGAGCAAACTCACATGAATGATTTTTGCAATTGTTTTATGCTGGATGTCCTTACTGACACAACCTGGGCTTGAACCTGCAACCTCAAGATTACAAGACCGTGGCATTGACTACCAAGCCAATAAATCATGTTAATGCATTTTAAAATTTTTGGTCTAATACCATAATACTGTGCCCATGCCTCCTGTCGTTTCATTTGGGATGTCAACACTTATTTCTGTCAGTGCTCATTTTAGACACACCAATTCCTTGTGAATCAAATCATTTACATCACAATCCCTGGTCTGTATATGGACCAAAGTATATCCAAATAAAGCCATTTATTCTGATCAACCAACTTTATTTTCATTGAGTATAATGTACAGATGATACTCTGTTCATAATTTTTTTACATTAGTTTGCTAGTTTCTAAAATCATATTCTTTTTTACTAGAGAAAGTTTGTGTTATCTAAAAAGAAATTCTACAAAATAAAAATCATAGAAAAGATGTACAGTGTAAGATGAAACAGTGCAGGGAAGTGAATCTACAGGCAATGTTTGTTCTCACCTGTTACTGCGTTAGTGGTGGCAGGGAGACTCTCCCGTTCATCCTTCACTGCCGTCACACCCATCCCATACTCTGTTCCTGGTCTCAGGCCTACACCAAATATGTGTGGAACATAAAAACACTGAGATGCAGAGATAAAGAAAAACCTACCTCATGTTTTGTTTGAGCAAATTCACTGAGGTGTCAACAAATGAACCGAGGGGAGGCCCCTGAGTCAAGTGGCCAGCTGGTTCAGCTAATGGCTCCAGGGCCACAAAAACACTCTCTTGTGGCTTGATTGCACAATAGCTTGGAGCCTAATTGCGTTTCATGGTATGCCTGTGTTCGCTGTGGAACATCAGTCTTGTATTTGCATTGATGGATGTATAGAGCCCTTGTTGCAGAGCAGAAACACTCCTTGCTATGATACTGAGGACTCCAGGGGTCGTTTGGTCTTTACAATCAAGCCCTCTCTCACACTGATCGCCTCTAATTCCTTTATTAACTCCCACAGAGGTCATGGACCACAGAGCTTTGCTGCATGAAATTACACCTAATACCCGGGAAACTCATTATCAATAAAATCACGAGCGTGAAGGCAATTACAAATAATAAGTGTGTGAAAGAAGTGCTGAGGTGTGTGTGGAACAGGGGGCAGGGGGTGTCAACTGAATGGACACAGTGCTTTATTTTCACTGGATAGGCCTCGCAAAGACAAAGAAGTGGGTCAAACAAAGACACTACTAGTTCATTTTTGGGAGTTTTTTGTTTTCTGATTGTTTCTCATGCTATCTGATTGTGCTGCACTGAAGCGCCACAGCTTGGAAACAAACAAAACTTCATTTATAATGTCAGTGCATAGTTAAAAAAAATAAAAACCGCAATTGCTTTTCTTTTTTAAAAGTTTTGAAACAAATCTTTGGAGTGAAACAAGCATTGCTGTGTTTGAATTTAGCGCCTGAATACAAGACTACTACTTCTTTTTTTCTTAAGGAAATGGGTCCTTTGTGGAAAAGAAAATATTTAGCAATACAAAAGAGAGGCAGAACGGAAAAATGAATGGTTGAAAACACAACTAAATAAAGATCTCAAAAAATGTCTTAGCCCTTAGAATATGTGTTGACGATGTCTTGCAGCTATTGAAATATCAAACTTTAGCTCAATATCTGTTATAGCCATTTTTATGTTGCTATAACTGATTACCTGTGGCAGTCATCCTGAAGTGGGTTGAATCCAAAAGGTAATGATTTGTAGATGTACATTAAACAATTACATTTTGAAACTGTCATTAAACTCTGTCCAGTGGTTCATGAGATATTTTGCCAACAGACAGAGAATTGATGCCAAATAGTTAATGCAAACGTTTTTAGAAAAGTCTTTGCACAATGTGTAGTGCTCAGAGTACGCACTGGGGATGATGTTCAGCTACTACCACACCAAAATTTAGCTTAGTATCTATGAAATTGTCAGGGTTAAAGCCAATGTTGTGTTTTTAAGGTCAGTTAGCTGTGGCAGCCATCTTGACTTGACTTGACTCAGTTGTACATTTAAATCCAATGGTTACTGCCTGAGTGTTTTATTAAAATCTGTCTAGTGGTTTATGACAAATTTTGGTAACAGACCGATACACAAACAAGGGCAAAAATATTATAGTCAGGCTTTGCCTTTTAGCAGTGAGTGATAACAACTTCCCAAATGTTTTTTTTTAATATATATATAGGTGGTTCTGTATTACCAGTGATCTTAGCTTGGGTGGAGTCTTTGGGTCCAGGAGAGAAGAGCAGTTCTCCATGGTCGCCTCCAGACAATGGGCCGTATTTGATGTGGTACTGGTCCACCTGAGCCTGGCTATTTTTCCATTCCAGAGTGATGCTCTCATCTGTCAGATCCACAAACTGCAGGTCTCTGGGAGCATCCAGGTCTGAAGGATACAACAGGACACTCCATTTAAACCAGTGGAGCCTCATCAAACCAGAGTAGTTTCTTTTAAAATCAGTACAGCTTGGTGGTTTTTCTCCCCCTTGCTAATATATAAAAAAAATAAAAGGAAAAATTAGCAAAACAGAAGCTAAAACTATCAAAACAGTAGCTAAAAGTTAAGATAATCAAAAAATAGCAAAAAGCTAAACTTAGTAAAGCATCAGCTAAAAATTGAAACTAGCAGTAACTGCAAGCTTAAATGATCAGAACAGCAGTTTAAATTTTAAATCAGCAGAACAGTAGCAAAAAGCTGAAGCTACAAAAATAGTAGCTTAAAATGAAGATGTATGCTGAAGCAGATTTCAAAAAGCACAAAGGTTTTCAAGAATTTGAAAATTCCCAAAGCATTTCTGAGATAAAAACTTGTAAATGAAGTAAAATAATTTGAAATGTTTAAAAGTTACAAATGCCAAAACCCACAGCTGTATTATCCTCAACAAGCTGAACATTTTGATACCTGAAAGTGTGAAATAGCTGAAAAGTGCTGAAGTAGGTAAGGTAGTAATAATTATATAAATGAGACCCATGCTGGCAAAAAGTTGTAATGTGCACAGGCAGCAGTGCAGAAAAAGTGAAAATATTGATTTTGAACTGAGATTTGCATAAAAATGAGTCTATAAAGGCACCATCTAGCAATCTGACTAACTAAAATATCTCATAATCTTCCTAATCTACCTTTAAAGTGAAGTTTTCTAACAAATATGTCTTCAGAGAGAATTATTTTAATTCTAATCCTAATCCTTTGAAACTGACCATTTTTCTCAGCCAGCTGCCTTCCAATTGGGAAACGCCTTTGAAGAGTGTGATGTCATTGTGAAGCCCTTTTTAAAATATGGGGTTTGAGTTCCTGACTACATCACTCCAGACCAATAAATGATGTTTTTAAACTAGTACTGTTAACAAAAAAATCACCAAATCACTGCAAACTAGATATCCTTTTTAAGCTTTTAGATGGAGAATTTGAAAATAATAAGTTTGCCAGAACAAGTCACAAATGTATATATATATATATATATGTGTGTATATATATATGT
>JAOXNZ010000001.1:2347743-2357785 GCA_028566095.1 Kryptolebias brasiliensis | reverse complement strand
TTTTTGTTCTTTTTCCTTCCCTTCTGTCTTCGTGGGGACGTGTTCAGCCCGATGCTGTAGAGTTCTGATGACAGAGAGTTTGTCAACAAGCTGCCTTCTTTGGACTGTCTGGTTCACATGGAAAGAGGACAGCCTCAACATTGAGGTCTACAGGAAACCAACAGCACAGATCAGTACCTTCTGTTTGACTCGCACCACCCACTGGAACACAAATTCTCTGTCAGTTTAAACTGGACACTGGTGCAGATTGTATTGCTACGTCAGGTGACATTTAAATGTCACCTGTTTGTTATGTGTTATTTCAGTCTCTCAGTCCGTTTTTTTCTATAGTTTCAGTTTCTGAAAACTCCATTACTGCAAAATGTTTTTCATAATTTACTTTGACAGTCCCTACAAACACATCAAGCTCACTTGTTACACTGCATGCACTTTAACTACATGTTCAACCACATGCACCCATGCTTGTGTTGCTGATTCTTTGATATGCACATCTTTGCAAGATTGTTCCTTTTGCACATATTTTACATATTTGACCTAATGTAGGATATTTTTGTGATCCATGTCCAACGCCACATCTGCTGCAGGATCTCTTTTTCTGATCAGTTTTTCTTGTGCTTGACATTTTTAATATCTTTTGACCTGACTGTTCACTTCAGTTTCTTCGGTCAGAGCTTCCACTTGACTGAATGTGACTTCAGTTGCATGGCAATTGTCAATTACCTTCTGCAGTGTCAGATATGCTTCTCTTTGTCTGCCTCTCACTTGGTCATTTGTGATGCCACATACAATACTGTTACATACCAGGGAATCCTGTTGCTCTACAAACTCACAGTCCTTGGATTTGTTTTTCAAATCAGTGACATATGCGTTATTCGTCTCCGTCTGTTTCTGTGCTCTCATGAAGAAAACGTGCCATATATAAGGTAAGTTTTTTGAGGTTTACAAAATTCCTTAAACAACTAATTCAGCACCTTTGTTTTGTCTCTTTCGTCTTCATCGTTGTCAAAGTGCATATTTTATTGCTTCATCTCCTGCAAGGTGAAAAAATTTCTTCTGCTTTTAGTTTTCAGCTTGTGTTCTGCTGTTTTTAGCTTGTTTTCTGCTAATTTCAGCTTGTGTTCTACTGCTTTTAGCTTGTTTTCTGCTAATTTCAGCTTGTGTTCTGCTCATTTCCGCGTCTGTTATATTAATAACTTTAACAACTCAGTTGTATCTTCTTAAGGAAATTCAGAAAAGTCATTTAGCACTTAGCATTCACACTGCATTTTAGCAGACAAGGTTCATTTTTCTAGTTAAATATAGCTTTCACGTGAGTCATCACGCAGCAAGACACTAGAAATACTCAAAGTGAGATGTGCGGCAGTGTTTTTGTTCAAAGCCAGTGATTTTTTTAAGGTGCTAATCCATCAACAGCCAGGTGTTGGCTGCACCCTGGGGCTCCATCTGGAGAGCTTGAGTCTTGGAAAACAAAAACATCAGCTCTTCAGGGCTTTTCTGAAGCATGTTTATCCCATGGTACTTTCAGAGCTAACCCATTGGAGGCACGCTAATGGCTACAATCAATAAGTGATGCATCTCAGTGAGAGTGAACATACTGCCTCTCAGGCACACAACATGGCTACTCTGTTGGATTGTTTACTACTGAGTTGGAAAAAGGACATAGATAAATTCACATGTCATAGCACAATATTTTTAGATTGTCTGTATCATGTTTTCATTGCAGTGTGGGATTTAATGCAAAAAACAAATGATTTGATCTGACAAAAAAAATATTAATTCAACTCAAATAAAGAGCTGTAGTCATACTTTAGTTATTGTGTAGTTGGAGAGACAAATATCCCTGTATTGAACATATTAGGGGACACAATAGCATTGTCCCTAAAGCATGTGTGTTGGTTGGTCTGTTTTGCTATTTTTAACTTCCAGCTAGCTTTTGGAAATTTTTATCTAGCCATCTGATACTTTTAGGTTTTAGCAAGTCTTTTGCTACTTTTTGCTTTTAGTTTGTGTTTTGCTTTTATTAGCTTTAACAACTCAGTTTCAGCTTCTTTAAAATTTAGCAGTCATTCAGCGCTCAGCATTCAAACTGTATTTTTGCAGAAAATGCAATATCTCTAGTTTAATTTAATAAATCTTTACATTTTATAAAGTCTGTAGTCATAAGTTGCTTTTATCAAAGACAGTTGTGTTAAAGCTGTAGCTACTCTCATATTTCTATCACATCTGACACCTAAATAACAGTTAGAGATGGAACCTTATTGACAAAGAATTTCTGGTTCTGCCTCTGAACTTCCAGAAAAAATAAATCTTAATAGAAAGATAAAAAACGAGGTCTAGTTTGTCCAACATAACACCAATCCTGGGATGATCTTTAAGCTTGGAACTATAATAACTCCCTACCTGCTGACCAGGAACTTCTCAAAACTGAGCTTTGCTGACAACAGAGATAACTCTCAGCTACAACCACATCAAATTTTGGTCACTATATGTAAAGCCGGCTGAGTTATATTCATTGTTGTTTCCTAAAGTTGCTTAGCTGTTGTGGCTGTCTTGAATTGGGTTGACTGCAAAAGCTAATCACTTACAGATGTACATCCAATGATTCCTTTCTGTAAGTTTAATTAAAATCCATTCAATGATTCATGAGATATTTTGCTAATGGTATAGACAAACAATCGCATACAGGAACACAAGCAAAAACATTATCACCCTAGTGCCTTCGGTAGCAGGCTTAATGGTTTTTACAGTATTAGCTGTTGGTGATTGATGGAGTGGCTGATATGTCCTTGTACAAATTCACCTGCTGGATTAACTCCAGTTACATTGTTTTTATTTTTGTGCTTTTGTTTTATTTTCTGCTGAACTGTTTTTTCCAATGAAAAATCAAGTTATAAAAAAAACAAAACATTTCCTCCCAGGTTTGCATGCTGCTCCCTAAATGATTACTGATTGCGTTTCTGACTCTCATTAACATCTGGTATGATGAGTAACCCCACTTACAGAAAAGTTGATTATATGGAGCTGATTGAAGTTTCCAAATTAATCCTAAGACGTTGACCCCAAATCCTTGATGTATTCAAGGGGTGTGGATGTAGGAAAAGAATCTTGGAAAATGTGAGATGAGCTCATAGAGCTAAAGACAACATAGGGGTTATAAGAAATGCAGTCTTCATGCAGATGTGCACAAGTGTGAATTTGGTTGAAAAGGGAAAGATGAAAAGATGTCAGAAGTCAGAAACAGCAGACACCAATCAAACTACAGAATTTCAGTGTCTTTATTTGGGCTAAGATGTGGACGATAATAGATTGGCTAAACAGAGCCCAGCTTTCAATATCAGACTGTTAAAAATTAGTAGAATTAAATTAATATATACCTCACTGGCCACTTTATTAGGTGCAACTTGCTAGTACTAGGTTGGAACACCTCTGCCTTCAGAACTGCCTTAATTCTTCATGGCATAGATTCAACAAGATGTTGGAAACATTCCTTAGAGATTCTGGTCCATAGTCACATGTAAGTATTACACAGTTGCTGCAGATTTGTTAGCTGTACGTCCATGATGTGAATCTCACATTTCAAAATATTTGAAAGGTGCTCAATGGGACTGAGATCTGGTGGCTGTGGAGACCGTTGGAGTCCAGTAAATTCAGACCCATAAGACTTGGCAATATTGGACTTCCCAAAATACACAAAGAAGGAACACCACTCAGACTCATTGTCAGCAGCATTAACCCAGTGACATATAAAATTGCAAAACATCTTGCCAGTATTTTAGCTCTTCTTGTAGGAAACACACTATATCACATAGAGAACTCCATGAATTTTGCAAAGTTAAACGTTTGTAGCTGGCTCTAGGAGAAACCCTTGTATTTGTTTTATGTCACTTCACTGTTTACTTGTATACCCACATCAGAAGCAGTGGAAACTATCAGAAAATGACTTCAGCAAGATAATGATCTAAACAACAGGACTAATTTCATCCCAGACCAGATCTGCTGGACCTCTGTCACCGTGTATTTCAAATATAATGACAGTTTTTACAGACAGAACCATGGTTGTGCCATGTGATGTCCAGTGTCACAGATTGTGGCCAATCTCTACATGGAGGAAGTGAAACAGAGAGCCCTGAACTCTTTTGAGGGATGTAATGGCAGAATTTACTATAGGGTAACACCTGTTGTTTATAAGTCCTGATAATGTTATGACTTCTGTTCCAAGTCCCATGGGTTCTCACAGAATGAACTTGTTTATAGAAGTGATGTTGAATTTTCTTCCCTTGGGAACCAGACTGACTTGCCTTTCCCTAACTCCTCCTTCTGGTCCAGTATTTCAATATCTTTAATAAAAGCACCTGTGTTGACTTGGGGGGGGAGCTTTGATTCGGAGCTTCCCTGTTCAGACCTGGGACTCGGATATTGATTGTTCATTGTCTTTAACGCTCTCTATATTCTGTGCACATTATACAAATAAACCTGCTTGAGTGATTTCATTTAACAGTGCCTGGAAATTCATTTATTGCTGCCACAACAGGGAACAACATTGAGCCACTGGTTCAGATATGTGGATGTTACCAGAATCGAAATCCAAGCAACGGAGGTAAAAGCATTCACCAGACATGTCAGCTCTGGCAACAACATATGTTACATATGTTAGGTTAATTGGTAACACCAATTGTGTGCAAACAAGTTTTCCTTAACATTATTAGGCTTTTCAAATGGAACACAGAAGGACCATCAGAATTTGATCCACAATTGTTTTCTTTATTCCACAGCCACACGGCCCAGACTGTAATCATTATAAGCATGCATTCAGGTATTGACAATCCAGCAAAGACATTTCAGCCATGACTATTTTTAATCTCTCTTGCAAATTTGCAGTTTTCCTGGGCTATCAGCACCAGAATAGCTATGCTAATTGTTTGATACGTACACTTTGCTCTGCATCAAAGGAAAGATTTTTGCATAATATTTTCCACAACTTCAAAGATGTCATTAGGCTGAACAAACTGGAGGCAGCTTTCAAATGCATCGAGAGTTCAGTATTAGAACACACTCGTGTAGTAATGGCATTAAAACAAGGTTATTAAAGTTGAAAGCAGAACAGTTTTGTCATACATTTGCTATTAAAGAGCATTCAGCTCTTTGTGTTCTCTGTGCCCCTGGCTTTACAGATCCTAATTGGGCACCAGTGTCAAGTATTTAGGCAATATCTAATGTGATTTAATTCATTCACTTTCTTCCAGATACAAAAACCCCTGGCTGTACAATGAGAACAGCTTGTTTTATTCTGTGCTCTTAAGTGAGACCTCCAACTGTCAACACAAGACTTCTTAATTCAGAGGGAAATTTCAGCCAAGCTCAACTGAATTGGTCTCAATAATTCACACTATTGTTTTCCTGTCTGTGCTGGACAGCTGTCCCAAATTAAGAAGTCTTATGTATGTTTTCTTTTTGCAATCAAACTAATTCTGCAAACCTTCTGTTGTCATAACTCTTCATATATCAACATGTTCACCTCATTCAGGTGATGGGTGCTCTGACTTTTGTTTATACTTTTAATAACATTTACTTTTATTCACAAATATTTTCCCATAAAAACCGATTGAGATCTTTTCAGTTCCTTCAAAAACATTGTTCTTTGAAATCTAAATCAACAAACTGGTCTATTTATGTCTTCTAATGCTACTTTTAGCTACTGTCTTGCTAGTTCTAGTTTCTAGCTCCTGATTTGCTCTATTTACCTTTTAGCTATGGTTTTGTCAAGTTTAGCTTTTAGCTCCTGTCTTCCTACATTTGGCTTGTAGTCGTTGTCTTGTTAATTTTAGCTTTTAGCTACTGTTCTACTTGCAGTATGTACCTACCGTAGTTTTAGTTGTGCTTGTTTTACTTGAACAGTTCAGTGAACAGCTCATTCTTCAACACATCTCAGTAACCATTCACTGCTCAGTGTTCACATTTCCTCTGCTGTCTCTGGACTTTGTCTCCTTGAAGTTCAGAGAAAATAAAACGTGCTGCTATCTGTTCTACCTGCCATGTAGAAATCTTTCAGGGTTGAGGGTGTGTGTGTGTGTGCGTTGGGGAGTGTTTGGTGTGTCTGACACAGCATCATGTCCCGCTAAGGAAGCTGAAACCATCATAGATCTAAATTGACTGGCAGTCAGTTGACAAGGTCATGACAGCAGAACCCACTGAGGAGCCAATGAATTAACCCTCTGAGACCACTGCTAACAAATCAACCACTCCATTACATCACAGCTGTCCATCATCACATCTGCCCTCAGCACAGATGTCCATCATCACAGCTGTCTCCCATCACAGGTGTCCATCAACACAGCTGTCCCTCATTACAGCTATTCGTCACCACAGCTGTCCTTTTTCACAGTTGTCCGTCATCACAACTGTCCATCATTAAAACCTCTTGCTCTTTACAGCTGTCCCTAATTACCTTTGTCCCTCATCACACCTATCCCTTCTCATAGCTGTCCATCAATACAGCTGTTTCTCATCAACCCTGTTCATCATCACATCTGTCCTTCAGCACAGAAGTACCTCATCACAGGTGTCAATCAATACAGCTGTCACCCATCACAGCTGTCAATCAATACAACTTGTCCCTGTCACAGCTGTGCCTTATTACGGCTATCAATCATCACAGCTGCCCTTCATCACATCTGTCCCTAATCACATCTGTCCCTCACCACAGCTGTCCTTGTTCGCAGTTGTCCATTATCACAACTGCCTGTCAGCACACCTGTCCCTCTTTACAGCTGTCCCTAATTACACTTGTACCTCATCACAGCTATTCCTCTCACAGCTGTTCTACAACACAGACGTCCCTCACTAGTTAAACATAATGCTTTATGTTATCGAGTCACTAAATGCTGCTGACACGTAATTCTAAATCTCCATCAAATGATAAAAACCAAACCTTAATTCTGAGGAGAAATTTGGAAAAATACAAAATAAACTTGTCACAAAATCCCTATCATGGTCTTAGTCAATTTAGGTCCTAGCATTCCTTGAAGAAATACATATCACCTACCACCTTTCAGGTCAGTGCTAAAATCTTCTTAAATTGAGAAATGAGTTACCTGAGTACCTGTTTTGTCAAACATAATTATGCACAATTGTACAGTCATGGGAAAAAGTAAAAGCCACTCTCTCTCAGTTCTAAGGTTTTATGTATCAGGACACAGTAAAAATGTTCCGGTCTTTACCACGTTCTAAAATTGTTCAAAACTGACCTCAAGTGAACTGTCATTTACATGTCATGTCATGAGAGTAATTTACAACACAGACTCTAAGCATTATCATTCTTAGAGTCTGTGTTGTAAATGACTCTCAACTACTACCATGCTAAATTTTAGCCTAATATCTGTAAAATTGATAGAAATATAGTCATTTTTGTATTTTGTAAGATCAGTTAATTATAAAAAGGAGTAGGTCCACTGATTATTTTCTGGGTTTGGTTAAAATCCATGTAGTGGTTAATGAGACAATTTGCTAATGGACAATCACATTTTAAGCAAAGATCTTGCACAATGAGTAGCACCTGGAGTATATGTTGTGAAAAACTCTCAGCCACTACCACACCAGAGTTTAGTACAAGACCTGTAAAAATGACTGAATTATACCCAATTTTGTGTTTTCTAATATCAGTAGGCTGTAGCAGCTATCTTGAATCTGTTAGTTCTGAAAATTAATCAGCTGTAAATGTATATTCAGTGATTACCTTCTGAGAGTTTCATTAAAATCTGTCCAGCAATTCATGATTCTAACAGACATGTGAACACACTCACAAACACAGGCAAAAATATTATCACTAACAATAATAATCAATGCATCTGATTGTAATCCAACACTTTACGGGCTAACGGATGTGTGTTGCATTTGTTTGATTAGTAAACACAATGGCAAGGATAGTCTGAGCTTGTAGCAGAAGAATTTTAACTCCATTCCATGAGATCTCACATATTTACAATGCAGTTAGCGAAGGTCTCACGGTGCCAACATATTCCTCCATTGCTGAACCAGGTCGTCCTTCATCGTCATCAACCACCCACTGTGTTGTCATTTTTTTTCTGAAGAAAAAAAGAATAGAACTCCTCTCATCTGTCACAGCACATTTCTTCTTCTCTCATTTCCCTCGGTGTTTAATGTTTAATTTAAAAGCTCTGGTGCAGAGAGGACCACAGCTCCACAGCGACCTCAAATGGACGACAGGAGCAGGGGGACATTCTCTTTCCATCACAGTGAGAAAAGACATGCCTCCTGTTTTGATGAGAACGGGTGGAGGTGTGAGGTGCAGCAGTCATAGCCTAAGGGGGTTTGTTATATTTAGAAACAGTGGCAGCTGGTGGAAATGGGCTAACAAATATATAATAAAACGCTGCAGTTTGGATTCCAACAATAAAAGCATGAAATAAAGAAAACCTGCTATAAATTGACATTATGTATTGACATCAACTGTAATTATTTCAGATGATTTTTTCCCAGTCAAACAGCTTTACTGTCAGGTGCCGTGGAGAGTGAGGCAAACCCAATGTGCAGACTCATCGTTTCAAGGAGAGAAAAACTAATTTATTAAAAAGAAAACAAAAGGCTGACATGGCAGCAAAACTAAACACAACAAAATCCAGGAAAACACGGCAAACATGAGAGGCAAGACGAGAGGAGAACTAGACAGCACTTGAAGCGACAACGGACCAGTGACAAGTGGAGGACATGACCAGGTCTTAAGAACAGGAGGTAATTAGGCGAAGTGGGCACAGGTGAGATGATTACAAAAACTAGGAGCAGGTGTAGATGGGTGTGGCAGGCAAACAAGAGATAGACAAAGGAGAAGTGAAAGATGACAGAGGCACAGAGACAAAACAAAACATGACAAGACAACAAAACAAAACAGACAATAAACCCCAACCAATAGAAACCACAAACAAAAACACTAAATACAAAAAGAAACACAAAGCAAACCCAAATCCTGACACTTTACGTAACACTGCACCACACTCCTTAACACAATTAATAATTACACTGATAAAATCAAATCAAACAAGACATGAAATATTAGAGAGTGTTTTTTTTTAAAAACAAATGAGGCCTACCTTATTTAAAGAGAAGCTCACTCCAACGACTTTTCTGGGATGTAAAAAGGTTAATAACCACCTCGTTAAAGATTTGTTCGCTACACTTGCTGTTAGCCAGTCCTTTCGCTGAAACCAGGTCACAAAAAAACTTTAAAATAACGGATGAGAACTGTAATAAAATAATAAATAAATAAAATAATTCCCCTTGTTTATATTTATCTTGCTCGCCATAGTAACTACATCAGTCTACGCCAAACCACGCCCACATACGCTCCCGCTTGAGGCACGTTATTGTACGTCCACTCTCATTGCCTGAAGCCTGTAGCCTTGGGCTGACCTAAATTAGCCCAAATGAGCAGCAAACCGAGGGGGGCGGGACAAGGTGGCTGTCAATCATTCTGTACCATGAAATTACATTCAATGATCGGGGCTGTGAAAAGTTAGCCCTTTAGAAACACTCAGGGGTTTTCTCGAGACTGTTTCGCACTGGTTTTGTTGTAAATTTCACAAAATGTGATACAATATTTTTAACTTGTGTTTATTAAGTATTTCAACATTTTTTATTGTAAACACCAGGGAGGGCTTAGCCCTACTAGCCCACTTATACCAGCCGTCCCTGTTTAGAAAGAGTGGGTTATGTAAGTTTTCATGACACTGTTTCCAATTTAATTTTTCCAGTTTGCTTCTATGACAGACAGTTGATGAGAGTGTGGAGGAGAAAGGAAAGGGAGGAGGGGCGGCATCAAAGGTGTGATCTTAGACATTCCTGCTGTGCAAGCAGATAGGAAGAGTGAGCACTGAAGGTTAAAGCTCAAAGATAACACATACAATGATGTATTTCATCTTTTCACATAGGCCATTGTAAGAGTTAATCTCTTCTAATGCTGGTGTAGATTCTCAGTCATCCAGGACATGGTAAATCCAAAAAAGGTTAAAAACAAAAGCAACTGGACTTC
>JAOXNZ010000001.1:2292810-2304429 GCA_028566095.1 Kryptolebias brasiliensis | reverse complement strand
ATCTAAACATTTTTTCACACAAAAATAAACAGATTAAATAAACTAAAGGCAACAAAATGCTGTGACATCAAAATGACCGAGGTACAAGTTATAGATGCCCTGAGAGTTAAAATACAGAGTTCTGCCTTCAATGAATTGCCTAAATCTCAGCCTAAATCTCAGCACAAACTATGTTAAAATATATGTTGGAATATGTTGTAAATTGGCAGAAAATGTTTATTTGTCAAGCAGCCACAAAATGAGCTTTTTACCAAATTTATTGCTTAGACTGCAGACTCACACATATATGGAAAGGACAAAATAACTTCATATTTCTTTGTTCACTCATCTTCGTAAACTCAGTTTTTTAAATCTACAACACCTTTCTTTACGCACTTAGATAACGTCATAGCAATGTGACAAAACACATTCTCTGCTGCCTTAGTTTTATATAATGACTGCCAAAGCTGCAACAGCTTTGGCAGCCATGGTGGTACAAAGCCAGCTGATGCGGGTATGATGTGGGCAAAGGTGAGCAATCGAATAACGTGCACAAGCTACAGTGGTGACTCCAAGACCTTCACCCTCTTGGCTAGTCTATCAATAAATCAATCACCTTTTACAGCTGTCTTATCATTCCAGAAACAAACAATATCACTATGGAGGAAAATACAAATCCCTCTGACTAATAATCACACCATCACACTCAGACATTTCACAACAAACCAAAGTGCAAAATGGAAAATAATCAAATTCTCAAAATTTAGTAAATGTCTCTAACTAACACAATATGAGTGCACATAAAAACTAGCTAGAACTCCACCTATCTGAACACTGTGACCAAAGAGATCAAAATTTACTGAGTTTGTCAATATACTTGGCACAGCAGCTACCACCTTCTGATAATAGCATTACTTATTATAAGTCCATCCTCTGACCCTTTTCAATGAAATAGGTGATGGCAGCATCATGTAAGTGATCTTTTGGTTTCAAGTCCATTAATAGTTCCAGTTCAATGGAGATCAAGGCCAAGTTCGAAAGTCAAAGGCTTGTCTGGTTCTGTTTCTTGGGTGGGTATTTATGCACTTCAGCAAAATGAATGACCTCTCCACTGAAGCTGTTGGCACCAGGAGGGTCAGGATGAGGCATGTCAAAAGGTATACCTATGCCAAGTTACTTTCAGATGAGATATTGATGGGTATCAGTTTGACATTTCCCTAAAAAGTCAGATGACTATCAGTTCAGTGTAGAGATGGGGCTGGTCAAAATATGCACCAAAGCTCTTCATAAAATCTGAAGGTGCTGCACTGGAAAAATGATTGCTGTAATAACTGCATTTTTAGATTCAAAAGAGTGAGACTCGATTGGTCATCTGGGTTCTAAGGTTGTCAGTGGTAGAGCTCCTTGTACCGTGTACTAATGTTTCCATAAGCCTGTGGATGTGTTGTGGGCCCACTGATGCCTCCGTTTCCTCATAGAACTGGTCAAACATTTCCATCACTTTTCAGTTGTTCCTTAGAAATCATCTACTCTGTCCAAGCAGAACTGGATATCTAAACTTTTGTTTTGGAGAATTCCAAAAATGACATCCAAGTATGTAAAGATGGCGTGGAAAGTTTTAAACCAAACTGAAAAATCAAAGCTGGCGAGAAGGGTGATGTATTTATCAGCATAATGTACAGCGTCTTCATCAAATTCTGTGTGGTAGTCCACAATGTGCTCAAAAACCTAGGACAATTTTCATTGTTTATAAGTTTAGACTCTAAATAAACAAATAACGGCTTAAAAAAATGGCTTATTCATATTTCTATTGTCATTACCCTACCCTTAACAGTTCTCTGCTCCTCTCTGCTATTGTGCACATCAAACAAGAGTAAAAGCACCAGCGGGCTGGAGCAACTCATGGAAGCTGGCGTTGGCAAATATGATTCAGCAGCTTGGTGCGCTTTGCAGAGAAGGTGAAAAAGGCAGCCATGCTGGAGAGGTGGGAAAAAAGATCTTGCACTCTATTATTTCAGAGACTCCCTGTACCATCACCAAATTCAGATTGTGGGTTTAGCAGTGGATGAAGAGAACTTGTGGAATGACTTCCTTCACTTTAGCTTGAACTCCATTCAAACCAGATGCCATTACCATCACTCTATTGTAGCATTGAACAACAACTTTGTCAAAACAACCACATTCCTTTAGAAAGTTCAGCAGCTGTACAGTCAGCCCATCTGTCCACGGTCACATTGTCATATAGTTTGTAAGATTTTTAAGCCAGGATTCAGGTTTTACTGAAGTGAAAACTGTAAGGAATTAGACAGAGGATCCAAAATTTTAAGCAAGCACAGAGTGAGATTGACAAAAGGTTTATTGAAAAACTCCCTGGTGGAATAACTGGAAACTGCCAACAACAGGACCAGGGACGACTTTTCAGAACCCCAAAGGGGTGTAGTGATCCTAAGCAGCAGTTTCTTTAGCCTGGGAGCGCTGCCTGGCAAGAGAGCGATGACGTCACAATGGGTCTGAGGCACACAGAGGCTGGCAGCTTTAATTGCTGCTGAGACAGGCTCGCAGAAGCAGCAGGCTGGGTCATGGGACAGGCAGGGGTCATACACAATAAGGCAGAACTAGGCAGACAAACCCGTGGGCAAGGTGAGGGACAGTAGTCATGAGACAGAAACGTGGAGGAGCGTGCAGGTGCAACTAAATGCACTGATTGCAGAGCAGGAGAGCAGAGGTGGAGAAAAGAGAAGGCAGACGAGGCATAATCATAACAGTGCCCCTCCCTCAAGGTCCAGCTCCCGATGGACCTCTGGGTTGGGCAGGATGAGAGGGATGGAAATCCCTTATGTGGGTCTTGTCCAAGATGAACCTAGCAGGGACCTGACCTCCCTGACCTCCTTCTCCAGCTCCAGCATAGTGACAGATAAGCGTACCGTCTCTGGAAGAATAAACTCCTCAACACCACTGGCCATGGAATAAGAGAGTTCATGGATTCTGGACAGAGCATCAGGTTTCACGCTTTTGGTTCCGGGTCTGTAAGAAAAGCGAAGTTAAATCGACTGAAAAAGCGAACCCATCTGGCTTGTCTGGGGTTGAGCCTCTTAGCAGACTTAAGGTATTTTCGAGGTTTTTATGGTCAGTCCAAACTAGGAATGGTTCCTTAGCCTCCTCCAACCAGTGTTTCCACTCCTCCGCCAGCTTCACGGCAAGAAGTTCTCATTCCCCCTGTCGTAATTGTACTCCGTGCTAGAAAGGGTCTTGGAAAAGAAGGCACGGGGTGAATCTTGTTATCTGACATTCTTTGAGTAAGGACTGTGCCCACCCCTGTGCTAGAAGCATTAACCTCAATAATGAACTGCTTATCTGGATTGGGGGATCTGAGAATTGGTGCTGTGGTAAATAATTGTTTGAGTGTGTAAAAGGCTCTTTCTCCCTGATCGTTCCACAGGAACTTGACTTTGGAGGAAATGAGGGCATGTAGAGGGGCGGAGACCTGACTGTAGTTTCTTATGAATCTATGATAAAAGTTGGTGAAACCAAGAAACATTTGAAGCTGCTTGCAGTCAGAGGGTGTGGGCCAGTCTCTAACAGCAGAAGTTTTGGCTGGATCCATGGTCACTTGATCAGGGGAGATGATGAAACCGCGGAAGGATGTGGTGGTCTGATGAAATAGATGATTCTGCACTAGATGAAGGAAAACGGATCTGACGTGATGTTTATGTGATTCCAAGTCCTTAGAGAAAAATATGAATGTCATCAAGGTAGACAAAAACGAAAAGACCCATTATGTCCCAAAGTACATTATTAATGAGACCCTGAAAACTGTGGGAGCATTGGTCAGACCAAAAGGCATAACCAGGTACTCATAGTGACCAGTGGGTGCATTAAAAGCGGTTTCAACTCGACACCCTCCTTGATCCGAACAAGATGGTAAGCGTTGCATAGGTCTAATTTCGTGAAAATCCTGGCTCCTTGAACAAGATCAACGGCTGAGTTCATGAGAGGTAGAGGTTAACGGTTCTTAATTGTGATGTTATTGAGACCTCTGTAGTCTTAAGGATCCATCCTTCTTGCCAACAAAGAAAAAACCCGCCCCAGCGGGAGAAGAAGAAGGTCTAATGATGCTTGTTTTTAAAGACTCACCGACATATTTCTTCATTACCTGATTCTCGGGTGCTGACAATGAATAAAGGCGTCCCCTAGGGGAAAGAGGTCAATGGCACAATTGTAGGGTCTATGAGGTGGAAGAGAGGTGGCCCTAGACTTATTAAAAAACTCCTTGAGATCATGATATTATATGGGCACTTTGGATAAGTCAGGGTAAGTCCCCTCCACCGAATTATTAGGAACTGAAGGAGCACAGGCACTTAACAAGCATGAAGACAGGCAGTCTTTTGACCAACACAGTATCTCCTTAGCCTGCCAATCAATCTAGGGGTTGTGTTTCTTGAGTCAGGTAGTACACAAAACAATAGGAAGCTGAGGTGAATGAATAATTATGAACCTTAGGTCCTCATGATGGTTACCGCCATGGGATAAACAAAGAGTATCACTGATGTGATGAGATTGATTCAAAGGATGTCCATCCAAAGCCAAGATATTGTGACAAGACAGTGAAGGGAGAAGTCTAATGTCAAGACCCCTGTTGAAACTCTCATAATAAACTCTGTCAGCTCCAGAGTCAACAAACACAGATACCTGATGAGAAACAAAAGATACTGTCAGGCATGCGGGAAAAGAAAAAAGATAATGAGGAGATGGACACCTTACTATGGCTCAAGAGTTCTCCTCCCCTCTACTGAGCCTGATCTTTTAGTGGACAACCAGCAACTTTGTGTCCCTTGCCTCCACAATAAAAACAGAGGTTGAGTCTCCTCCTACGTGAACATTCCTCCAAAGACGAGTTGCTTTTGCCTAATTGCATGGGTTCCAGATCTAAATGTTCACTAGGAGATAGAGAGGAAAACTCTTGTGGTTTCCTTAGAGTAGTAGGAGCCCTGGAAAAAGAAGAGAAGGATTCCCAGTGGTGCTTCTCCCTTCTCTTCTCTGACAGTCTAAGATTAACCCAGGTGGCTAGATCCTCTAATTCTTTCAGCGACCCAGGGTAATCTCGAGTGGCAAGCTCATCCTTAATATTGTCATTAAGTCCTTGCATGAACACATCGATGAGTGCCTCCTGGTTCCAAAAACTGTCAGCAGCAATGAAATGAAAATCAATGATATAAGCGGTAACATTTCTATTGCCTTGAGTGATAACAAGCTCCTGGCTGCTTCTCTTTCAGGGAGAACGGCGTTGAACTCTCTGATGAGTTCTTTGGCGAAACTTGAATGTGAGCGACATTAAGGAGAGTTATTTTGCCACTCAGCAGTCCCCCATTGCTTAGCCTTGCCTGAAAGCAAAGAAATGACAAAAGCTACCTTAGTTCTCTCTGATGGGAAGGAGGAAGGTTGCAGTTCAAAGTGGATTTCACACTGGGTCAAAAAGGAGTTAGCCGAAGGTCACTGGCGGCAATGATTAAAGGAACAGGTGGATTGACTGGATTTGGTTGGGGAAGAGACTGAGCTGCAGATGGAGCAGACATATTATGGAGCAAGTTAAGAATTTTGTTCATGCCTGCATCAAGCCTAGATATGGAATTATTCACATTACTACGCCACTGCTGTGCTGGTGAGGGATCCATGTAAAATATATATTTTTTTTATCTTTTCCTGATTGTATTTTATTCATTGTTCATACTTTTATGTTTCATGATTAATCATGCTGTGAGGATAGGAATACCCACTTAGTTCATTGCTATGACGATCACTTCCTGGAGGCGTTGACCAAGCCTTGAAGATATCTGTTAACTCCGCCCAGGAGTCGGGGCCACAACTGACAGACTGCTGAGGCAGCTGTTAGCTCTGTGGACACAGCGCTGTAATTTGTACTCTCCATGTGTATTAAATAAATTCTTAAACTGAGAAATAGATTGTTTTAAGGAGCCTGATTCTTAAAATTTGAACATGTCTTTCACATGATTGGCCAGATTTTTCTGTAAGGAATTAGACAGAGGATCCAAAATTTCAACCTAGCGCAGAGTAAGATTGACAAAACGTTTATTGAAAAACTCTCTGGTGGAATATCTGGAAACTGTCAACAACAGGACCAGGAACGACTTTTCAGAACCCAAAAGGGGCGTAGTGATCATGAGCAGCAGTTTCTTAAGCCTGGGAGGGCTGTCTGGCGAGAGAGAGATGACATCACAATGGGTCTGAGGCAGACAGCGGCTGGCACTTTAATTGCTGTGTGAGACAGGCTCACAGAAGCAGCAGGCTGGGTCATGGGACAGGCAGGGGTCCTACACAATAAGGCAGAACTAGGCAGACAAATCCGGGGGCAAGGTGAGGGACAGTGGTCATGAGACAGAAACGTGGTAGTAATCCAGGATGGTAGAATCCGATTATGCATCCGTTCAGGGCAAGGCAAGGCAGGGAAAATCCAGGAGACAAAGATGTGGTCGTGGTCATGATCATGCAGGCAGGCAAGGCAAGGAAGAAACGCTGGATATTTACTCACATGAAGGGTTCCAAAAATCTGGTGCCGTCTGCCTGCTGAAGAGCTGTATCTAAAGACAGGTAAACAGGTGTGGAGAATCTGTTGATTGCAATGCAGAGAGCTGTGTGCAGGTGCAACTAAATGCACTGATTACAGAGCAGGAGAGCAGTGGTGGAGAAAGAGAAGGCAGACGAGCTATAATCATTACAAAAACCACAATGAACACAGAAAAAAATGAGAACAGTTTTATTTCAAAAAGCAGAACCGGAAGGGAGAGTAAGGAAACAGACACTGTGGAGAGAGAAGGAGTAGTTAGTTTCCTTTCCAGGAAAACAGTGATTATTAATGAATCATTTCTCATGTAGTTTTCTCTTTCACAGATCACAGAGGAAGGAAGGAATCCAAAGTTCAAGGTGGAGGATGACGTTTGTTTGTTCCCACGTTCAGACAGTTGAGTAGCTGCCCTACGGATGAGACGAGAGGGAGCGGAAAGGTAGACTGGAACAGGGGGAAGGCTGAGCGGCCAAGCTGGCTTCTCTGATTGTTGTTGTCAATGAATGAAGACTGAGGAGATTGTAAGTGCATATTCATATAGCGTTTGTAGGAAGGAGTCCCAGGAGCACACAGAGGATTCTCTGGAGGGACACAAGTGAGTAAATAACATTAGCAGACAGAATTAGAGTACTAGGATGTTCACAGGAGGTTGTAACATTAAGTTTCACAATGTGACGGTTAATGCTCCAGTGAAGAGTTGTGATTCAGTCCAGCCTTAAGTATGCTCATGAGTCCTCAGATTAACAATTACAAGTATGTCAAGTGCTGCCAACAATGACAGCACCACACTCTCATCCCATCCTGAAACTGGAGATTAGTAAAGAACAGAACAAAAAACTGGAGTCCATCAGTGACAGTGACCATCTAGCTTGGCAGAAATTGAGGTGTTAGGCTGATTGGATGTAGGCAAGATTCTTATAATCTATCCAAACAAATAATGGGTGTTTAGTCATCTCTAACCAGTGGCAACGTAAAGAAACATCCTTCTCAACTTTGGAATACCAGGAGAGCGGTTGATTACTGGAGATGAGTTTAGTTAATGTGCTGCTGTTTGACTGTAGTTGTGAATGAATCTGTGATAGAAGAGAGAAACCCCAAGGAACTCTTTAAACTGTTCACTAGAGGTAGGAGTAGGCCTTTTCACTACTGTCTTTATGTCGTCAGGGTTGGTCTTCACATGCCCGCTCTCAAAGATAGAGATGTGAAATTTACACTTTTCAGTTTTCACATACAACTGATTTTCAAGGAGTCTCTGAAGTACCTGTCTCACCTGTGCCTTGTGTTGTTCTCACCAAGTGGTATGCATTTCAAAGGTCCAGCATAGAAGAAACTTGGGTTGAGTGAAACTGTTTGAACACAGAATCTATTAACGGTAAAGGGTATTTATTCTTTATAGTGATTTGATTCAGACTTCTGTAGTTAATACAGAGCCGGAGGGACTTATCCTTTTTTCCTACAAAAAAGAACCAAGCACCAAGGGGAGAAGTGGATGGATGAATAATACATGCAGACAATGATTCCTTTATGTATTTCCTTGTGGTTTCTCGCTCAGGGCCGGACAGCTTGTAGAGACAACTGGTGGGTAGCTGTGCTACAAGCAGAAGGTCTAGGGCACAGTCATAGGGTTGGTGAAGAGGAAGAAATAGAACCTTCTCCTTGTTAAAAACAAATAGTAAATTGTGATAAATAGATGGCACGTTGGAAATGTCAGGAGGTACACAATAAGTTTTGATGGGAGTTGAGGCTGTGATGGCAGAGAGTTAGCTAAACAATAATAATTCCAGTTTTCCATTCCCTTGTTGGTCCAATCTATAGTTGGGTTGGGTTTAGCAAGCCAAGGGACCCAAAAGTAAGAGGTGAGTTTGGGGAGGAGAAAATGAAAAACTCAACTTTTTCGTGGTGATTACTGGAAACCACTAGATGGACAGGTCAGGTCCTGTGCATGATGGTGGCCAGAATCTGTCAGTTAAGACCCATTACTGAGAGGGGATTTGGAAAAACTTGAGTGGGTATCTGCAGTTGTTCAGATCTTGGTGAATTAAATTCTGTTCTGCCCCTGAATCCACCAAGGTCTGAATGGAAAATGTGATTCTGCTCAAATGACAGTAGGTAATACAAATTGGGAAACAGAACAACATATAGAGGGACCCACCAGTATCTGGTGGGTCCCTCTATATTATTGGGAGAGGCTGACCCTTTTTAAATGGAAAAGAATAGGCAGCAATGAAATGACCTTGTTTGCCACAATAGATGCATTCTCTGGCCATGATCCTTCATACAATTGTCTATCCAGTTGGTCAGATTTCTTCACTCTTTGAGGGACTGTGGCTCATCTTGGAAAGGTACTTTGTCGTTCAGCTGTTCAAGAGTAAATTTACAAAAGCACTAATTATTTCTCGTTCCATCCAGTCTTAACTGCAAGAATACAAATTCTATGAAAAACTGTGCCACAGAACGGTTTCCTAAAATCAAACTTTGGAGCCAATGGGTGGCCTCTTCCTCACGTAGGGAGTGATTGAATACTTTGCAGAGGTCAGAAATAAATTAGTCGAAAGTGAGACATTCTAAAGGGTTAACTGATAAATATGCTTCACCTCACTGTAAGGCTCTCCCTCTTAGAGCTCTAATCACTAAGAAGATTTTAGTTCCATCTGAAGAATACATTCCATCTGAAGAAAACATTATCTGGGAGTGGGGAAGGATCAAAGATATATGTAGCTGCAGTGGTCAAACTCACTCCTGTGTGGCTCGGGTGAAGAGATGATCAGTTCACGAAGAGACACAGATGCAGCAGTGGATTCGTAGAAAAGGCAGGGTTCTGGACAGAGGGAAGCAGAGTGTTTAGTTTATGATCCATTGCTAGTAATAACTTTCCCAGATGTACAAGTTGTTGGCTGGTAGCCTGCTGTTGTTTGTTCAGTTCTTGGAGAATGGTTTCACGCCAGCCAATGGTAATTCCATCCAAGCTGAGGGCAGTGTGGAAGTTTTCAACATCAGAAGAACCCTGATTTTTTTGATTGGTGCATTCTGTCATGGTTTGTTGGATTTTTAACACAGAGTTCAGGTTTAACTGAATTGAAAACAACCACAATTGGTTTCATTGTTAAAAGAAAAACTGGAATTGGAGGTACATAAACAAAGTCTGTGGAGTTAGTTTTCTTTCTAGGAAAACAGTAAACAATTATTGATAATGAATCATGATTATTTATGTAGTTTTCTCTTTCAGGGATCACAAGGAGAGGAAGGAATCCAGAGGTTGGGGTAGACGATGACATCTGTTTTAAGAAAAAACACTCCTTCAGTCCCTCTTTGGAGACATAGCAAAGCACATAAGACATATGGGCAATAATACAGATGTTTGTTATGCCAACAAACATGACTGCTACAAAAGGTGCTTTCTTCAGCTCCTCCTTCATATAGTCAATTAGCACAGCTAACATTAATTAAGCTTTTCAAGAAAAAGGATGCAGTTGATGACAAAAATGTTTGAAAATGTCTTGGTTTTTTTGTTTGTTTGGTTGGTTGGTTGTTTTTACTTTTTCATTATGGGCAACAAGTTCCTGCTATTGTTGTTCATTCAGTTGCAACTCTATCCTGGTGCTACCAAACATTTTCAGGTGAATGGCAGCCTTTAAATGACTTGGGGTTTTTTGATGGTGAAGAACATGAACTTCCTATGTCGGAAAAGCCATCTTTTTTTCAGGGATCCATCAGATCCGAAAATCAAACAATCTTAGTAATATAATGTATGCACTTTAGTTGAGCTTGTCATCCAGGCGTACCAGGTGTAGTTGGTCAAGCAGAAGTGCATCTCAAATGTCTTGGTTTTTTAATTTTATAATTTTAAAATAAAAAGTAACCTTGAGAACGCCTGGACTAACAACTTAGCATAAATGCTCTTCTCATGTTACATGTTACTTCTCTCTAAACTCCTCGACTCCTTGAAGAACTGCTTCTTCAGTTTAAGTTTAAATGGAACAAACAGAAGGCTTCATTTTGGTGGTTGGTCCTACAGCAGTAGGAACTTAGTATAAATTTTATAACGCAGCCCATCCACTTAATAAAATAATATGATTGGATGATTTTACTGTCACTTAAGACAGATGCCTCAATGGCTTTGTAATATGCTGTCTGCTGCAAATGTTACAGAGGGATGACAACCAGAAAGCTGATAGCATCCCTCTCTCTTTGTAGCAACATAGATGAAAATAATCTGATCGAATGGCACTGGCTATTTTTAAATGAAAATGTGACACTGAAAACAAATGGACAGTTTTGACTTGTTTATGTCATCAGAAACTCATTTCAAACAACATTTTTATTGTTTATTAAAAATATGCCAAGATGTTCAAAAAATACTTTTATTTAAAATGAGGCCCTGCGATGGACTTGCGACCTGTCCAGGGTGTCCCCCGCCTCTCGCACAGTGACTGCTGGAGATAGGCACCGGCTGCCTGCGACCCAGAATGGAGAAGCAGCTAAAGAAAATGGATGGATGGTGGTTCTCTCTCAGGGCCTAGAGGGCCTTGATGGTTTGCCACTGACAAACTAGAATACAGTTTTGCAAGATGTGCACACAAAAGTAAGTTGTGATTTTCAAAATCTGGCTGTGCAAAACACTCAAATAACAGTGAGACTGGTATGCTTATTTTTTATAGTTTTGAGTCGCCAACTAATCTCTCTTGTCGCAGCCCAGTGAGATAGTACCTCACTCATTCCCTACGCACTCTCTGTCTCTCTTAAAGGAGCCACACCACTCTACACTGCATCGTACCCATGCATTTTACTGCAATATGTGCTGGGTCTAGATTGATTTGTTGTTTCCACACTGTGAGAATTGTTTCCATAAAACTTGATTTTCTAGAGGAAGTGAAAGTAGAAACAAAGTTTCTGGCACAGTCTTGGGCTTCTGGCAATTTACCCTCCGGGTGATCATGGGGTGCCATTTGTAAAGTTAAACAGTCAAAAATTAACTGCAATATTTTGGTTTATTTAGCCTTTCATAAGAAAAAAAAAAGCTTTTTTTTTCAGTCATATTTTCACCATGTTATGCATACATT
>JAOXNZ010000001.1:2168924-2179085 GCA_028566095.1 Kryptolebias brasiliensis | reverse complement strand
CATATTGTAAATAAAACCCTTGCCCTTTTCCCTGTATTAGTTTTTTGTGTCAGCCACCTGAGACTGTTTGCTGCCCATTATCATTAATTAGCATTATCAAGTTCTTGGATGGAGTGTGGAAGTAGTGTATCTATTCAATGGGGCCCGCATGCACCAATGTGGTTTGCTTGTTGAGAATTTGAAGCAGGATTAGTAACTGGCAGGATAGGATTAGCCTCATGCCTAGGATAAGATCATAATCGTGACAAGGTCATAGAAATCACCTAGTGCAGACGTGATACCAGTAGTAGTAGCATTGTGCTTGTGTGACAAGATCTTCAAACTTGTAGTTGCAACATGACACAGTTTGAGAGTTGTACTAGGTCGTAATGAAAAATTGCATCAAATGTAACTGTCTAATGTAAATTGATGTAATTCTAACTTTAACTTTTGAAGCCACATTAAAGCTGATATTATAAAGAACAAATCAATTCTCCTGCTACCAAATCTGATTTATTTGTTATTATTGTTGCATGTGGAAGGGAAGACACATCTCACAAAGATCTCTGTGTGGACAAATTTAATTCAGAGAGAAAACAAATGTTTCCTCATCTTTTAGAAGAACTCAACATTTTTCTTAGTGCATGTCATGATTCATTTCTTTTTTTTCCAGAGAGCTGGTTACTCCACAATCTATCTTTGAAGCAATGTCTTCAACACAGTTTCTAGCAGACTTTGTCAGAAATACACACTGAGCTCTTTACCAGATGTGTGGCAGATACAGCATAATGCATTTTCAGGGAATCTACTAGGACTGCTAGGAGGATGGAATACTGAGGACCCAGTAAAGCATATCTCCTGACATTAGCCCTCAGACATCTTGAATGAGCTCAACAAGATCCTATTCTGTTTTATTATTTTCAAAATGATCAACCACATGCCTAATCTGTGTTTTGATGATGTGTTTAAACCTTCAAACACCTTCAAAAAATGTAAAAGGATAGACAATTTAATCATGTACAAAAAATGAAATGGAACATTTTTGTTTGGTTGTTAGATTATTGTAATTTATCCACTGGACAGAATACCTGTGTGAGAACAGCGAACATGTGAATGAGATTCAGGACTGGACTTCTGTAGAATGATGAAATGGTTTAAGGTTTAAGAAGTGAGTTGTGCACAATGTGAAGTGTGAGTGTAAGAATTACAGAATGATGGCAAAGAAAGTCAGGAAAAAAATGCAAATCTAAGTTTTGATAGGAGCAGGTGAGATGGAATAGAGCTTCTTCATTGAGCTTCTAACATTTTTAAGAGTTAACAGAAACACAGTTTTAATTGATAAGACAGTTGTCTGACCAACTGTTGAACCTCAAATTCAGGAAGGTAGACAAAACCTGATGAAGAGAAGGTATACTGTATATCCTCTCTGGTTTGGGAATGCCTCAGAATTCTCCAGGAGGAGCTGGGGAATGTTGCTGGAAAGATAGATGTCCAGGTTTCCCTCCTGGACCTTTTAACTCCATGACTCGACCATGGATAAGTGAAGACCATGTTATATATAAATTGTGAACTGATAATGCTGTTTTGTTTTTTGGCAGTTTTGGAAAAGGTATGAAAGCCCATTCTGGCTGAATACTAGATTTCAGGTGCTCAACAGTGTGTCACTTTTCTCTTATTATTTTTTCATTATGTGCTGTTTATTTATTATATGGACTGCAGGGAGGTGATCCAGATCACCACCAAAATCTAATCAATTGTTTGTTGTGACAACTCCAACATTTCCTGAAAATTTCATCAAAATTTGTTCACTAGTTTTTAGGTAATCTTGCAAACAAACAAACAAACCATCATTGCTAAAAATACAACCTCCATGGCGGCAGTAACTATAGGATTTATCAAAACGGACATCTATTTTCCAGGCTTGGCCTTGGTCAGAAAAGCCAGTAAAAATCCTTTTGTTTCTGGTAAAGGTAGGTTCAAATGAACTGAGAAAGGACTGATTTTACCTTTTGTTGTATTTTTTCAGTATATTTTTATGCAGTAGTACATTTTGCTAAAAACTGATCATTTTAAATAAAAATTGCTATGCAAATAGATAATTTATACTCNNNTGTAAATATGTTAAAAAATAAATATATTCATAAAATGAGTAAATATATCTAATTCAAATATTTTGCTAATCTTTTTTAACAAAGGTTTGTTGTCTTTAAAATTGTACCACAATTTACATCTTGTATCTAATTCGTTTTACTGATTTAAAAATGTTTGTTTGATTACACAAGTTAAGGAATAAAGACTAAGCTGCTGAGTTAAAGTGGTTTTAAATAAACCAGTTACTCCAGATTAATAAAATAATGAGATGAGGTTTAGTACGCATGATGCTGTTAGTTCAATTTGTCTTTACCTGGTTTAATTTTCTCTGACTGTATTGTTCACTGCACTTCACATGTTGATTTGATGTTTTAACCTTTGAGCTGCTACATTGCAACATGAAAAAAAGTTATGCGTGACATCATGCAATGTTGCAAGCTCTCACAAGACGTGTTAGCAGTCTTGGTCCTAGCCACTTTTCAAATTACCCATTAGCTTGTCCTTAGCAGTTAGCATGTGTTGAGGATGACTACCACACCCAATTTTAGCCTAATATCTGTAAAACTGACCAAGTTAAATCCTTTTTTGTGTTGGTTAAGGTTGATTAGGTGTGGTGGCCATTTTGAATAGAGTTGACACTAAAAGTAAATCAGTTGTAGATCTACATCCAATGATTACGTTTTGAGTTTTAATAAAAATCTGTCCAACTTCATAAGATATTTTACTAACAGATAGACAATATTGACTCTAACAGTAATGCCAAATTTTGGGCAAACATATTACACAACATGAGTATGTGTTGTGAATTACTCTCAGCTACTATCTCACCAAATTTTAGCTCAATATTAATTCATTAAAATCCATCTAGTGGTTCAGAAGATATTTTGCAGACACACACACCTACATCATCACGGGCAATAAATATGCTTTTGCTTCATGTATTTAAGAGTTAAGAGTACCTGAATAGTGGGACAGTAAACTAGTCTGAACAGAATCAGGTAAAAAAATTATTTCATATGCATTATCAAATTTAAATGGTAATATATGACAGATAAGGTGGGATTTACATTGTTAGAAATGGAAGAAAAAAAAATTAATTTCCTAAGATATTCATTGAACAATCTGTAACTATATAGTTGTAATAATTGTCAATTAAGATTCAAACATCTTAAAAAACAGTTTGCGTGCACATTGTCTTCAAACATAACTTCTCCTATTCTTGCTTGTGTTCCTGCTCAGCATGCTGAGACGCTGCTCCTCCGTGCACTCAGCGCCCCCATGTGGTGAAAGTTATCCCAATATCCTGTTAGCTGTAAGAGAATTGTTTAAAATATTGCTTTAGAAAAATGAGTGACACTGCTTTTCTGTGAATAGGGCATCTTAAAATCTTTAATAACTCAAAATACAAATATGGAACAAATTTCCTGTTGTACAAAAAGTTGAACTAACAACTTTACTTTCCAAACAATGAAGCAGAAAGTCGGGCTGACGTTACCACTACAGATGAAAAGTCTTCATTTTAACCTCAGCTTCAGAGACATCCATGACCACAGGAACAACCAGTGTAGTTCCAGTTTGACATTTGTGAAGCGGTCTTTGTAATAAACACATCAACATATTGTTTATTCTGTTGCAATAACAGAGAGGCAGTGTGGCATTTCTCAGAACATCAGCCAGCTCAAAGGTAACATCAACCATGGGGTAAAAACAAACAAATGAAAGCCTGCATGTGACATTTACAGGATGGAAATGAAATGTGAAGCCCTTTTGTTGTAAATGATTCTGAAGTCTCGGCTCACACGCTTTACTAGAAAGTGAAAAAAATGAACATCCACATGGTGCTACAAGAAGTCATCTGTGAGCTGCACTGTCGGCAGGAAGAAATGTAGCAGCAGGTTCATGAACACATGCAACATGTACACTACTGTATGTGCAAAAAATACACTCAGGTGAAAAAACAAATAAACACACAGTACATGTTCTCTATTTTATCCAGGATGCAAAAAGCTGCAACAGACTGAGGTCAGACTAGATCAGGGGTCTGCAACCTTTACAATCAGAAAAACCTTTTCTGCTCCGGCTTTCACTAAACAGTTTCTGCAGAGACAAAAAAAACTATATTGAAATAAAGATAACACATGTCATTAATATATTTAATATAAGAACTACTTAGACAAAACTAGCTTGTTACTTTCTGAATTGAAAGAATTATAATGCTGACATTTATCAGCGGTTCTTACATATTAGGACAAAGGAAAAGACCAAACTCTTATTAAATGGATAGTCTGGTCCTTTTTGTCAAAAAGTTAATAGTTAGTACTTTATCAGCCTTGACATCAGTCATAGAGCATGAAGTATAGAGGATAAACGGTTTGTCCAGGCTAGACTAATTGCCAGCCAAATGGGGGCCCATTTCTTATTATTGTTTTTTAAGCTTATAAAACAACTCTTTCTCAAAAAAACGACATACTGGTGTGAAATAATGCTACAATAGCTGATATTAAGGCCTCCCTTGAAAAAGAGATCTGTGATCGCAAAGAGATTTGCCTGGTTAAATAAAGGATAATAAATAATTAAAAAAATAAATAAAACTCTACACTTTAACATGACAGTTTTGTTTGCCACTAATTTCTCAACCAAATGTCTGTGTTACTACATGAATGAACCGTGTTTATGCAGATGGTGCGGAGGCTGCTGACAGTATCAGTCCACGTAATCAGCACGGCTCGTCCTGACTCCCGGTGGATTGATGCATTCAGCAGCCTCAGCACCATCGGCATGTACAGCCTATGCTCTGCACGCATACATTAACATAGTAACACAGACAGTGTTTGGTTGAGAAAATAGCAATGGTGTCATGCAAAAGTGTGGATGTTTAATATTAGCTAATGTAGCGATAGTTCACACCGGGATGTTGTTTTTAAAGAAAACATTAAAAAACAGGTCCTCAAATGGCTAGCCATTAGCATAGCCTGGATGAAAACATCTACTTTTTTCTCAATGCTTCATTCTCTGTGACTGATGTTACGGCTGATTAACTATTGATAACTATTTGACAGAAAATCACTTCAAAATTGACCAGATTATCCTTTTAAGAGAGAAATAACATTTTGTTTCTACATCTTTTTATTAAACACTGAACTATGAAGGCCTATGTGAGTGTTTCAGATTTGTAAAAAATTAATAGATTTCCACTTTGAAAACTTTATTTATTATTATAAATAAAAATATTTTTAAAATCCCTTTAATGTATTTTAGTCAAAGCTACAGAGAGCCACTGCAGAGAAACCCAAGAGCCACATGTGGCCGTAGAGCTGTAGTTGCAGACCCCTGCTATAGGTGCATCTAATCAGCATCAACCAAACAAACCGGCAAATGACTTGAAACTCTCAGCACAAATTTATTATATTATTATTTAGATATGATTAGCTTTCTGTTATACTCATATGTTGGTATACTATAATAATACTGAAATCATCAAAATAAATTGCTTGATTTCTGTATATTTTTCCCTCCTGAAGTCTCTCATGCACAGAGAGGTATCAGTAATCACTAAGAGCCTTAAATTGTGCTGAATGTGTTTGGAAGCTGGTAGCTGATCATGTTCTAACCTCAGTTTTTTATTCAAAATAACATTCAAAACTTTTATGTATGTAAAGGAAAACATTCTGAGTCACATGAATATGATCACATTTAGTGGCAAGGTTTCAGAAAGAATTTCTGTTTCAGTAATACTGTGTTGTATTTAAATTATTGAAACAGAAATTCATAAATAATAAGCTAATAAAAGGTTAATAAAAAAGGTACAGGCACTTTTTCTGTTAAAAATAGGTCAGTTCAAATTAGCGAGAAAAATCAAACAAATAAAGAGTCTTAAGATTACATTTTTTATAACCTCAGCTGTTTTGGTCCTGAAGACCTTTGTCCTGCAACAGATCTGAGTGTCTCACATCAACAGGAAGCTTCTCACCATCATGTTTTTAGCAAAATGTTCAGTGGGTCTGATGTTTGCTTTATGTGAACTGTGTGACAGAACATCTGGGTTTCAGGTTGTGACGTCATTGTACATCATATTGAATCAATTTAGTCTCTTTGTAAAACTTTTTGTATTCATTTGGTGTCTTTTTGCAGTAGTCTTTCTCAGTTTTGAAAAATGTTTTGTTTCATTAGAGTCAGTTCATCTGGATGTTTTGAACATTTTGAGTGGGGTTCTATGGGAAATTTCTAAACAAATATTATCTTACTTGTTGTCAATAGCTCTTTAAATTACCTCAATTTGAAGAAACAGATTTTACTTTTAACTGGACTGATGAGCTAACAGCTAGTCTGAGGGCAGCCAAGACCAGTGGATCGCAGTCATTTCAAAATAGTTCTGTAAAAGTGACCAAGTTATAGCCATTTTAGTGTTAGTTAATGTTAATAGGCTAGGGTGGCCATGTTGAATTAGATTGACTCCCAAAGTTAATTTATTGTGTATGCACATCCAATGATTACTTTCTGAGAGTTTCATTTAATATGTCCTATGGTTCTTGAGATATTTTGCTAACAGACAAGCTGGGTTGAGTCCAACAGTTAATGCCAAAAGTTTAAGCTAAAATCTCATGCAGTGAGTAGTACTTGTTGTGAATGACTCTTTGCAACTATCATGCCAAAATTTAAGTCAATATCTGTAGAACTGACTGACCTATAGCCATTTTTGTGTTTAAGGTCAGTTGGCTCGGGCATGCACCTTGAATCAGGTTGACTCCAAATCAGTTCTAGATGTACATTCAATGATGACTTTCTGTAAGTTTCATTAAATTCATCCAGTGGTTCTTGAGATATTTTGCTAACAGAGAGACACAGGAGCATACACAAACATAGGCAAAAACATTATCACACAACTTTCCAAAAAAACAAATTTTTGAGATTAGTATTTTTTCCAGTGGGATAAGACCATTTTACTCTTATTTTAGGCCAAAAAGTCTAAAAATCTGGACCTGATAAGGCAAACATGATACTGGAAGGAGCTCATCAGATTGTTTAACAGCTCTGCTCACATGAAGCATCTCATAACACAACAATTCTTTGTCAGTTTAGCACTGAAAACAGAGCAACGCATACAAAAAACACAAAATAGTGCAGTCAGAATTCATGGAATTCAAGCAATGTTCACCACCACAAATGATTACAAAAAATAACTATAGGACAGTGAAAATGTTCCACCTGCACTACAAACTGCTACACTGAGCAACAACCTCAGAGGTACAAGGATGTGACTCTGGTACTGGAGCCTAATGATGATTAAATAAAAAAAAACAGCGTATGACCAAAAGTTACACAGCAACAGTGAGTACAAGACCTGTTGGATTCATAGCTTCATCTATAGGCTACTGAATGAATCCCTCTGTGGGGTCACAGGTCAGAGTTTGCCATTTTCAGTATTTCAATTGAGAGGGGTCTAGCTGGAAACTCTGTAATTTGTGGAAAACAATCAACATGTAGTTTAAAAATAAAAAAACAAATAAATTGAGGTTGTATCTCAAAAAACGTGTTGTACTAAGTAAATAACAGTGGTTTGGTTTATACTGCATTAAGTTAATTGTTAGTGTTTTTCTGAAATGGGAACCTTACTGTCCTTGCTAAAGCACACTATCAGTTTGTGCAGCCAGGCTTCAACACAAATTGAATGTAACCTTCCTAAACAAGAAGAAAACAACATCATTTCCTGCCAATCTCAGAGCTTGGCAAATTACAAGTTCGCACAGCTAAGAACTCTTGTTTCATTCAGTTCTGTCATCTGTTAAATGGATAGTTCAAACATTGTCAAGTGGAGTTCTGCAAAAAAGGTCTGAACAATTACTATCTTACCTGTTGTTAGATTGCTCTATGAACAATCTCAGTTTGAAAGTTTAAATCTGACAGGACTGGTGAGCTAATGGCTAGTCCTAATGTGGCAAAGACCAAAGTGGATTGCTGCCACCTTTATATGACTCCTATCTCTGCCTTTTACTGTGGTTTATGCAAATGCTATACTTGCACATCACTGTCAATTTTGCTTTATACAGTTGTTTACATTGAATTATGCGGTTACTTGCAAGCGTAAATAGCAGCAGGAGCTAGTTGTAGCACTTGCTGTGAAGCCTGGGGACACTTCTGGCAGAAATATCATCATAATTCTTCTGAAATAACCATCTAATGCAAAATTGACAGCTGTGTAAAGATGTATATAATCTCCCTCTATAATGTGTTATGAAATTTTTAAGACAGCTTTGAACATTGGTGCTCTCAGACCATATTGATGAGCTCACAATGGCTAGTCGGAGTAGATTCACTTCCAAAATGGATTGGTGCCATTTTAAAACAACTTGTCTTCTAAATTGTTAGTGCTTCAGACATAAGGTGTAGTTTAAACCTTCAAAAGGCCATCAATTTTGCATTACATGATTACTTTGGCAGAAATATTTTGATATTGCTACAGGAAAAGCGACCGCAGGCTACACCAAAAGTGCAACAGCTAGATGCTGCTGCTGCTGTCTATACTTGCACTCAAAATAACCATTGTATTCCATTTAAAAAGCCATGTAAAGTGAAAAGAAAAAAATTATTTTATTTATTGTTTTAGGACAACAGTAATTCACTTTGGTCTTAGCCAGTTTTGAAACTAGCTGTTAGCTTGTCCTTCCTGTCAAAATTAAACTCTATGAAACTGTTCAGGGGTCTCATTTATAAAAGATTGCGTAGGATTCATCCTAAAAGTGTGCGTATGCCATAAAGGCAAAAATGGCGTACGCCAAAAAAATTTCAGATTTATAAAACCATGCGCACGCACACCAGCAAGCAACTTCCCTTTATAAATCACACCTGTACCTAAAAGTTTGCGCACAAGGTCCCGCCTCAGGTTCTGCCCTCCACACGCCCACATTCAACCATAAATGGTCGATGCAAAGCACCTCATGAATGTGAAGGTGTATTTAAATGAGCCAGCTGATCAATGTTATTTCATGGTTACCAATGGCAACAGTGAGTGTGACAGAGAGGACCCGTGGCTGAGGTGAAGACAAAGTGGTCAGATTAAAGGGTGGAGGCATAAAAGCGCCTAACCGGCCACTGCCAGAGTATGTTACCCACAGGTGGGGGTAAGGGCGTACCCGAACTGACACTTTTTGAAAGAAGGATGGCCGGTGTCGTGCCGAAAAGTGATGGTCTGCAAAAAACTCATCAGGCATGGCCCAGAGTTGGTGTGAGGGACCACAAATTTTCCCGTCAAGTTTGTGTTTTCTAGATCCCAAACCTTGCATGGAAAGTGACGTACGCAAGTTTCAGACCCCATTTTGTGCGTATGCCAGTTTTATAAATGAGACCCCAGACCTGTTGTTTTTAAACAATCGAATTGCATTTGGAAATGTATAACTACAGGTCTGAACAGTCTAAATGTGAACCTCTGAAGGTGGTCTACACCTCTTTTATCCACATGTTTGGTAGTCTGAACGCAATTTGTCCTGAGCCAGGCTGTAGAACCTCATACTGAACTAATGTGAACCCCACACAAGCAGCAAGAGTTATTACCTGGATGTCTCAGAGTTGAAAAAAAAAAAAAGAGTCTGCTTCAGCTGCTAGCTGAGTAAAAGTAATTAAACCATTATTTTGGGGAATGTTCTGAAGATATGTCTTTTTATTGTTTGTGTGGATTTTTTTGGCTAACAGTTTTAATTGTTTATCAAAACCCTTCTTAATAAAAATGGCAGTTTGGTTGAGATTTTATTAAACAGAGTGGATTACCAGGATGCAATATGGGTAGTTTCTCTTTGGTTTGTTTGTTCTGATTGTTTTACAGCTTGTTGGATCCATTGTGGTCACTATGAGCTGTAATGTGCTGGATCAATCACAGGACAACAGTAAGAGTAGCATTACATTGCATTATGATCACCTAAGTAAACACAGAGCACTGTGAAGTTTTATGGGTTAAAATATCTAACTCTGACTTTGCTCTGACAGAGTTAGGTAATTTAGCCTATCCATCCATCCATTTTCTTTTAGCCGCTTCTCCATTCCAGGTTGCGGGGAGCCGGTGCCTATCTCCAGCAGTCACTGTGCGAGAGGCGGGGGACA
>JAOXNZ010000001.1:2138047-2150176 GCA_028566095.1 Kryptolebias brasiliensis | reverse complement strand
CTATATTAATTTATTTTTGCCTGATGGTGTTGACAAAGTTCTAGTTCAGGTCCAGTAAAAATGTAATTTTCATAAAATTGTTGTAGCTGGGAGCCTGTACCTTAACATGTTTACATTAACCAAACAATATTTGTAATATTTGAATACATAAGCTTTATGAATAATTAGATTATTTTTTGGCAAAATTTGAATCCATTTTGTACCTTATCTCAAGAATCACTGATTTCTATCAATCTCGGAAAAGCAAGAATAATGTCATAGGACAAACAAAAAGTCAGTAAAAAAACAAAAAAATGTATTTAGAACTAGAAATTGTTTTAACTACAAAGAAAAAGCTACACAACTACAACAAACACCACAGCTAATTTCAATAAGCTGTGATGGTACAGAGATATGTTACTGTCATTGGTAAACTTCATAAACATTAATAATAGCAGCATTGATATAATATATGTACAACTTAGAGTGGCACATCGTAAGGAGAACTAATAAAAATACAGTTTTGCTAACTTTAGTTTGTATAGTATCTACTGTACTAAAGGCTAATTTTAGCTTTTAGTTGTGGTTTCGCTAATGTAAGCATATTGCTAAATGTAGCTAAATCTTTAGCTAATTTTAGCTTCTGTTTTAACGATTCAGTTTCAGCTTCAACAAATTTTTAGCAGTCATTCAGAACTCAGCATTCACACTACATTTTCATGCCATGATCAGTGCTTTTACAGTTCATCACTATCATTTAAAACAATTCAGTTGGGCACGCCCATTTTGTTGACTGACAAACAATTTACTGCTGTTTACTATTTTAATCAGATACGTATTTACGTATTTACACCATTTACACAGAAAGCCTATTTCTGTGAACATGAGTTTTATTTTGAAAGATTTAACGGAAGCTATATTAGTTTTTGTTCCGCTTGACTTCTGGTTGGTGTAGCGGCAGTCTTTGCGAAGGAATGTGGCTGTTTGTTTGTCGGGATGCCTGCGAGACAGATGTTTTGAGAAAAAAAGATGTCGGGGCTGCAGCTTCTCGTCTTATTAGAAAAACGTGAGTAGTTGAAGCTGAAGCTACGGAGCTTATTCCTGACTGGGGCTGTGGGATGTTATTGAGGTCTGAGTGACAAATGCTAAGCTAATAGCGGCTGGAAAGCTAGCTACAACTGAGCCGGGGGATAACGTTACCTCTGTTAGCTGGAGTAACATTAGTAACTCTGACTGCCTCATCATTCTTTAAAGCCTGCACTGAGCTTATTACACCATGTATATTATTTAGTGTCTATATTTATCAGCACTTTGCTTCTAAAAAATTAAATTAAATAAACTGAGCGAATAGTAAGGGCAGCTAATGCTAGCTATATGACAAATGATTATTTTGTCTCTAAAAAACATAATTAACCTGTTCGATTATCACAACATTGTTCAGAAATACTTTAAATTGAATTGGTGTCTTCTTAACCAACTTATGGTGTGCTTTATGGTGAATGAAGTAAATGTTTCCTGGACAAATGTGGCACTTTACTTAAGGGTTTAGCTTGGATACGGATACGAGCTGTAACACAGCTGGTAAGTTTCTGTATTATTAAACTGGATCTGATGTTTTCCCTGTAGTTTATTTATAGTAAAAATTATAAGTCAAAGGAACCTCTGTGAAGAGAGTCAGCTGACCACATCAGCATGTCGACCCTGCTTCAGCTTCTCTTTGTTTCAGTAAACATCAGATTTTGGATGAAAAAAATCAAAACAAAACAGAAAGTCATCGATTTCAATTGAATCCAGATGTGTGTTTCTAATTTTCAATTATATTTCCAGAACATTTTAAATCAACTAATGGAATTGGGGGGGAAATGAATGGGCAGCAAATGAACATTTTGTCCTTGAAGGCGATGTGTCAAAACAAAGGAAAAATGGCTTCATGTAAGAATCTTAGCAGGTTTTGTTAATCTAGACCTTTACAGTTTGAAGGAAAAATGGAACCATCAAACAGCAAAGACATATTTACAATATAAACAGTTGAAACCAGATGTTTGCAAACATTTTATAAAAAAGGCACAACCATTTTTTTCTGACATTAAGTCAAACCTTTTCTGTTTTACATCAGTTAGGATTCACGAAATTATTTCTCTATGCTAAATGCCTAAAAAGTTTTTAAAAAGATTTTTTGTGACTTTCTTTAAAGTCACAAGTTTACAATTATTTTTAGTATTTGCTATCATTACCTTTAAACTGTATGACTTGAGTCAAATGTTTTGGGTTTGCTTCTCACAATAATTTGCTGGAATTTTGTCCCATTCCTCCTGACAGAACTGGTGGAACCAAATCGGGTTTGTAGGCTACCTTGCTCTCACATGCCTTTTCAGATCTAACTACAATTTTTTTATGGGATTGAGATCAGGACTTTGTGATGGCCACTCCAAAACACTGACTTTGTTGTCCTTTTGAATTGAGAAAGCTCCTGGGATGAGAAGCAAACCATCTTCACCTACAGAATAGAAGTCCAGTTGTTGTTTTTTTAACCTTTTGTTGGATTTTATCATGTCCTAACTGACTGAATCTTCACCAGCATGTTGTCAACTAACCACTCAAAAGCTTCCAAAGCCATGACATCATCATCTGGGCTGTCCCAAGTTGTCTAATGGCATAGTGTATGTAAACATGTGACTTTGAAGAAAGTACAAAAAAATTATATAAAAAATATTAATATATTAATAATAATATATAAAATAGTTTTGGGAATCCTAACTGACCTAAAACAGGAAAGGTTTAGTCTGATTTATTGTCAGACAGTGAGAAAAAATGGTTGTCCTTTTATACAGTGGATGTAAACAAACATTTTTAGCTGTATTTATTTTGTGGTCTTTTTATGTCTTTATTGTGGAAAAAGTAACTAATTGGTCCATCTACTCTGGCATCAAATATTAAGTTTCAGCACAAATAAAAGGAATCCACTGTTTTCAACAATTCAGGATCCATCCATTTTCTTTACCTGCTTCTCCTAGGAGGTTTTCTCTAATTGTCATAAAGTCATTGGTGCTGGGAAGCAAAATAAATCAATTTGTCAAATATTGATTTGAATAAAGATATTGGTTGGTACAATTGCTATGAGCGATCCAAATGTTTTCAAAAAGTGATTGATAGATTTGAACAAAACTCGGTGATACAAATACACTCCAAAAATGTTATGACAGGCAAAACAATGTACACAATGTAAAATTTATGTTTATTTTGTAAGTGTGATAGAGACGACAATGACACACTTTCTTTGGTGTAAACTTTGTAACTTTGCAAACCTTTTACATACAGGCTGTGTATTAAACTGTATTTCTTTTCAAATCACTTAAATTTCAAATGTGTATGACATTTGTTTTGGAACTACCCAAACAATTGTTGTAATCTGCAGTGTTGGTGTACAATGTTGTGTATAACAAAACACTTTTTATTTATTTCAGAAGGGCATAAAGAGTAACTATTTGTCCTTGTTTTTCTTTTTCAGGTGATGCTGTTGACAAGGTGGTAGCTATCCCCACTACTAACTGGCAAGAAAGAGCATCTAGTCACTTTTAAGAAAATTTAAGCTGTCAATATTAAGTAATTTGGCCTCATATTTGCTTCAAACAATGGAGCCCTAGTTTTCTTTTCTATCAGGAAACGCTGCTACTGTATTGTTTTAATTTTCACTTGAGAAGTTGTCAGGTGGAGTCTTGAACTTGCAGCTGCGTCAGCTTGTGAAGCTTCAGAATGTTTTCAGCACTAAAGAAGCTGGTAGGCTCTGAGCCGGGGCAGCTCAGGGAGAAAACTATCCCTGCTGGACTGCAGTCGATGAACCAAAGTTTGCAGAGGCGCTTCGCCAAGGGGGTCCAATATAACAGTAAGAAATATATGTAGAATAAGCTTGTTCCAAATATCCAAAGCACCCATGTCATATTCCCTGAATCTTTGTCATGATGGCTTTAATGTCTTTCTCACTCCAGTGAAAATAGTCATCCGGGGAGATAGAAATACTGGAAAGAGTACTTTATGGTATCGATTGCAGGGGAAGAAGTTTGTGGAGGAGTACATACCCACTCAAGAAATCCAAGTTACAAGTATTCATTGGAATTACAAAAGTAAGTCCTGTCCTCTGCGACCCCCTCAATTTGTTCTACCTTCTTAACACTGCCTCAGTTGTGGTTCTGTTTTGGTAAAAATTAAACATGTGCTGTTTGTGCCTGCTGATTTATTCCAGTTGCTCCATATCAAGGTAAAAATAGAGACATTAAAGTTTACTTTCAGCTTTCTGATTCTTAAAGTAGATGTTAGGGTTGGGTGATTTGTCAAATTATTTCGGTCAGCCACCATCAGTCCAGCAAACGACGATTGACGATGTGTTTGCTCAAGTGTGTTTTAAGCTTTCTCCTTTTTTTATGGGAAAGGGTGGGACCATGCAATCTCCATTCTTTGTATAGCTGTGAAAGAACCTTAGGCTGAAACAATATAATGTCACTGATTTGGGATTACTTTGGTTCTAAACCAAAAAGTTACTAAAAACCTTTGACAAGAAATATATAAATCTCTTTTAATATCAGTTCTGACAACAGACATGTGTAACATGGTTCCCTATATGTCACAGCACACAATATTACTGAAAGTTGGAACCTGCAGGAAAAATATCTTGAAACAACATATTTTCCTGATGTCCAACACAGCCTGTGTGTGTCATAGAGCTGTGAAAGCACAAAGGAAAGGTTGTGACACCACAGACAACAGTTAGTTTATTTACAAATCTTACCAAGTCATGGCTTCTTTATATGGGAAAACCATTATACGGCTGTGAAAAATGTCATTAAAAGCACTGATTGAGCATTTGGTGTACGTAATGCTGCTCTAGTAGCAGAGTTTATATTTGAAAAAAAAAAATTCTAAAGAATTTGAATAGTGTTTTTGCTTAAAATACACATCCCTAGCACATACACACCATTTTTTCGCACTGTCTGACATTAAATCAGACTAAATCTTTCCTGTTTTAGGTCAGTTAGGATTTCCTAAAATATTTCTATTTATTTTTATGCGTTTAAACAACTAAGGAAAGCTCAGATGATGTCATGGCTTTGGAAGCTTTTGATTGGGTATTTGACATTTGAGTTAATTGGAGGCACACCTCAAACAAACTGCTTCTCCATGTGACATTATGGTAAAATCAAAAGAGATCAGTCAAGATATAAGGGAGAGAATTGTCTTCCATAACTCTGGTTCGTCTTTGGATACCATTTCCAAAAGCCTGAAGGTACCATGTTTATCTGTTCAAACAATTATACAAAAGTATAAACACTATGGAAATGTCCTGCAATCATAATACTCAGAACGAAGACAGGTTCTGTGTTCCAGAGACAAATGTGTTCTGGTGCTAAATGTGCATTATCAACCCCAAAACAAAAGCAAAAAACCTTGTGAAGATGCTGCTGAAGCTGAAGAGTGTTATTTTGCACACTGAAACGAGTTCTGTACTGACATGAGCTGAGAAGCCACTCAGTGAGGAAGAAGTTGTTACTCCCAAAGCAACATTAAAAAGCCAGATTAAAGTTTGCAAATGCACACAGGAACAAAGAGCTTAATATTTGGAGACGTGTCCTGTGGTCTGATGAAACTAAAAATGGAAATGTTTGGCCATAATGATCATTGTTACACTTATAGGAAAAAGGGGAAAGCTTTCACCATCCCAATTGTGTAGTATGGTGGTGGCAGCATCATGTTGTGGGGTTGTTTTGCTGCAGGACGGCCTAGCGCACTTCTCAAAATAGATGGCATCATGAGGAAAGAACATTAAGTGGAAATATTGAAACAATATCTTAAGAAATCAGTCAGGAGGTTAAAGTTTGTGTGCAAATGGGTCTTCAAATGAACAATGACCCAAAGCATACCGCAAAATTAGTTACAAAGTGGCTTAAGGATAACAAAGTCAATGTTTTGGAGTGGCCATCACAAAGCCCTGATCTCAGTCCCGTAGCTGAAAACCATGTTTGAGCAAGGCGGCCTACAAACCTGAAGCTGTGGAAGAAAACCCAAAATGTTTGACCCAAGTCATACAATTTAATAGAAACGTTACCAAATACTGAGAAAATGTGTGAAAACTTGTGACTTTGAAGAATGTAATAAAAAATTTTCAAAGTTTCTTTCTCTGGGAATTTAACAAATAGAAATTATTTTAGGAATCTTACCTGACTAAAACAGGAAAGGTTTAGTCTCATTTAATTTAAGATAATGAGAGAAAAAAATAGTTGTCTTTTTATGCAGTGGATGTGAACATGGTTTTAACTGTATAAATAGAGCAAATATATTTGTTTAATTAGTAGGGTAGTCAGTTTATTAGCTTGCAGCAGTCTGGACTTCATGCCTGTAGATACAGTCATGGAGCATCACAATGCTTGTTAAATCCACCAGTTGATGCATGAGGAAAAGGTGAAGCCACATTACTTTGTGAACTTTTTTTAAAAATTAATTTATATATATATATATATATTAGGGTTCTTTACTAACACAAAAATTAAAAAAAATCACATGACTGTGGCTCATATGATTTTATTCAGAACATATATCACTCTTAATACATTTTTTTAGTCCACCATCTCTTGTCATTTGCCATTTTTTATTTTGATAAAATAAATTTTACTGAAGGATTGCTTTTAATTTAAATTAAAAAATAACAGATCTTTTCTAAGAAATAGAAAGAGAGTAATGTCTGACAGCAGGCTGAGCTGCTTGTCCTTTAAAAATTGAATACAATTGTCAATGAAGTTCAGTGGCTGATGTTTGATATATTTTTCCAGTTGCCCAGCCCTAGTAGATGTCTTACATTTGTGTCAGTAATTCCCTTTACTAAAGAAAGCTTTTATTTACCACTGCTATATAATGTTTTAGTTATTAGATCCATATTAGAGTTACCTAATAATTTGCTTACTCTGAATTCATTTTCTTTTTGCTCCAAAACAACAATAATAAATCCACTCTTTGTGTTTGTCTCAGCTACTGATGACGTGGTGAAGGTAGAAGTGTGGGACGTGGTGGACAAAGGTGAGTGTGGACCCTCGTCATGTCAGACATTTCTGTTCAGGCTGACTTCGCTATGAGACTTTTTTCTTTGTTCTTATATTCCTGCTGCAGTTTTTCATGACATCAAAGAGAAGTGTTGTGTGTGCTTTTTTGTGATCTGTCCTCAGTGTTCATGTTGTGTTTCTTACACTCATCTCAGGCCAAAAATACCCTCTTCCTGAAGGTGTAGGTGAGCGCAACAGTAGTGTATAGAAACTCACTTGTGTGCCTTAGTGTGCCCCACCTCCCTCTACTATTATCTGAAAGTCAATACTGCCAAGGTTTGGCTGTTCCCAGAGTTGCCGTGTGGCTACTGTCAGAGTTTCCCAGAGTTTTTTTATTTTATTTGTTCTGCTGTGTTTAGCTGGAGTCTGAGCATATGCACTGTGTAAGCCATTGTGTATTAAAGGCAGTGTTTGCAAAATGCTTTTCTTTAAGAAAAGTAGTTTAACTGCTGTGCTTGCTTTACACATAATAAAGCAAGTCGTCAAACCTGTTAGGTGCCTGTAAACTACTGTAAGCTTTCTTTATTTTCAGAAGCCTAAAACCTGTGAATCTTCTGATATTTCAGGTAAAGGAAAGCGGCGTGGAGACAATTTAAAACTGGAGAATGAACCACAAGAGGTGATTATCACAGAGCTGTCATGTGTTCAGGCTTAGCTAAGCTAACATAAGAAAAATATAATTTAAAAAAAAAGGATGGAAAAATGAAAAACATTCTGGGCAAACTTTTGTTTCCAGACTCAGTTGTCGATTGTATTTTTTTACAAAATTAAAATCTAGATTAAACAACATTTATTGTGTATAAAAAATAATTTATATTTTACAAAACTGAGTTGTATTTCAAGACAAAAAATATTGTGCATTTCTTGCAGTGGCAGAAAGTTGTTTATTCTCCCAAGATGCATTTTGTAAAAGCCGATAAAAACATGATTCTTTTTCATTGTGGAAGAAATTCAGTTTTTACATAAATAAGTGATAGTGAAAACAAAGGCCACTTAAAAGATTTATTATCCATAGGTATTTGTTATGTACCTGAGAGAACTTTTTATCATATTTTAGAAGTTACCCAGATGTGTGACATTCTCATAATTTTGTATCCTGTATTTGGCAACTTTTAATACATCAAAGGCCTAACATTCCTTGAAGCAATTTATATCACCAGCCACTTTTAATGTCAGAGTTTTAACCTAAGATAATCTTATGTTGAGAAATGAGAACATGTCTTTTATGTTTCAGTTATGCTCCTCTGTGTTGATGTGTCTTCAGATAAAGCACTGAAGCCAGAGTTCCTCCCAATAAGAGCTCCTTGCATGTTATATGACTGTAGAACAGAAGATTATTGACAATATGTTACATATACAAAATTTAACTCTTCAGTCAAAAAGTGGCACAGCCCTAAAACAAATGAAGCTTTTTCAATTTGACTGTAAATGGAAGCACAGTTTTACTAAATGATCATTAAAATATTGAAGAAGACTTGAACCAGATGGATCACTGCAAATATGTTTGCAAGAAATCTATACTTATAATGCCAAAAATAGATTTGACAAATCAACGGAGAAATCTGGAATTTCAAAATGGAAAATGTGTAGGAACCCTAGTTTGATCATATACCATGATAATGTATAAACTTTACCACCCATGTGTGTGTTGCAGTCTGATGAAGTAGCCCTGGATGCAGAGTTCCTGGATGTGTACAAGAACTGCAATGGAGTCATCATGATGTTTGATATAACAAAGCAGTGGTAAGACTTCTCTGTTTGTCAGTGAACTCTTTAAAGGGGAATGAAAAGTGTTTTCAGGCTATCATAAATGAAAAGAAAGTCATAGAAAGTGCTTGTTTTCAGAGTCTCTCATTTAAAAAAATTTACACTAATTTATAATTAATAATCAAAAAAATTACAAGGTTTTCTTCTGCGTTTTTGTGATCACTCAGAAGTGTGACGTGTCATGTGCCAGGCACAGGAACGCCAACAAGGCAGTAAATAGCAAATACTGATAGAGTGGGGGTGAAATGGTTCAGTGAGTTGCAATTAATTGTGTAAACCGACCTGAAACTACAACAGCTGTGTCATTCTGCAGCCACCCATAGGACAAGAAAGTTTGATTGATGTGATTAGTTTAGCTTCTGAGTGAAAATTACAACCCAAAGTCTGGTGACTGACTGTGCAGTTAACGTTCTGAAGAGGACCACCTGAAATGCATACTTTCAATAGAAGAACCACTGCCTGTCAAACTGGTACGGGCCATCTCCCGCCGTCTGACCAGCACTGGCAGCCTCTAGCTGTCCAGATGGGAAACTCCTTGAAGACTGTTACATCATTGTAAAGTTAGGGGGTTCCCCTTGTGAAATGTGGGGCTCAAGTTCCCTTCTGCATCACTTCAGACAAAAAAAAAAACAAAACCTGTTTTCAAACTGGCACTTTTGTTAACAAAACTTGCTTCTTATGGTTTCATTTTCACTGATAAACGACATAAACCATTTCTGCATACTATAGCAGTCTGTCACAGCTGGTTGCGGCTCCTTCTACGTCACCAACCAAGGAGGTAACACCACTCACACAATCACCTCACTTTGGGATTTTGGCACAAATCTCTAAAAACAAGTCATTAATGTTTTAAATCAGAGAAATGGATCACTGGAGTGTTTTTTGATAGTGTTTAATTAAAAGAAAAACATGAAAACACATTATTTTGATATTTTATTTCATTTCACCTTTAACATGACAACATGCACGGGCAGAAAAGCTTTCAGTGTGTCTGAATGTGGTTGTGAAGCTCAGAGCTGTCACTGATTAAAAGCGGAAACACATTTTTCTGTTACTGTTTGGGAGATCCCAAAGGAATAGATTAGACGTTTTTAGATACCAGCAATGTCCGTAATGCATCTAAGAACAGTCTTCCTGATTTCCTTGACTTAAAAATGTCACCATGAGCATTAGTATGTTTTCCTGGTCTCTTCATGTGTACCGTATCTTTAGAAATACACCTTGTTGTTTAGGAAAATATTAACTGCTCGCACTATTGTCTTTGTGCAAAAATCACCAAAATAACTTTCTGCGTTGTTTGTTTCACACAATATACCAGTGGTTCTGAAGGTTTTCAGGCTGTACCCCATTTTGGAGGCACGGCATGAAAAACTGGAGTGTAACTAAGACATTAGTAATGTTAAGCCACTAAAGTTTTTTTTTTTTGTTCCCGTCTGTCTTCTTTGAATTAAAGCAGTTTTTTTCCCATCTCTGAGTCTACATTAACACTTGAGTACATATTGTGAGTAAACAGAGTATTGCATTTTATTTATTTATTTTGATTAGTTCATCTTGACTCTGACCAACTGTCCCTAATTTAAGATGACGCTTTCACCAGCCAGCAAACTTTTCTTCCAATAAATAGAGTAACTGTTTGTTGGTTAGCACATTTCCTTCCTCTTGTAAGCTTTTTTGGCTGTCCAAAATTACGATGAAAACTGAGGATTTGTTGATAATAAGATGAAAATATACTCCAAACGTATCCATTAGGTTTCTTTAAATAAAGGTAAAACAGTTGTTTGGTCAGCTGTTGATCTCTATTTATTCTAATAATTTTTAAAATTCTTTCTAAAACAAAAATATCTTGTAAGCAGTGCTGTTTCAGTTTATCTCCATTTGAACTAATTCCATACATGTTTCTCTGTTTTTTTGGATTGTGGATAAGACAAAACAAGACATTTTTTAACAATATTTGACATGTAAGAGAGGAAGTTTTTCTACAAAGTGGGGCCCAGAAAGCTACACTGTTACTGGTACAAACAAATTTATCCTGTTTGCCTTCAGTTATTTTCTTCCTTTTATCGTCTGCTTATACATTTTCTTCTGTCATTCCTAAACCAGTGTTGGACTGTTCTTGTCATTTGCAGGACATTTAACTACATCTTGAAGGAACTGCCCAAAGTACCCACCCACGTGCCAGTGTGTGTCCTGGGGAACCACAGGGACATGGGAGAACATCGCGTCATTCTGCCCGATGACATAAGAGAATTTATTGCTGGATTAAACAGGTAGATATCAGTCTTTGCTACAGTAACCCGAGTTGTCAATAAACACATGAAAAGTTCTGCTGCCTGATCTTAAACGTGTCCACTTCAAATGGAACTGTAGTAAATGAAAGGCCTAGCATTCCTTAAATTGATGCTTATCAAGTCTCAAAAAACATAAGGAAAAACAGTCTTTTACAAATGAACTCTTACAAAAAGACAATAAGTCTAGGTCTTCATGTCGACCTGGAGAGTTTGTGGCTTGTTGTCTATTAATCTTAAAAGCCTCCCTTTGGCATTGACCTAGCCCTCTTTCTATTCAAAAAGAAGCTAGGCTTAGAAAGCTTAACCAAGTCAAAGAAAATGGATCACAGTTATGGTGTTCTAAAAAAGTGCCTAGCCATGGGATAACTAGCATTAGCTTCACGAATCTCATATATATGTTCTGCTAACCTGTCCTGTACACAATGACCAACATATAAAAAAGAAATTGAAATTTGGTCAGTCTAGTCTATAGATTACAAAAGTACTTTTACAGCAATCGGAGTATGTGTTGGGAATGACTCTCAACTACTAAAACAACAAATATTAGCTCAGTATCTGTATAATTGACTAAGTTATAACTATTGTTGTTTTCTAAGGTCTGTTGGCTGTAGCTACCATGTTGAATGGGTTTGACTCCAAAGGTTAATCAGGTTTAGATGTGCTTCCAATGATTCCTTTCTGAGAGTTTCATTCAAATTCATCAACTGGTTCATGAGATATTTTGCTAATGGACAAACAAATACGTGCACATTTGGGCAAAAACTTTATTGTCTGCCTTTTGGCAGCAAATGATAAGGTGCTGTGTAAAACATGAGGCTTACCTGCATTTGTCATATTTTCTTAACAAAATGTGAAGGCTGCTTGATTCCAAGGCTCAATTATTGTGTGTAAATTCAAAAAGTGTTCCGCCTTTTCAACTATTTCATTAAATTTAGTTTTAGTCCACAAATTAGGGTTGGACCTGCATGTTCTACTGTTAGAATGTTTGTTTTTGGTGTAGATCATTTTCT
>JAOXNZ010000001.1:2026292-2039767 GCA_028566095.1 Kryptolebias brasiliensis | reverse complement strand
AGGGGGTCCAACCCGGTACTAGCAAGGTGTACCTAATAAAGTGGCCGGTGAGTGTAAGTTGTGAATTACTCTTAGCTACAAAAATTGACAGAATTATATAATACTGTGTGTTTTCTATCACCATCTTGATTTAGATTGCACCTAAAGGTAAGCAGTTGTAGAGGTATATCCAATGATTATTTCCTAAAAGTTTCATTAAAATCCATAAAGTGATTTATGAGCTATTTTGCAGAAAAACAGCATTCATTCCAACAGTTAATGCCAAAGTTTTAAGAAAAAAAATTGTGCTATAAGTATAGTGTCTATGAAAAGTATTTCCCTCCTTGAATGTTTTATGCTTTTATTGCTGTCATAAATCAATGGGACATGTGTAAATCTACCAAAAGAGCACTGTCTTCCCAAACTGAGTGACCATGCAAAAACGAGAATAGTGAGAGATGTGTTATCTGCGAAGAAATAATATGAAAATTTGCAGCAAATCAGAGCAATTCCTCAGCTTCAGCCCGGTGTAAGAACGAAAGTTCCAGGAAGTTAAACACAGAACTTTATATGCTGCCTATTTAAGAATTGTATTTATTTAGACCGATTCTGATGATCCTTTTTTGACAATAAATTGGTAACCAGTAAACCGATTTTAAAAAATCAAATTGTGTTAGATTTGTCTTTAAAAGATCTATCTAATGGTACCAATATATGTTGTGTTTGATGAGCTTATAAAAATCAGGTGGCCTTTATCTGAGTTGATTTAGGACAGTCACTTTAAAGGGGTGAATATTTATGCAATCACTTATTTTACACATTTTCTTTTAATAAACTGGTATTACTCTGTAGGAATTTGATTTTACTTTGACATTGAATATGTTTTTTAACTTTATTTGTCAAAAAGGCCAATTTATATTGACCATTATTGATTTATGACAGCAATAGATAACACATCGAAGGGGTGAATACTTTTTACAGGCACTGTAGCAATGGGAGTATGTGTTGAAGATCAGTATCAACTACTACCACACCAAAGTTTTGCTTAATATGTGTAAAACTGACTGAGTATTAGCCATTTTTGTGTCCTGCATTCATACTTTGAGTGCAACAGATTGCCTGTTAGCAAAATATGTCATGCACTACTGAACAGATTTCAATGAAATTTTCAAAAAGTGATCATTGGCTGTACATTTACAACCGATTACCTTTTGAATTCAACTCAATTTAACATGGTGCCACAGCTGAACAACCTTAGCCAACACAAATGGGCTATGTCTTATTCACATTTGCTCCAGTAGTAGCTGAGAGTCATTCACAACACATGCTCCAACCACTAAATGATCTTGTGATATTCTGTAAGACCGTGGAAATTTGTTTTTTTAAGATTTAACCAGAAAAGCTCTAACTTTATCAATTCTGGCAAGAAAGGCAGTGAGCGATATGCATTTCTTTAAGGAATGTTACATTTTTTTATTGATTACTGCTTTACATATTAAGTAAGACCAAATTTGACATGATAAGATAAATAAATAAAGGTGTTGTTTTTTTTTGCAAGGTGTTAAAATAAAATGACAAAAATTTACAGCCCTGCAGATTCAGCTAAATATTAAATTTAACAAAAAAAATAGATGAATATATTTTCTGAGATTGGAAACGGCCGCAAATCCAACAGGAAATGTAATTACTTGCTGATTTGCTCCTCGTGTAAGTGTTTAAAGGGACAGTACCTGGCACCCCCCCCACCCAGCACCAGGGCGATGCTGTTTCCTGTCAGGATCCGGGCCAGGCGAGAGAAGTCAGAGTAACGATCTGGACATTTTTCAAACACACGCTGGTACAACTCTCTCTGCAAATGAAAACACACACACACACAGAAACAGAAATTATAAAAAGAAAGTTTGCTAACAGGATCCCTGTATCCTATAACAGACTGGGTGTTTGGTACCAGTACAGATGCCTATGCAATGGAGCAAGTGGAGCAGCTGCTCCACCATTTTCTAAAGTGGGAATGTAAAGTGATTTTTTTGTTCCTTCATTTTTTTGATTTAAAAACATTTTATCACTCCCAAGAATAAGACAAAAGCATGTAGCGTTTATTGATTTTAATGTTTATGTCTTTGTTACAAATTCAAATTCAAATTAATATTTAAAATAATCACTGTTCTACACTCCCTGCCTCAGCTTTGACTTGGTTCAATCCAACTCAGCTGAACATCAGTAGCTGCTAGCTCGCTACTCAGACCATGTTCAGCTATGGAAAAGAAAAAGAATCAAAGTCAGATTTTTAAAGCTTAAAACTGTGCTGCATCTTCTTCTGGATATGTATCGGACAAAATAAAGTAAGAACATAGAGTTACATCAGGAGTGAAAGATATCCACAAGTTTATAAAAAGTGGGAATATAAATCCTTTATCCTTATCTTATGATGACATCTACCTGAAGCTGGTGATTATTGTGGGGTTGTACAAAGGTCTAAATGTTGTAAATGTTTTACAAATGTAATTTGTAAAATCTGGTTTCAAATTTCAACTTGTGAGAATTCACCACAGTTTGTTTTAAAAAGTATTAAGTTCATAAACTTTCCTCGAAATGTTTAAAATATTTTTCTAAGAAGCTTACCTCAATCTGTTTGTCCTTAAAGACAGAGCTAATACTGTAGTTAAAGGAGACTCCAGAAAACATGGAGGTAACAGGGTAGGTCAGGTCCAAGATCCTCTTAAAGTGAATGGCTAAGTTATAGCCATTTTTGTGTTTGTTACGATCACTTTTGCTGTTGCGGCCATCTTGAAATGGATTGTCTCCAAAAGTTAATCAGCTGTAGATGTACACCCAATGATTACTGCGTGAAAGCCTCACTAAAATCCATGCAATGATTCAGGAAATCTTTTGTGAAAAAGACAAACAGGGTTGACTCCAATAGAAAATGTCAAAGTTTTAAGCAAAGATTTTCTGTACAATAGTCTGAGTTTAATTTTTGTGTTAGTCAAGGTTACTTTGCTGTGGTGGAATCTTGAATCGACTCCAAAAGTTGATCAGTTGTAGATGTACATCCAATTATTACTTTCTGAAAGTTTTATTAAAACCCTTTCAGTGAATCATAAGATAGTTTGCTAACGATACTGAAAAACAAACATAAGCACACACAAACACGGGGGAAAAACATTGTTGCTCTACCATCGCCTTTGGTGGCATTTTGACAAAGTTTGTTTTAAAAAATAAATCATAAATAAATAACCATAAAATGATTTGAACCCTCATCTCCCACATGTAAGCTCATTGCAACATCAATGATACAACTAGGCATGCACTGTCAACGGGACAATTGTCCTAATGTCTGTGATGTAGACACTCATGGTTTTTAGATATTTTCATCCCAGATTTAGCACCCCCATTGTATCACATAACCAGGCGCCCATGGGTACCAGCTTGGGTAAACTCCTCCTGGAGAAGACTCTGCGGGGGCAGGACAGGTGATGGTGTCTGCAGATCCAGCTCCGCATGTTGAGCCACTCTGCCGTCCCACTGGGTGGGGGGCCGTCCTCCCTGTGCAGCAACACCAGCTGCTTCTGAGCCCGCACAGCACTGCTCTCCAACATTCGCTCCAACTATAAGAAAGAAAGGGAGGAAACAGAGTTGATTAGAATCAAAATCTTTATTGCCATTGTATAAAAAGTACAACAAAATTATATGCAGTCCCAATCAGCACAAAGAGAGCAATCCAACTATCTTTCAAGACATTTTTCCTATGTACAAACGTTAAAAAAAGAGTAACTAATAAATAGACCAGTATAGAACTGTGTGTGTATCAGTTTGATTGCACAGTTGTTCATGGTTAGGAATATTGATTGCATGTGGTGGACTATTACACAGGGTAGAGTGTTAGCACGGGTTAGTGAAGAGGGGGTACCCTTCAGTGTTCATTAATTATTGCAACAGTTCTGGGATATATGCTGATTTTCAGTCTGTTTGTTTTGAATTTTATTGTCTTTTCCTGTCTCTTTAGGGAACAGTTGGAACAAGTGATGTGCTGGGTGGGATATGTCCTTCAAGATGCTGTGGGCTTTTCTGTGGCAGCCAGACCTGTACAGTTCATCTAACGGGGGAGAGCACAGGGCGTTGTTTTTCAGGACCCTCAGAAAATGGAGTCGCTGCTGTGCCTTCCTGATCAACAAAGCAATGGTTTTCCAGGTAAGGTCATCTTTGAGGTGCAGGCCTAAAACCTTGAAGTTTGAGACCCTTCCCACACAGCTGGTTGATGTACATTGGCTGAGGATCAGATAGGTTCCTCCTGAAGTTCACTATTATGAGGACCAGGGTGTTACTGCTGCACCATGATGACAGCTTTTCCACATCGCCCCTGTATGCATACTTAACTCTCCCTGTGATGAGCTTGACCACTGTTGGTCGTCCACAAACGTCAAAAATGGAGTTGCTTTGGTTGGTGGAAATGCAGTGATGTGTGTAGTGTACAGTAGAGGGCTCAGTACACATCCCAGTGGGGAACCATTGTTGAGGGAGAGCACTAGGAAGAGGTAAGGCCCTTTTTTGACTCTCTATGGGCAACCACTAAGAAAGTCCTTGATCCAGAGGCAGATGGAGTCTGGGAAGCTGAGATTTTTTAATTTTGTTACCGGTCTGTTAGGGACAATTGTATTAAATGCCGAGCTAAAGTAAAAGAAGAGAAGCCTGGCATAACTGCCCTTCTGTTTCAGATGTGTCAGAGTTATGTGGAGGCCTGTAGCTATGGCATCCTCTATTGATCTGTTTTCCCTACTATGCAAACTGGTGGCGCTCAAATGTGGGTGGAAGTCCGAGTGATATGACTTCTAACCAGTTTCTCAAAACACTTCATTATAACTGGAGTGAAACTCACTGGCCGGAAGTAATGTGGGCTGCTGATGGTGGTCTGTTTTGGGACAAGGGTGATAGTTGAGGACTTCAAGGATGGTAGGATATTGGCCTGTGCTAAGAACAGGTTGAATGTTTTAGTAAAGACCTCTGTGAGCTGGTCTGCACAGTCCTTCAGCACCCTACCAGTGACGCTATGAGGTCCTGTTGGTTTTCTAGGGTTTATTTTCTTAGCATGCGCTTCACATTATGCTTCTTCACCATGAAGATGTGGCTGTTGTTGGCTGGTGGCTCTGATGTAGCTGCTTATGGTGCTTTCTGTTTGAAGCGGGTGAAGAAGCAGTTCAACTCCTCTGCCAGCACAGCATTGTCATCCACAGTGTTGGGTCTGGGTTTGTAGTTTGATATTTTGGACCCCCAGTACACCTGCCTTGATTTGTTGGTGTGAAAATAATCTTCAATTTTGTTTTTAGAGTCTAACTTGGCCTGTCTGATGCCCCTTTTCAGGTTTACCTTGGCTGCACTGTACAGCTCCGTGTCAAAAGAATGTGGTATAACAGAGTCATCAAAGGCAAGAATATTAAAATCTTGATGGCTGATTGTATATGTAGATGTCTACAACTTCAAATCAGAAAATCAAACTTAAAAACACCTGAGATGAAACTGTTGGCATCTTATGAACCATATTCATCCATCCATCCATTCATTTTCTTTACCTACTTTTTCCTTTACACTTCGCAGGGGAGCTGGTGCCTATCTCCAGCAGTCACTGTGTGAGGGGCGGGGGACATCCTAGATAGGTCGCAAGTCCATCACAGGGACACATAGAGACAAATGCAACAAACAACCATTGACACTCTCACGCACACCTTTCAGCAATTTAGAGTTACCAATTAGCCTAGCATGCATGTTTTTGGTCTGGGAAGAAACTGAAGTACCCAGAGAAAACCCACGTATGCAGAGGGAGAACATGTAAACTCTACACAGAAAGGCCGGGAGGCAAACCTGCAACCCTCTTGTTGTGACGCAACAGCGCTGTCCGACGTACCACCGAATCATTATCATAGATTGACTATTAAGATCCCCCAAACATTTTTTGACTCACCCTTACCCAGCACAAAAAAAGGCAATATGCATTTATTCAAATGCCTTTAATTTTTTAGGGATTTTTCCTCTTAATCTTCAAATACTGATACAGACACAGAGTCAAACCTAGTATATTTGAATCTGTGAGTGCAGAGAGACTGACCTCACCCACAGTGGGCTCCTGCTCACCAAGTCCCACAATGATGATGCAGTCAGCCTGGCGGATACAGCGCTGGGTCCAAGGAGTGAGGCTGGAGTCAGACTGGTAGAGGACAATTCGATGGATATCTTCCTGCTGGCCGAGCCAGCTAGACAAACGATACTCATGGACACTTTAAAAAATGAATTGAAACATATTGGTAAGTACAACAAGATGAGCAGAAAGCACGATTGAACCATTTTTCAACTAGAGACAAAAAAAATTGCATTTTCTGTGAAAATACAGTGTGAATACCAAAAGCTGAATAACTTTGCTGAAAATGAACGTTTAAAGTTAAAACTGTAAAAAAAGAGATGCATTTAGCAAAATAAAAGCTAAAATTAGCAAAACAGTAGCTAACAGCTAAAAGCAGCAAAACAGAAGACAAAAGCTAAAATTAGAAAAATAACTAAAAGCCAAAAATGAAGCAAATATACGGAAATAGATTTCAATGACCAAAGTTTTTCAAGGATTTGAAGAGTTCTTCATTCATTTCAATATGAAAAAAAAATAGAAAAAGGAAATTATTTCAAAAGGTTTATTTATTTATTTCAAAATTATTTCAAAAGTTCCAAAAAAGTCACAGTGATAATGTCCCGAAGAACCTGAACATTTTGATAAATGAATGGTTAAAATTGCTGAAAGTGTGATGAAGTCTATACAGACCAAAAAAAAAGTACAGAAGAAACTATAAACAGGAAAACAATGGTGTAATGCTGACTCTGCACTCAAACAATAAATCTGATCAAACAATCGACAAACTATGAAAATAAAATTTCCAAACCGTGTGTGAAAATGAAAGAAACTAAAATAATTCCAGTCATAACACAAATTTATTTTCCTTTCTGGTTCATGTGTTTCTTATTTTTCACTGATGCATCATCAGAAGAAGATGTCATTGAATCAAACCTACCTGTCTAGAGCAGCTGAGCCCAATCTCTGTTTAATGATGTCACTGGTCAACAGTAGAGTTGGGCCTTATGGATAACAACCAAAACATAACAAACACAAACACATCAAAATAAAGCATTTTTAAAACAGCCTCCCTGACTCTTGTAGTGACCCATTTTATCTTGGCGCTGATAACAGATGGCTTTAAAATCAGGATTGTGTTGGCAAATTACATTTTTTTGAGGTCACATCCATTTTTGTTCATAATCATAATTTCACCCAGAAGAAAAGTTCATCACCCGCTACTAAAAGGCAATGGCAGATGATACTGTTTTTGCTTGTGTCTGTGTGTGTGTCTGTTTGTTAGCAAATTATCTCATGAACCACTAGAAGGATTTAATAAAACTTTCATAAAGTAATTACTGAAGGTTCATTTACAACAGATTAAATGTGAGAGCCAACCCAATTCAAGGTAGTCGCCTCAGCCAACTAATTTTAAAAAACATAAAAATGGCTATAATTCAGAATATTTTACAGATATTGAGCTAAAATTTCTTGTGGTAGCAGCTGAGAGTCACTCACAACACAAACTATGAGCACTAACCAAACTTGTAATATTGCATCAGATCGCGCATAACATTATTTTTAAGGTTTGACCAAAATAAATCCAAAAAAGGGTTAAAAAAACAAAACAACTGGACTTAATTCTATAGCTGAAGACGTTTCGCTTCTCAACCAAGGAGCCTTATCAATTCAAAAACAGACAGTGTGGAGTTTAAGCAGTTGTTTTTTTTTTTTAACCCTTTTTTGGATTTACTATGTCCTGGATGACTGAGAATCTACACCAGCATTTGACCAATATGGCAACAATGCTTGTCTATTCTCAACATGAAATTATCTTAGTTTAAAACTAAGATATACATTTGTTCTAGTTTGCTAGTTTACTTCTAGTTTTGAAAAATTATAAATTTACAGTGATTTGATGATTTTCTCAAATGAACAGATACAAATCTTACATAAACAGGGGGCTGAAATGATATGAGTGTGTGTCTCTGTGTGTACCAATGCCACTGAGTGCATGCTGCAGCTCCAGAGTGAAAGCTGTAAGAGGAACCTCGTCAGAGACAGGCAGGATGGCCACGGTGGACAGATTAGAAGCTGGATTCCCAGCATCCCACTTACTGATGGGTGTGTGGAGGGCCAAACCACGACCTGCAGGACAGAAAAAGACTTCTGTTACTGGATATTCAAGTCAGCATAGCAGATATGTAATATAAGTTGAACTTTTAACAACTTGGTAGCAAAAATGCTTGAGAACAAATTTTAACTGACCGACCAGTAATGGTTTTGATGACACAAAGTTCTGTTTTAGATGTTTTTATATTTAATCTTCATGATTTTGATGATTATGCTGCTTATTCCAACATTAGGTGCATCTTTATACTAATTGTATAAAGAAAATACTGACTGATAGTCAGACCTCAGATTCAGGAGGAGCTCCATGGCTTTTGTCCATGGAAGCATGGACCAGATCTTCACCCTTGCAGTTGCTGAGGGGGTTATGGCAGTTTGTCAGTCTACATGTGTTGATCCGGATAAGACTTATGACTATGTTCCCTAAGGCATTTTGTATGGTGTGCTGCATAGTATGGGGTACCTGGGTCACTTTTAAAGGCTATCCTGTTCCTGTAAACTAAAGAAAGAGCTGTGTTCAATCTGGTTTGGGAACCTCAGGGTCTCGTCTCTGCTTTTTGCAGATGAAATGGTTCTATTGGCTTCTTGAAGTCATGACCTTCAGCTTGGGCTGGGGTGGTTCACAGCTGAGGGTAGCCAGGCTCAGTCTTAAAGTGGAACTATACTGGCACATGACTTGTGGCTCATGCAAACTGTGAGGTCAATAGAACAGAGTTGCCGTTTATACCGGTGCTTCATAATGTTGACACTTACAGTAGTTCTCCTTTTAAACAATAGGTGTCACTACTGAAAAAATACCAACATGTAGCAGGAATGGAGTCATGCACAGAAAGTATGTTTATATACAAAAAGTAACTAAAAGGTTTCATCTTATCCAAACATTTTTTGAAGTTTTTATGAAATATCTGCAATGACTGGACGTTCTCAGCTTGTGTTCAGTCATATGGATGCTTGCAGAAACAAAGCTGCTGCAAGATTCTGTCCTGCTGCTCTTCCTGTTTACAATTCATACTCGCACAGACCCTGAACTTGTTGGGGGGATTATGTATCCTCTCTGGTCTGGGAACACCTTGGCATCATGAGGACCTGGAGAGGGAATGTCTGGGTTTCCCTCTTGGACCTGCTGCCTCTGCATCTCGATCTTGGACAGATGGACTGACGGGTAGATGGTATACATAAAAGTAAAATCTGCCCCTAAATACATTACAGGATCCAAAAAAGGTTAAAAAACAAAGACAATTGGACTTCTAGTCTGTAGCTGAAGAATAGCTACAGAATAGTTGTCTTTGTTTTTTAACCTTTTTGGATTTACCATGTCCTGGATGACTGAGAATCTACACCAGCATACATTACAGAACTTACTCTTGGTCATTAAAATACTAAAAATGACATTGTAGTTTATTTACCTGACATCAAACAAATAAATTTTGATGGTACATCTACTTTTACAAAGCATAAAAAAAGTAGTTTAACCGGGTTGTAACTCAGTCGTGACTAAATATTTGGTTAATAGACTAAGTTACAAATTGACTGAGATCATGCTGCACTGTGACCCACAATGCAACCTTGAGGTTTTATGGCATTAGCAGTTACTGCATCTTAAAAACAATTAATGATTCAAAAGTCAATCAAATCATCTTTATGGCAATTTACAATGAAAGGAGATAAAAACAGTCCAAACCTGACATAAGGAAATCAAAAAGAATCAAAAATAATGACCTGCCACAGGTCCATTGACATGCTGCATGTTGCCCAGGATTTTCTGCCCCAGCACATGAATCAGCCTGGTGACAACCTGAGGATATCTCCTCTTGATGGAGTTCAGAGCTCCTTCAGGCAGCTTGGCCAGCTCAGAGTCTCGGACGGCATGGACTGTGGTGGCTCGGTTCATGTGGGTCAACGCCTCCACCTGGTAAAACCACAAAATCTGTGAAAATCTTCTCCTCTGTTAAAAATTTTCACAGTTTTCACAGGATTGTGTAAGATGCCACACTCATGACAGCTCACCACACCAATCAGATCACCGCGGCCATACTCCCCAGCCAGCTCCTTCTTCCCGTTATCCTTTGCAATTACGGAGCGCAGTCGGCCACTGAGGACAATAAAGGTGCTATCTGACTTGTCTCCTTGTCTAAAAACAGAGAATTTTTTTTTTAAACTTTGCACACCAGTTAATTTTGGTATTTTGTTAGAGCCTTTCTAGCCAACAAAGCCACTGAAAGCGGTTTACAACACGATCTGTGCCCTCATTTAGTCATCCACACACACATTTATACAGCACTCTACTACAGCTCTACAAAGCTAATCTGAATAAATCATTCTACAGAGTCTAATCAGTGCTTTAGATCACGTTCACACACCGATGGAGCACATTGGAGGCAATGAGGGGTTCAGTGTCTTGCCCAGCGACACTTTAAACATGTGACTAAACATGTATACTGGTGGAATCGAACCTCCAATTATCTCGTTGGAGGACAACTACTCTAACCACTGAGCCACAGCCACCCCTGTAAAGAAGTGTAAAGAGAACTAAGATCAAAAATGTTAAAGCTGCTGTCAGTGGCTTATTATAGTTACCATGGTAACCACACACTTGTGTCTGCCACTCCCTGACTGCAAAGTTAATGAGAGGCAGACAAAAACAGACTGAAAAGTAAGCCTTAAACAAACAGTTGCTGTGTGACAATTGAAAGTTAGATCTTAAAAATTCCTTAACCCTGAGTGGCAGAAGACTCTGATGGTCACACATGTAAGTTTTTGTGTTTCTACAGAGTTTTATCTAGGAGGTATGACAAGTAAAAGGACCACTCACTTCCAGTTTTGAAGAGAAAATTTTTGGCTAAAATAAATCTGAGGTCTAAGGTCTGAGTGCTGATTGACTTTGCTGAAATCTAATGAAGCTAAAACTGAGATGGCAAAGTTAAAACAAGCAAAACAGAGGCTAAAATGAGCAGAACACAAGCTAAAAAATACAAGCAGCGAGCAGTAGCTAGGGGCTAAAAGCAGTAAAACAGATGCAAAATTTGCAAAATAGTAGTTAAAAGTATCAAAACAGATGTTAATCCTACAATTAGCTAAACTGTTGCTAAAAGGACAATAATGTTAGCTCAAAGCTAAAAGAAGCAGAACAGTGGCTAAAAGCCAAATGTAGCAAAATTTAGCTAAAATTTAAAAGTAGCAGAACAGTACTTAAAAACTAAAAGTAGCAAAACAGTAGTTAAAAACGAAAAGTAGTCGAATGGTAGCCAGAAGTTGAAAGTAACATAAGAAGACAAAAGTAAAGCAAGTATGCTAAAACAGATTTAAAGGAGAGCGATGCTTTTAAAGGAATTGTAGAACTTTTTAACCTCTTTGGAGAATTTTATTTTAAATAAAGTTAAAAAGTTACAAAAGCCAAAGGTTTTTTCTGTTTGAGCTGAACATTTTGAATGGTTAAAATAGCACAAAGTGTGCAAAAGTAGGTCTGGTTGCAAGAGTGAATGCTGACTCAGCATTCACACATTAAGTGTGCTTCGATGCTTATAGATTGACACCCTTAACTGTTTCCATGGTGTAAGTTAATCATCAGTCCAGTTTCATTGCAATACAGAGAAAAGTTTAGAACCTCAGAGTTCAGACCTGTAAACAGCACGACCAGCCTCTACAGCCACCCAGTCCAGGGCAAAGTCGATCTGCCTAACAAATGATGACATCCTCTTCACCACAGTGTGAGCTACATTCAGGACCACCTGTGGCTCCTCACGCATTATCCTGCAGTGATCCAAACACAAGTATTTACATCCCAACAGAGTGCATATGGGACAGCTCAAATAAAACACGACATGTTTTGTATGGTCCGGATCTCACTCATAGAAATGGGTCTTGGATACGGAGAGGAAGGTGCAGTCTTTGTGAGCACGCACTGTGAAGATGAGGGGCTCCCCTGTGAGGACAGCCAAGTGACCCACCATCTCCCCTGGGTGGGTGACAAAAAGCAGGCTCTCCTCCTCTCGGTCTATCATACGCTGGTACACATGCAGCAGCCCTGAGATGACGAATGCCACGCTCACATCCTGTGATGAGGTGAAGAAGTATGAATGCAGAGTAGATTAGTGGTTCTGTATTTTTGTTTACAGCTGGTTTTATTGGTCAGTTCAGTATAAAGTGCAAAACTACAACTTTGTGGGAATTTGCTGCAGAAACTCAAGAGTAAAAATGCAGTTTACAGTAAAACCCTATCAACAATTGATTTTCAAAACAAATTTACAGATAAAAATCATGTTATCAACTCAACTATATAAGATAAATTCAGCTATTTAATGACAGATATGGTCACAGGAAAAAGTCAACCCTCTTTCAATATTAAGGTTTTATGTATCAGGACATAATAAAAATGATCTGTTTTTTTACAGGTTATAAAATTATTTAAGCTCAGATTCCACCATTTATTTATTAAACAAAAATGAAGCCAGAATGGAAAAGCTGTGTGTGAAAGACTAAGTTCATCCTTGAAGCTTCTACAGGATTTCAGGGGTTAAGTATCAGTCAGATGCTGCTGATCAAATGTATTAATTAACTGATCATCATCAGTGTGAGCACTTTTATAAAAGCAGAAGTTTTGTTTTGTTTTGTTTGCTGGTCTAGAGCAAATAGGTGTGTGTTAACACATTACCAAGAAAGAAAGACATCAGCAATGGGCTTAGAGAAGCAACTGTTGATGTTCGTCAATTTGAGAATGGTTAAAGTTCATTTCCAAACTTGTTTATTTGTCTGGAGAACTATTTAAACTTCCAACCAAAACTTAAAAAAAAAAAAAATTGGTATGTCATGATTTTATGAATAACTATTACACTGTGTTCATATATCAATATTTTAATATACCTGGTCTCCTTGGTGGCCCACAACAAAACCAGATTTGACCTGACGAAGTGTCACCCTTCCTTCCAACAGACTGGGGTCCTGATTTCATCATATAACAAGAAAAAAAACACAGGGAGGTGTAAGGCTGTCCTCACAGAAGTATTCCTTTATAACCATTTAACCAAACCATAATTACCAAAATAAAGTACTTTGTTAGCTCAAAGTTATTCAGTTGGTTTTGTTTGACCTATAGATTTCTTCTGAAAAACTAATGCCTGGGCCAAAATAACAAAATCCTTTCCTTGATATCTGTTGCAAAGCACAGATGTGACTTCAAAAAAACACACTGATTTTTTGAGAAAACATCCAAAAAAGGTTAAAAACAAAAGCAACTGGACTTCAATTTGTAGTTTGAAGACGTTTCGCTTCTCATCCG
>JAOXNZ010000001.1:1783898-1795555 GCA_028566095.1 Kryptolebias brasiliensis | reverse complement strand
ATTCAGTGAGTGGGACAGAGAGGACCGTGGCTGAGGTGAAGAAAAAGTGGTCAGATTTTAGGGTGGAGGCAAAAAAGTAACCGGTAAGGGCGTACCTGAACTGACACCTTTTGAAAGAAGGACGGCCGGTGTTGTGCTGAAAAGTGACGGTCTGCCAAAAACTCATCGGGCGCACGACTTCTCATTAATTGAAAACATTTGGCGCATCATGACACCAAAAATCCTTTAAAGAAAATTCAGGACTGCTGAACAATTAGAATCCTACATCAGACAAGAATGGGACAACAATCCCCTCCAAAAACTCCAGCAGCTGGTCTTCTCAGTTCCTGGATGTTTACAGACTGTTGTTAAGAGAGGGGTGCTTCACAGGTGTGAGCGGTATTGAAGTGCGCCTCTTCTGCGCTCTGGGGGCTTGGAAAAGGGGTTAGGAGGCAGCGCCTGAGGAGGGAGCCACTGTCCCCTCGTGTGTTAATCTGTGGTACACATCACCCTGGTGATCATCCAGGGAGAGGAATGTGACAGGGAGAAAACTTTGAAATGTTGCGTGAACTTTTATTTAAGATTTAAGTTGAAAGGTCCTTATGGCTTACCAGCGGAAGCATGAATAATACTGATGTTTTGAAAGCTTATGAAGTCGATCTAAGATTAATTTTGATTATGGAGTGAAATTAAATATTTGAGAGGAATCACGATGCAGTGTGGCTTCATTTTCCCACTTTACCATCTGTGTCGCCAGTTTCCCTTGTCTCCAAAATGAGCGTATATGGTACCAGAGTTTGCGTGAGGGACCGCAAATTTTCCCGTCAAATTTGTGTTTTACAGATCACAAGCTTTGCGTGGAAAGTGACGTACGCAAGTTTCAGGCCCCGTTTTGTGCGTACGCCAGTTTTATAAATGAGACCCCTGGTGCCCAGGTCCTGTAGCTACAAAATAAGCACAAACCATCAGCCCTCCAACACTGTGCTTCACAAGAGGTTTTGTTTGTGGTGATATATTGTTTTATCAAGTGTGTTGCTGTGCTCAAACTTCTCCACTTTGATTGTTTGAGAGAAGTGGCTTTCTTTTATCATCTATTTATAGACTAAAAGTACACTTGGCTTTCAACAACTGTTTCTGCATTTGGCTTAATTTTTGTTTAGAATGAGTGCATAATGTCAAACATTCTTGCTTATTTGACTTTATATCTACCTAATTTTACACTCCCCAGAGAATTAACCATATTTATTTAGTTGAAGATACACAATTCTTCACTCTGAGGAGGGTGAGACTGATGCAGACTTCCATGCCTCCCTATCTCAGTCCTAACAAACGCTGCTGCTGTCTACATATGGAAACCTAGGAGATATGTTTACTTTTTGCTTGGAAATTGTTGATTTTAAGGGACTTTTGATTCAATCCTAGATTAATTTTTGACTTTGGAATGCTGTTTTTGTACTCCACATAGATTCTGCATTATTAGTTTTACTGCATTTTGTTTTATTATTAGTTGCCATGCATTGCTTGTCTTTGCCTGTTTTTGCTCCTAGGATGAGCACTTCCTAATCTTTTCACAGCTACTAACAATAAAACTATCAGTGTAGTTTAATCTTTCTAGTTTTATTTGTATACAAACATTTCTGTGTGGTTTTCTTCCTTTCTTTGTTCTACCTCTCTTTCACTACACAGCATCTATAAAGAAACTTCAGGAGCAGAATGAGTCTCACCAGGTTAGCAGAGCCAAACTGGCCGAGGGAATGTCTTTAGCTCTGGAGAAAAAGGACCAGGTAAATGTCACTCTCTTGCCTGTTCTACAGTGCTAAGTTGTAACTTGTGTTTTAACTTGGTTTTCATCTTTTACAGGAATGGATGGAGAAGATAGCTGGTTTAGAAAAAGTAAGTTCTTAAATCTTTCTTTGATGTTGTTGTTAGTTGTACAAAATGATTAACTGTATATAATTCAAAGACTAGAATTCTAAAAACATCTGACACGTGTCCGTTTCAACCATTAGTAAGTTTAGCTTCAGCTGTTGAACTTCTAACCATATTAGTGGTTCAGTTGAATTTTATGTATTTAATTTAGTTTAGTTAATTTCTTTTTTTTGGCTTTGTTAGTGATGTAGTTTAAGGTTAACTGTGAACTGAACATGTGGAGGGGAAATACCTGAGAAAATAAACTGTTTCACTCAAGTAAAACCATAGCATCATTTGGTTTGGTGGTGTGTGGCTTTTTCTGATGCACAGTGACACACATGCATGTTACAACAGTCATTTTCTTTACTATTTCAGGGAGTGAAGTGGAGTGAAAGTATGTTGTGTGTGCATCCTAACCTGTTTTTTTAAATATATGTAATAATAGCAAATACCTTACATATTTTTCTACATATTCTTCTTGAGTGTACTACCTTTAAACTTGACATAAACCAGCTGCCACAGTCTTCATTTTCATTGAATATTGTAGCAAACCTTCTGCATTTTTTTAAAAATCTGCTGATTTTTCTTCAAGCTTCCACATGGCACTGCTGCACCAAACCTAAACAAATTACAAGCACCAGCACTGAGTTTAAGAGTACCTCTTACATCGACAATTTTGTAACAAATAAGTATTAAATAAGTGTAATGGAAAAGTATTTATCATATTTTATGTTAGTATTAGGTAACTGGATGTTGAAAGATGATGGAGTAGCATATGCACACTGGAGGGTGACGGTTTTAGAAAAGGTTGGGGTGGGCCTCTCCTTTCTGTTTGACCTTCTTGGCTGCCTGCTCAGTGATCCTTGTGGCTTCAACCACCTTAATGCCCTTCTTGACTGCATGCCTCTAGAAGGCTCTGTAACCTGCCGCCCTCTCCCACTGGTCAGTATCAGTCTGCTTCATTTTCATATCCTTCTTGTCCTTGTATTTGAGCTGGGATCACCCTATTGTCCTTTGTGATGTGCCCAGGTGGCATTTGACTTTCATGTCCTAGCAATCTGTGACTTCTCTGACGAGGAGGGTGTAAATACTGCAAATACCTGCACATTGTAGGACCTCTGCATTTTTCTTTTTACCTTATCCTACCAGGAGATGCACAGAATTCACTGATCACATCACAAGTGGAAGCTGCTTTCATACCTTGTGCAGCTGGTTCAGGGTTCACTGAAGTAGAGAGGAGTGCTGAGTACACATGCCTGGTAGACCTTCATCTTGGTGTTTGCAGTTAGATGACTGCAAATAATTATGTTGGTTATATATATAAAAAAATATATATAAAATAGCAAACCTATTTTTATTGCCTGCTGCTGAAAGGTTGGCAGTAATGTTTTTGCCTGCATGTGTTTTTGTTGGTTTGAGTCTATTGTTTACAAAATACAGTATCTCACGAACCACTGGATGAATTTTAATTAAACTCTCAGAAAGTAATCATCTACAACCGATTAACTTTTGAAGTCAACCCAATGTTATTTTCAAGATTTGACCAAAATAGCAGTAATGTTGCTTTCTTATTTCTCATTAAAGATAATTTTAGTTTAAAACATTGGCATGAAAGACTGTAAACAATATGCATTCTTTTAAGCAATGCTAGGCCTTTAATGTTTTTGAAAGAAAACATGTCAGAAGAAAAAACAATGACTAACACTTTTCTTTTTTCTGTTTAAGAAAACTTCTGTTCAATACAGAAAAAGTTTCAGTATTGCAGTTACAGTCAGTTGTCCTGTGTATGACATATGTTACTAAAAATAGGATAATCATGTTTCACTTTTCTTTTTTTTCCCCTTATAGTTCAGTGTGACCCATAAATTTATTGACTGGCAGATCCTCCTTTACAGTGTGGTTGGAGATTCTTCTCACTTTAGCCTTTTCTGATGACTCTTTTACTACTGTCCATGAACAGTTTATTAGGGTTTCCTTTGGCTTCACAAGTGTTTCATGTTCAGTGTTTCAGTTGGTAGATAAGCTAGCAAGCTGTTTTACTCAGCAGATGGTGACCACTAAAAGAAATAATATTTCACCATTACTAATCGTTTCATGTTATAAAGACTTTGTGTTGCTTTAAAGCTGAGATTAACTGCTGATTCCATCTACTCATCATCAACTGTTTGTTACTGTCCTGACAGAGGAAAGTCTGAGTTAACTTTTTTTTGTAAATGGGCTGACACAAGAAAGAAAAGTGAGAACTTCGGTAAGCTTTGTACTGATGAAAACTTCTGCAGTTTTGTTATGGCCCAATCTGGTGTGATAAAGACTCACCTTTCAATACCGTGTCCACACTCGGATAAGTCATGTTCTCTTCTTATCTGTAATAGTGTATATTAACAGGTAAAATGTAGTTGTGAAACATTGTAATTAAGTTGCTACAGTCTGAAACCTGCCTCTGTAGTTTTGCTGGGCTCTTCGCTACTGAAACCAGTTCTTCAGGTGAGACTCTAAGACCTCGTCTCAACTCTGCAATTTTTTTTTACAATACAAGTCACCAGTGCAGGATGGCAACATTTAGATATTTTGATTTCACATCTTAGCAGATATGTGAAAATGTAGAAAATTTTTGTCTTTTGCCGATATTGCTGGATATTTTGCCACTTTGATAGCCTGAAAGACACCTAAGGAGAGCTTAGTACACTGTTCCCAAGTGCTGTTGGAACCCCACAGAGAGCCTGTAGAACTGGCTGCTTCTGACCCACATGAGTGGGATGACAGATGCATCAAAACAGTGTAATAAATACAGCTGCTGTGTCTGTGTTTAGGAGAAGGCTGCCTTATCAGCCCAGCTGGAGGAGATGATGGAACAAAGTTTAACACTTTTCCAGAAAAGGGATGACCTGGATGAGCTGGAAGGCTTTCAGCAACAAGAGCTTGCAAAAGTTAAACACATGGTGCGTTTTCTAGAGCCCCCCCCACCCCCTTTTTGAAAGGTGAAAGGCAGGTGATAATGTTTTTGCTTGTGTGTGTGCACATATGTGTTTCCCTGTCGTGTTAGCAAAATATTACATGAACCACTGGATGGATCTGAATGAAGCTCTCAGAAAACAACCACTGAATTCACATCTAAAACTGAGTCAATTCCAAAGTAATTCAGTTCAACTGACTTCAGTTTTGCAGATATTGAGCTAAAATTTGATGTGATAGTAGCTGAGAATAATTCATAACACATACTCAAGCACTAACAGACCATGCAAGATTTTGTGGGATAACATTATTTCCAATATTCAACCACGGTTCTGACACCATCATTTGTCAACATAAGATGATCTTAGTCTTAAACTCTAGCATGAAAGGCAGTAGGTCAGTTTTTTGGTTTTATGTATTATTGAAAGTCTGAGATGAAATGGGAAAATTTTAAATAAGGTACAAAGATTTAGTGCAGTTTCTAGACCGTATTTGATTTACGCTAGGTTTTTAGCTTAATATTTTAATGTGACCTGGTTTCTATTATTGTTTGTCAGCTGTTGAGGAAGGAGGACTTGCTCAGACAGCGGGAGTGGGAGCTTCAGCAGAAGGAAGTTGATCTTCAGTCAGCTAATAGAGGTCTGTCTGAGGCTCGGGGGAAACTCCAGTCTTTGCAGCAGCAGCAGGAGGAGAGTTGCAGACTCAACTCTGAGTTTGAAATAGAGCGGTAAGATGATTAATTATTGTGTCATTCTCACAAGGCAAATGAAATGTACGCAAACTATTTCCTGGAGATTACATAAAGAAATTTTCATTTAATTTTAGAGGTAAAACATCTTGAAGTCAATATGCAGCTACTTGTACAAAGAAAAGTTTAGCTTTACTTGTCAGATCACAATAATTGAGACAAATGCAAACTGCCTCTGATAAATTTTGTGCAGAGAAGAACTGTTGCTGCTTAGAGAAGAAGGCGACAAGAAGATCAGTGAGCTGGAAGGACGGTGCCAGGAGCTGCAGTTAGTCATCCAGCAGGTTTCTGAAGACTTCCAGATGGTTAGTTCCAAACACAAGCTGCACAGGATGTGCACTACTAAGCTTTTTAGTTATTTATTGTCTTCTTTCATTTAGTCCCAGAATATGGTGTCAGCTTTAGAGAAGTCCCTGCAGGAGTTACAGGCTGAACATGACACCCTGAAGGTGCAACGGCAAAAGGTCAGAAGAAGAGCAGCACAAACTTCAAATAAGAATATTTACTTTAACCAGACTTAGATTTTAATCAGTCTAATAGGGGTCAAATCAAATATTACAGACTGTGAATAAAGACAAGTTGTGATTTAGTTAAGTTGTTTTTAGATATATTTTCTGACATCAGGCTGCTGTGACAGAGGAGGACAAGGAGCGCCTATTAGTGGAACTTCAGAAGAAGGTCTTTTCTTTAGAGAGACGACTGCAAGGGAACCTGAGCCAGGATGAGCACCTTCAGGAACTGCTCCAGGAGGTGCATTATATTTCCATTTCAGAATTAAGACTATTTCAGTGAATATAACTGAAAGACTAGTCTGAATATAACTGACAACTAACAATTGAGTTTTGATTTTGAACTTTTAAGTTTATGTTTCTTTAATTACAAAAACTGTTTTACAGATGGGTGCAAATTTGTTTGAACCCTTTTTGTTAAAGAAAGAATAAACAACTAAGGTCACTGAAATAACCTAAAACTGACAAAAGTAATAAGAAAACTGAAAATCAGTCATTGCTTTTGAATTTTTGGTTCAACAGATTTATTAAAAAAACAAACTAATGAAACTGGGTGACATGTTAAGGCATGTTAAGCAAATTGTGCTGCCCAGTGTCAGAAAGCTTGGTCTCAGTGTTAGGTCATGGGGTCCTTTAACAGGATAATGACCCAAAACACACAGCTAAAAACACCAAGAATAGCTCATTCCAAAACATTGGACTATTCTGAAGTTGCCTTCTGAGCCCTGATCTAAATCCTGTTGAACATCTGTGGAAGGAGCTGAAACATTCAGTCTGGAGACTTTTTTCTTACTGTAGTGAGTTTCAAGTTATTTCAGTGACTTTTGTGGGTTTTTCTTTTTTTAACAAAAGGGTACAAACAAATTTGTGTTTGTGAGAAAAGCTCTGTCTCTGTTCTACAAACTTTTTTATCATGGCATTGCGAGGAATATTTAGAAAAGCATAAACAGCTGTGTTTGTGTGCTGCTGTTGCCTTTTCAGAAGTCCAGTCTGGAGTTAAGCCTGGAAGAAACCAGAGCAAACTTGTTATCTGTTCGGACAAATCATGCTGACACTGTCAGCTCTCTGGAAGCACAGGTAATGCAGCTCATCTATTTCAGCTTTATACCTCAATTTTAAATTACTTCATCTTATATGGGCTTGAAATGAGCTAAATACAACCAGTGATGTGTGGTGGTATTCATAACTGATGAGGCATAATCTGACAAAGTCCGATACCAACAATCTTGAAAACTCTACTGTGAGTTTCAGTTTTTATTTCAATGTGCAGCTTGAAGCGTTTTCAAAAGAGGGTCTGGAGAACGCAGAAAGCATGCCCCTCTCCTGCACTGCACAAGTCTGTGTATGTCATAAACATATTGCATTTACTTCAAAGTTGTGTTAGTTTATATTACGTTCAAACCAGATATTTTTATACAAAAAATTATTTCTGCTATCAGGTTTAGCCATCGTCAACGTATTTATGCATTCTGTGCCAAACACCAGCAGACCCAGGCAGCTCTCAGTTCTCTATCAAAAAGAGAAATTATCAAAAAAAACTTTTGAGCGTCCCCTGTCTCCCCTCACCGCACATGCCTGAACCTGTGATATAAACAACACATGACATGACATGTTACATAGTGTTGTCATTTATTTACTGAAAACTAATCCAAAATGCAGTGCGTAGTTTAAAAAAACAAAACAGAAAAAAATTATGCATTTCAGAATGCTTCCCTTTCAGAATCCATGTCAGCATGTGTCTGTCTTGTTTGACATCAGGTGTCTAAAATGAGCTGCAGTATTTCTGAGCTGCAGACTCTTCTCCGACACAAAGACGACTCCTCCAAGGCCTACAGAGAGAGGACAGATGCACAAGTAAGCTATCTGAGATCAGACACACAACTGTGTGAAATATCAGGTTATAAAATACAGACATGTTCACTCTCCTACAGCTGTTTGGCTCCAGTATTCAAATGTAGTTGAAAAGTCAAGTTGATGTCACTTCATAAGTTTAGATGACACTTTTTATGATTTGTATGATCAGGCTTTGTCCCTAATCTGAGTCCTATAACATTAATTATACAAATAGTGTAGTTCAACAAATGTAAAAAAAGATTTACGTCCATCTTTTAGAGGTGACCAAATTGTTGTGGTGGTATTAGTTAGTATCCTATATAGCCTGGATGTTTTTTCATAGATAAAAGGTAGCTCAAAGCACTCATGTCAGAGTTGTTTTAACTGAAATGTATTGTTTTAGTCAACTTTTTTGTGAAGTATGCCTATTTTCATTATTAATACAGTCTGAACTTAATCTTATCTATAAATCACTGCACTAATGAATAAAAATACAAAACAAGTTGCTACTGATTCACTTAATAAGAAACATGTTTGTTATGTAACAAATTTGTGTTTTAAGGGATGGTTGGCATTAAACTAAATGAAGCCTTGAGTTTTTGGTGTCAGAATCTTGGTTTTGAGTTAAAGATTGAGAATTCATAGATGCATGCAGACTCGTATAGCTGTTCTGTTAAAGGCTTTGTAACTGGGCATCATTAACCAGTAGTTATATTTACAGTATGCAACTTTTCAGTGACGAGACCCCTGCACTAAAATATATGAAGATTTTTTTTCTAGAAAACACTTTTATGGTAATAAGATAAAAAACTGCACAACTTTAGAAACCTTCATAGTAATTTTAAAGTTGTTTTGACGTTTTGAGAAGGTTAAAAATCTCGATTTCAGTCTGAAAATGCGCAGAATCTCAAAATGACAAATTTGTAGGAACCGTGATGTTAATGACAGAACTCCAGTTATTTGTAGTAAAGCTAATCGATGTTACATCTGATGAAACACCTCACTGGTAGTGGTGACAATTTTTAAACAGCTTAGCTCCTCTGTTACATAGTGAGAGGATTACTTTAGCTCCAACAGCTCTTACAAAAACAAAACAAAACCGCAATGCGCAACCACAGACAAAAGTTTTCATGTAATGAATATTTAAGATGGTATTTCACTGGGCTGTGACTAGTTAGTGAATGGCATTCACCAGGAAGTCTCCCAAATGTCTTCAGAATGTCTTGCAACTTTCGCTGCGTTCTCAGTTCTCTCACGTAAGTTGCAGAGCTTTGTGAGTTGCTTGAGTTTTGAAAATGTTCCAAAAATTTGTGCGACAAATTTTCTCTCAAACTAGTCACAAAGTCGTCATGGGCATGTCCAATTCATCTCCAGAGCACTCAAGCTGTATTTTGACTCCTCTGAGCTCTTCCCTGAAAGAAAACATCCAAGGTAAATGTCCAGGTCTAAAAACCCTGTTGAAGATAGATAATAATTATTAAAAACTGATTCAAATCTTTGTATCTTCATTTCTAAAGTGTACTCCAGCGAATTAAATCATAAATGTGGGGCTGGCTGCCAAAGTGGGTACAAAATGAGTTGAGGTGGAAAACAAAATAATGTGGACAGCCAAGAATAACGTTTTGCAAGCTGTGCCCACAAAAATAGGTTGTGATTTTCAAAAATTGGATGATCAAAATACGGACCAAGTGACATGATGGACAATTGGTTGCAAACACTCAGAGTTCAGTGAGACTTGCAATTTTGACGGATTTTTAAATTTTTTTAATGTCAACTAGTCTCCCAACGATCACAACTCTTTGAGATACTGCCTTTGCTACAGCAATGAATAGCCTACAAATACATAGCTTTAGTTTCGACTGTTAGGGGGGAAAAACCCTGTCTATTTCTGCTTCAAATCAGTAGGCCATCTTCATTTTTATTCTCTGATAAAGCCTTATCCCAGGTTAAGAAAGGTTAAAGTGTTTAAACTTTAGATCCTTTAACAAATTGGTAGGAATGAATCACACCTAAGGATTTGTTACTGGAGATGAGTTCTGGACATCTTTAATACGTATCCTGATAGAAAGTTGATTCACAGTTCATTCATTGTATTATTTTTATTTCAGATTGCAAGCTTGGAGCAGCAACTTCTAGAGAGCAGTGAGAGACTGAAGAGCGCCGAGCAGCAGATCACAGAGAAACAGCAGCATATGGATAAACTGGTAACGAACAGAATGAAAGAACATTGTTGTATTAAAATTGGAAAAAATTAAAATATCCCCTACAGTGGCTGATTGAGTAAATACTGAACCAGCTATATTCATTGGTAGATCACTGAGCTCTCAGTCAAAGATGAATTAATTATTAATATAAGAAAATAAATAAATCTAAAACAGTGATTCCAAATAAGTGAGTTGAAAGATTGCTGTAGATTTAAGTTAAAAGCAGAATGCTAATGTTTTCAAGTCATCTAAACCCTGTAGGTAATTGTTGAAAGTAAAAAAACAAAACAGCATTTTCTGGTTTGAGGTCATTTTTTAATTCACTATTAGTCTGGTACTGTTTTATCTGAGTTCCTTTTGGCAAATAATACTAGGCCTTCACTACTTGAAAGTTTCTTTTTTACAGCTTTAAATTAAAGCTAATAGTCTGCATGTAAAGCTAGAATTCATCATGTAAATGTTTCTTGAAAATGTGAGAAAATACAGAATACATGTCGTCATTAGAGGTAAATATCAAAAGCAAATTTAACTAGCTGCAAAAAACTCCTGGTGACACCAATCTATCAGTTACTGAGATATACTGTCAATCTACACTTAAAATAACCCATTTGTGCCTTTGAATTCTAGTTCCTTTTCTGAGGAGAACATTATGATTTTCACTGTGTTTAAGATCAACTGAAGTTTTTACATGCAAATTAAATCCTGCTTCTGTGTTTATATTTCTGCAGCAAGGGGAAGTGAATGCTGAAAAAGCCTTTTTGGATCAGCAGGTGTGTTTATTGGAGCAGCAGAGTCGAGAGACGGCCAGCCGGCTGGAGGAAAGCATCACTTCTTTACAGACAGACAATCAGATGCTTCTGGACAAGCTTGTATGTTTGCTTCGTTATTTTTCACCTTTTTTCTCTTTGTTGGCTCAGAGACAGAGGTGAAATAACTTGAAGTGAAACTGTCTTTAATATGAGAGGTCATGACTTCAGTTTAAACATGTTGACAAATCCTTGACATCCTAATTTCTGAATGGCAGGCTGCTCTGGATAACCAGATGATTCAGGCAAACTCCATTTTAAAGCAGCGGACAGAAGAGCTGGAGCAGTGCAAGGTAAAAATGAAAACTACTCAGAGAAAGCGAAGATGCTCATTTTCAGATTTTGCCAGCTTTTGGAAGCAGACATTTCAGATTAAATTTGGTGTATTTATATCAAAACCTGAAATGTAAATAAAAAATTGTTTTTAAAATATTCATTATCAGAGTGTGTAAGTATGAAGACTCAGTAATACCTGTTGACCACATACCAAACACATGGCCTTCAGGCTGGGGAATTGAAAATGATCTGTGTACTGATTTTAATTTGTTTTCATTCTGGTTCTGTTTGATTCTTAGTTTTGAGACTAGGGGGTTGCACTTTGAAGCGGGGTTAATAGCTTAGCCGACTATGTTGAGCTGGGGGTGTTGAGCTGTCGCCTCCCAGCAAGAAGGTTGCAGGTTCAAAACCCAGCCTGGGGCCTTTCTGGGTGGAGTTT
>JAOXNZ010000001.1:1755681-1766427 GCA_028566095.1 Kryptolebias brasiliensis | reverse complement strand
GGCCCCTCACCCAGGACCTGTCTGCCTTGGGTGACCCTACTAGGGGCATGAAGCCCCTGACAGCATAGCTCCTAGGATCGTTGGGGCACTCAAACCCCTCCACCACTATAAGGTGGCAGCCCAGGGAGGGGCACGGCTGAATGATTTTTGACATTTAAAAGTTGGTTCAGAATTGACTGTGTCCATGATTCATCTAAAAATAGATATGACCCAACTCTTACATTGTGCAGATATAAAAAGACTTGCGTTCACCCAGGCTGCCAAGCTAGTATTAGTGTCATTCTGCTGCAGAAATTCTAAGCAAGCGTTGCAAAACCTTGGACATGCTACTAAAACTATTCTTTTTATTGTCATTTAAATTTAAACTTGTGTTAATGTAATTTATTTTTCAAGATAGAAAGAGCAACATGTAGCTCCTCAGCTGCAGGTTGTCAAACTACACACGATTTAAGGCTTTATTGGTTTGCTTCAGTAAAAAAGCCAGTTCATTTTGTGAGCGTTTCCTCAGAGTTTCTGAAAAACTTAGCAGTTTTGATTAGATGAAGGATGTTCTGCGGGGGGAAATGTTTGCAAAGATAGTGAAACAAACATTTAATACACCAAACTAAGAGACGGATTAGAAATGCATCTGCCTCAGTTAGGTTCAACAAGGAGTCGGATGTGTTTCACTCTAGAAAGCATTTAAATAGCTTCATAAAATTCAACAATTGACTTTTTTAGTTTTATATTGAAAGTTTGCAGTGTTCTGCTTTCTGACTGCATTACATGTGTTCTTGCTGGCATCTTGAAATTGTTTCCATCACATGTTGACTAATAAGATAAATAATTAAAGGCTTAGATAAAACTCAATCATGGTTTTTGGTTTTCATACCTAATCTAATTGTTCTCGAATAGCAGCAGTTGGAGATAAACAGAACGGTTTTCTGCTCTACTGAACCTCAAGTTTGTGTCTTCTAGGGCAAGAAGTACAAGCCCCTGGATTTGAGACCCAAGAAGACCAGAGCAATGCGCCGCCGGCTCAACAAGCACGAAGAGAGTCTGCGTACCAAGAAACAGCAGAGGAAAGACCTCCTCTATTCCATGCGCAAATTTGCTGTCAAAGCTTAAAGGCTTTTCTGTTGACACAATAAAATCTGGGTTAAAAGAACTTGTGCTGTTGACTAGTTCCTCTACTAGCTCTCTGCTTTAGTCAGCCACACTTACACCGGTCTTTTAAGTCCTGCAATCGTTATTCTTTAATGTTCTGTATTCACACAGAAGAACTGAGTGACTTGAAGCTTCTAAAAGTCAGAGTTTTTTGAAGTGTAGTTGATGATTCATGAATTGTCCATCTTAAGCCCTGTTTACACAACACCGTTTTTAAGTGAAATTGGAACATTTCTGTTGTGATTTGGGTGTTTGTGTACACGATAACAGCAATTGGATTCTGTGACACCAAAACTTAAGGCCAGGTTTTTGGAAAAACCCAGCATCTGTGTGAAATTGCACATGCACCACAGACAGCTGCTGCCAACAACTTTAAGAATAGCAGAGTACTGTTTGTGCTAATCACCCTTTTCAACATGTAGCAGCAACCCAATCTTATCGTCGAACCAAACAAACCAGCATGTATTCACGATTCCACCTAATTTTTCACTACCTTCAGCATCTTTAAATGTACTCTAATTAAACTACAAGACTCTTCAAACTGGGACTAGATTATTCTGCACTGATTGCAGAACATTTAAAACCGAGTGTGTGATTTGTGAAACCTCAAAGGGTGATTTCAGCACTTTTTTGGTATCTGATAAAAGGCCAGTAGTGCAACAAAAACATTTTTCAAAGGAAATCTGTTCTTTAACAGACCACTGGTCAGAACAAAGATTGGTAGAAATACGGTCTGAAATAATGAAACATGTTAGCATAAAGCAAAAGGAAATGTTTGTAAATAATCTTTATTAAAATGTAAAGTAAATATTTGTATTTTTAGAAAACAGTTTTTAACATTACATTTTTGGATATAACACAGGCATCCATAAATGCACTGGAAAACAAAAGCACTAACCAGGGCTGAGGCAGTGGAACAAATTAAGCATGGCCAAATGGAAGAGAGGTAAGAGAATTAAAGTGACTGAAGCAATATGAACAACCAAAAGTAATCATGTATAAACAGAAAAAGAATTCAAGTGATTCATAATTGAATGCCTTTTTTTGCAGTGAGAGGAGCTTCTCATGCAACTACGAGCAGAAATTGAGAGACATTTGAATCTCTAAAATGAAAGAAAAGGTGTAAAATAAAAATGTTTACAAGTTTTAAGTTTGGCATTTTTTATGGTTTTAACTAGGACTTGTCATACTAACACACAATCGTCTATTTTGACTTTTGTTCTCATTTTGCTCAAATTATTTAGCTAGAACCATAGAATAATCTAGTCCAGGTTTGAAGAGTCTAGGTGTTGTAGTTTTGGAGCTGGACGAGTTCTAGTGTGGTCCGGATGCAAAAAGAAGTGCTGAAATTGCTCTTTTGAGGTTTCACAAATCACACACTTGGTTTTAAATGTTCTGCAATCAGTGCAGAATAATCTAGTCCCAGTTTTTTTTAACTAGAGTAGATTAAAGATGTTGAAGGTAGTGAAAATTAGGTGGACTTGCCCTTTAGCCATTTCCAGAATCGGAACCTGCAATTGGAAGCCAACTTCAGCTTTGTGGTTTCAGCTGTATGTCTACAACTGATTAACTTTAAAGTCATTCTGATTCAAGATGGCTGCTACAGGTAATTGACCTTAGCCAACACAACAAGGGGCTGGAATGTAGTTAAGTTTACAGATACTGAGCTAAATCTGATGTGGTAGTAGCTGAAAGTCATTCCCAACACATACTCTGAGTGCGACTTCTCACAATATGGCATGTGATTGAGCATGGTATTTTTAAAGTTTGACTGAAATGGCTACAACTCGAATAGTTAACTTAAGACGGTCTTAGTTTGAAATTGGCATGGAAGGTGGTGAATGATGTGCAATCCTTCAAGCAATGCCAGGGCTTTAATTTTCTTTCTTTTAATTTAGTGAGGCGTTAACACAGAGTTGTTTTTTTAACTGCAGAGAGTGAATTTTCTTTGCAATATCAGAATATGAATGAAGCTTGACTTCTGATTATTCTGTGCATGTCTGCATTTGAGAAGCCACTGATCTGAGCACAGTGGAATGCCTGGAATGACTCACCTTCATGCTATGTGCTTTTCTGCTGACACCCTGCTGTCAGTTGCTTGTTGGTCCCTTCAGAACACAGAACACAGCACTAATCTTTTTACAGGCACACCCAGTCACCATGAAGCTTCATGTGGTCTTCTCCACTCTGTTTCAGTAGTCATTCCTCCTCGATCCCTGCTGACAAGCTAGGCTGCTTCAGAGTCAACGGCTGCAAATGCATCATGAAGGATGGCAGTGGAGTGATCAACCTGCACTCTATGGGAGACGCAGATGGTTTCCTGGTGCATTTGAGGCCCATTCCAGCAGAAATCATGCTGGTTGATGCAGAGCTCCTCCTCTCCTTCAGCCCCTGTCAGCATGTCTCACAGCCAGTAGAGCCAACAGGAGGCGACTGTACCAGTGTTGCTGCATGTCTCACTGTCAGGTAGTCATAATGAGATGAGTCTCAGTAACTACTAGACAAGATTTAGCTCAGTATCTGTAAAACTGACTAAGGTATAGTCAGATTAGCTGTGGTGGCCATCTTAAATTGGGTTGATTCCTAAAGCTTATCAGTTGTAGGTGTACAGTTATTTTCTGAAAGTTTCATTAAAATCTATTCAGTGTTTCATAAAATATTTTGCTAACAAATAGACAGAATGGACTCCAATGGCAAAATTTTAAAAACAGACCTTGTTTGATGCTTAGAGGGATGACACAGCTACTACCACACCAAATCGTAGCTTAATATATGTAAAATTTGCTGTTATGGCCATTTTCGTGTTTGCTAATGATAGAGACCATCTTTCTATTCATAACATTTTCCCTGTTATTTTAGTGTTGTTGCATTTACTTTTGTTTATAGTCTTTTGCGCTATTTTTTTTTTACATTTCTTCTATGTTACGTATAGCACTTTGGCCAATGGCAGCAGTTTTAAATGTGCCTAATAAATACACTTTAGTAACTTATTCAGTAATAAAGCAGAAATGGACTAAATGATGAACTATAGTAACTCTTATTACGTGGCATCAAATTTCTTTATATTAAAATAAATCACATTAAATCTGTTGGTTTGAGTATTTGATGGTGCTCTTTTAGTTTATTAATTTTATAATTTATTAAATTTTTCCTTTAAAAAAAAAAAAAAAAATCAAACAGCTGATGAAAACAGGGTAGCCACTAGGAGGTGCCCTGACACAAACCCAAACTGAGTAAGAGGTTTTAGTTATTTCCATCCATCCATTTTCTCTACCTGCTTCTCCATTCCAGGTCACGGGGAACCAGCGTCGGTCTCCAGCAGTCACTGTGAGGACCCCAACTGGGACCTCTGTACTTATTAAGCCCATCACTCGGGCTCATCGATGGCACGAGACAATGCATCAGCCAGCACATTTTCAGTGCCTCGAATATGCCAGATCACTCGATTGTAAGGTTGCAGAAATAAGGCCCACTGCAGCAACTGCTGATTTGGACTCTGTAAAGATTGCAGAAAGGTTAAGGGGTTATGGTCTAATTATACCACAACAGGAAAAACACCCCCTCCCACATACACAAAGTGTTGCAGTGCCCAAATAAGAGCCAAGGCCTCTTTGTCAATGGTTGAATAATTAAGTTGGTGTTCGAAAGAAACACAGGATGGTCAACACCATCCTCATCTGTCTGCAACAAAACAGCTCCAGCACCCACTTGACTTATATCAACTTGTAGCTGGAAAGGCAGATCCAGTCTTGGAGCAGACAAAACTGGTGCAGTGCTCAAGAGGAGTTTAACATTTTCAAATGCTTTCTGACAAGCTGAGGACCACTTAAACTGGACTTCAGCCTTTAAGAGGTTTGTCAATGGAGCTACCACAGTAGAAAAATTCTCACAGAAGCCCCTGTAGTGACCCACCAACCCCAAAAACCTCATCAACTCGTTTTTTGAGGTAGGAGGTGGAAAACTATCAGTGGCTTGGACTTTAGCCCGTACTGGCTGCACTTGTCCTTGCCCAACAACCTTCCCCAAATAGGTAACAGTAGCCTTCACAAACTCACATTTTGCCAAGTTTACAGTTAAATGAGCATCCTGAAGATGCTGAAACAATGCCTGGATACATAGTATGTGTTCAGGCCATGTGTCACTGAAAACCACTACATCGTCTAAGTAGACAGCACAACCTTCCAGCCTGGCAACCACTTGGTTCATCAGTTGCTGGAAAGTGGCTGGTGCATTCTTAAGACCAAAACTCATTACAGTATAGGAATACAACCCAGATTGTGTAACAAAAACACACCTTTTGGGCCTGAGCAGACAAGGGGACTTGATAACCTTTGAGCAAATCAAATTTACTCACATACTTAGCAGTTCCAATACGATCAACACAGTCTTCCATTCGAGGAAGTGGGTAGGAGTCAGGTTTTGTTATACTGTTCAGTTTCCTGTAATCAGTAAAGAATCTAAAAGTACCAATCAGGTTTATTGACCAATAAACATGGTGAGGCCCAACTGGAATAGGATGGTTTAGCCAGTCCATTCTCCAACAGATACTATACTTCTGACTCCAAAAATTTACGTTTCTCTGGAGGAACACAATAGAAATGCTGACGGATGGGCTGTGCATTTCCCACAATGTCATGCTCAACTAAATGGGTATGTGTTGGGATATCACTGAATAATGCACGAAAATTCAAGATTGACTGCTTCATCTGCTCACATCTTTCTGCAGACAAATGGCTCAGTAGTAGTTGCAAGTTGGACAACATCTCAGAATTCCTAAGTCTTGGCTGGAACACAGCATCATCTGGAGCAGGGGTGTCAAACTCCAGGCCTCAAGGGCCACTGTCCTGGAAGTTTTAAGTTTTTCTGCTCCAACACACCTGATTCAGATGGTTTAATTTCCTCCTCACCAAATCACCAAGTTCTCCAGAAGCACGTCCACAAGTCATCCATTTAAACCAGGCATTTTGAAGCAAGAACACATCTAAAACATGCAGGAGAGCGACCCCCGAGGAATGGAGTTTGACACCTGTGATCTGGAGCCTCCACATCCTCATCTAATCTTGCTGTAAAGTTCAGATCCACTTTCACAGAAGAAGCAACTGCCTTCACTTCTCCCTCTTCCTGAGTCTGACAGAAATAAGGTTTTAGTAAATTTACATGACAAAGCTGAGTAGGTTGTTTCTGGTCTGGAGTAGAAACCAAGTAATCTTGTGCCGACACCTGTTTCAACACAGAATTTGGACCATAAAACTTTGCCTAAAAAGGAGAACCTTGAATAGGAAGTAAGGCAAGAACCTCATCTCCTGGGCAAAACACTCAGTCTTCTGGTCAAACCATAGTTAGATTTTTCTTTGAGCCTTTTTAAGATTCTCCGAAGCTAGTTTACCAGCCAAGAAAAGTCTGCGGTGAAAACATTAATGTAATCAAACAAGTTTGAAGGGGGACTAGAACTCTCCAAATTACTTTTCAGAACAGCAAGAGGACCATGTACCTGATGTCCAAACACTAAATCATTCGGACTAAACCCTGTGCCACTTCACGAGCTGCCAGAAAAAGCCATGGTAGACCTTCTTCCCAGTCTCTACAATATGCTCTCAGCAACACCTTCAGGCTCTGGTGAAAACGCTCCAGAGCACCCTGGATTTGAGCATGATAAGCACTGCTTTGTTGATGGACTACACAAAGTTGTTTTAAAATCTCAGCAAACATGCGTGAGGTAAAATTGGTACCGCTGTCTGAATTGACTTCGGAATTCCAAACACCGAAATGAAATGAGACAAAGCTTTAACCACTGACTTTGTTGCAATGGTTTTCAAAGGATATGCTGCAGGATAATGAGTGCATTTACACATTACTGTCAGCAAATACACAGATCCTGACTTAGGACTCAGTGGGCCAACACAATCAATATGATTACGTGTTCAAAAGGCTTCCCAACTCCAGGTATGGGAAATAGAGGACCCGGTTTTAAGGTTTGTTTTGGTTTTCCAGTTAACTGGCAAGTGTGACAGGTCTTTACAAAATAAGCAACATCTTTTTTCAGTCACAGCCAATAAAAATGTTGTGAAACTGGATAAGTCTTATTTACACCTAAATGGCCAGACAATTCTCCATGAGCAGTTTTTAAGACAAGGTTCCTGAACTTAACTGGAACTACAACCTGATAAACTGGATCAATGCTTTATGGGTTAAAACACTCATCTGCTAAGACAGCAGCTTTCACCGTTTTTTCCATTCACATATGTGGCAACCCGATCTGAAATCATGTTCTTGAACTGTTCCAACACTATCAAATCACAAAGGGACTCAAAATCATCCACACCTTCTGCTGATAACCAGTGGTAAAACTGTGTGTTTAATTCTCTAACCAGATCTGTATTTGTCTGTTTTTCCTGCAATTCCTAAACTGCTGTCTTTGTTCAGGAACCAGTTCATAAGCCTTCAAAACAGCTTCTTTAACAGATTTATACACCTTTCTTTCAGCTGAAGTTAATGAGACATAAGCTTTTTGGGCCTTACCCACCAATACACTTTGCAACAGAATGGTGCAGTCTAGATCACTCCAGTCATTGTCCTCTGCCATGTCCTCAAACAGAGAGAACACATCAGGATCTTGTTCATTAAACTTAGGTAAGCGCTTTAAGATATGAACAAAGTTAGTTCCAGAAAATCCAACACTACCTTGGGACAAATTAAAAGGTCCACCACTTACCTTTCCTTCAGAACTCAACTTCAGGCGCTCAGCTTCAAGAGATAATTTCTTTACCTCCAGCTTATGTGCTAACCTCTTTTCCTCTTGCTCACGTGCTAGCCTTTTTTCCTCTAGGGCTAGTTTTCGCTCCTCAAGCTCATGCGCTAGCCGCAATTTCTCCAACTCAAACTGCATTTCAAACTCAGTTCTCTCAAATTGATTTTTTAATTGAGAGATTTGAGAAACTGTTGGACCCACTGATTCATCCTCCAACCTTGAGGCACCAGTTAAAAAAACTGAACCAGGGGAAGCTACAGCTGTCACATCAGCATCATCTGAAAGAGAAATAGAAAAGACATTTAAATTTTATACGTTTTTTCTTTTAAAAAAAAAAAAAAAAACCCTCCTTAGCTGAGGTAACTTTAATCCTTTTACAGCTTCAACATCAATTTTAAAGTGTTCAGCTACTTGACGAATCTGCTCCTTTGTAAGCTTTTCCAACAGTTCAAAAGTTGGGGAAGCCAAAACAGAGCCCACAGTATCCATTTTCAGAAAAAACCCCCACCAAAACTGGTCAGAAAAAAAACCAAACAAATTCTTACTCTAAACAACCATAAGGAAGTGCACAATTGGCACAAACAAATGGCATCCCTCCATTTCCCTACAACTAACTCAGTGACAGAAAACCCTGACTAAACTTTGCCTAGTCTTCAGGCCTTACTCCAAGAGCCAAGCAAAAACAGTCCAAATAAATTGGACGAGCCCCCACATGTTACATCCACCAGGCTCGTTTGGTGGGGTAACATGAAAGGGAGACCACACAAGGATTTTTTTCTTAACAAAATAACAATTTATTAAATTATACTAAAGAAATAAAACCTGAAAAGGAATACCTGAAATGAGAAACCAAAGTCAGATTAATCAAAACGCATTAATAAAACCAAAAAGACACCGACACCAACCAAATGCTGCTCCCAGGAGGAAGAGGTAGAGCCTCCCCATTGAGCTTCACACTTGCAGCTTTTAAGTAGCAGCTTCAATTAGGCCAACCAGCACCACCTGCAGAAGGCCTGTCTCCAAAACCCTGCAAGAAAAGGGCAGAGACTTACAGGGGCCGTAACACTATCATCTGCATATTTAAAAATGGACTTGTACAAAACTTTAAATACAATAATAAAAAAAACTTGTAAAAAGTTTATTTAAGTTTTAAAAGTTTCTAATACTATAATAAAGAGAGTTGAGTAACATTGGCTACGGGATCACTTGAATGTGTTTTGTGTAAGATCAGGAATCGCATTAATTAATATTTGTATACTGAGTAGATATGCAATATAATATACAATGACATAAACCTCTTAGTTTTCATGTAATACGCTTTAAGTTGTCATTTAATGACCTACCTGCAAGTGATTCCAGCTTTGCTTTCAGCTCCTCAGTGATGAGATTCTTGTCTTTCAGTTCTTCATAGCCTTGCTATTATATTTAAAAAAACATTTATCGATGAAATGTTATGCCGTCCAGGCATTTTGCGCGATGATTTGTGCAAGAAAACAGAGCACAATACCAAGGAATTACAGTACTGTTGAACAGAGGTTGAAATGAATTACTTCCTTAAGATGGCGGCGGCGCACATCAGCCCGTGCCTTTAGAGCGGCGTGTGTCATGTCTATAGAATATATGTCATTGACTTCGGTAGCTCGGTGGTTAGTGCTGTACTCTTGTAACCCTGAGGCTGCGGGTTTGAGCCCAGGTTGCATCAGGAAGAACATCCGCCGTGAAACAATTGTCATTTTCTACATTATATGTTTAATTTATAGCAGTTCATCTCTTATTTGGAAAAATTGGTGATGGGATGTTGTGAATTCTACCTTAGGATGTTTTCTACTTTTCACTTCTTTTCATGTTTGAGTTTGAATGTAAAAATACCAGTCTGGTGACTTTCCATGTTTTGTAGGTGACTCACATTTAATAAACATATTTTCTTTCTTAATGTGTATCTAATTAGGTATCAGAGACTCAGTGGGCACAACAGCCACTATTTTAACTACGGGACACACGAAGGGAATGAGTTTCACTATAATCACACTCTAAAGATGCTGTCTGTGACATATTTTGGTGAGCTGAAACACAAACATAACTGGAGAAATTACAATTTCTGTGAAAATACAATGTAAATGCTCGGGACCTTGCTGAAATTTACTGAAGAAGCTAAAACTGAGTTAACGCTAACAGAAGCAGACCTCTAGCTAAAAGGAGCAAAATGCTAGCTAAACACAGCAAAAAGTCACATAAAAATAGGAAAAGACTAGCAAAACACTATGTAAAGGCAGCAAAAGAGTATGTATAAGCTAAAAGTAGCAAAAGGCTAACTAAAAGCTAAAATTAGCAAAAGATTAGCTAAAAGCTAAACAAAACAATGGCTAAATGAAAGCTAAAAGTAGCAAAAGACAACAGCAGAGCAAATATGCTGAAGCAGATTTCAGAGAAAAATGTTTTTGAAGGAACTGAAGACATCTAAATGTGTTTCTATTGGGAAAATATTTGAAAATAAAGTTATTTATTTTGAAAACTGTATAAGTTACTAAAAACTAAAGTCATTGCACCCATCTTCTGAATGATTTGATATATAAATGGCTAAAGTAGCATAAAGTATGCAAAAGTAGTTAGACTGCAAAAAAAATACAGAAAAATAAAATAAAAAAACAGACAGATAATATAATGCCCTTCATTATTTGACCATGACCTGACAGAGAATCTTGGTCTTCTCCTCCTGTCCCAGTTCACAGGAGCCAGCCGATGACTGTGGCACATTACCAGTGTAATCTAAGTGGACAGTGTTGTGGAATAAATAATTATCAAATTGTGAGATGTCTGTTTCAAAGAATCAGATAAAGATCGATCTTTGTCTT
>JAOXNZ010000001.1:1617053-1627159 GCA_028566095.1 Kryptolebias brasiliensis | reverse complement strand
GGAGAGAGAGGGCAATCTGCATGTGAATCCAGCTTACACAACATCTCAGCTTTAAAAGCTCAAACTCCACACTCTCTCTATTTTTGAATTGAGAAAGCTCCTCGGATGAGAATCAGAATGTCTTAAACTAAAAAATTGAAGTTCAGTTGCTTTTGTTTTTAACCTTTTTTGGATTCACTTCAAACTTTGCTGAATAGATGATACAATATGCTGTTGGACACGTAAAACCACTTCTTTTAATCTATTCCATCACTTGTTTATTCTGGTTGAGCTTAGACTTAGGGCAGAGGATGACACCCATGCCTTCTCAATCTTATTTATTATTTTATGCGCCCCAAGTCAGATAGCCATTTCTTTGTGAGTTTTCAAGACTAGAACTCTATGCTCTATCAAGTCAAGATCAGTGCTATTGGTGTAATTTGAATAGCGTACTGTGGTGAATCATGATTAAAGTATTGTGACACCTGTACCAGGCATTTATAACTTTCCGCACACTGATTGTTGCGGCCTGGCCAAGTCAAACTCCAGGGCTGTTTTGTAGTTCCAGTCCATCCCTGTACCTGAGTGAAGTTATGGTGAAAGCTGGCAAAATGTGAGCCTGTGAGCCTGCAACAGATACCAGTAGGTGTAGACAGGATCCAAAGAACAGTTGTGAACAAAGCAACAAGGAATCCACCAGTGTTCATTCAGGACAGAGTGAAGATCGGTGGCTGTTCATTCTTCTGTCACTTTTCTTGGGGCTCATGTGTGGGTAACATGCCTGTTGGACCTGTGTCTGACAACTGATTGCCTCTTTGATATTGGTTGCCTGAATCAGTTTTTAAACTTGTGCCAGCTACCCACTGAGCATGCCACCATATGTCTTCTAACTGCTCTGAAGGCAGTATGAGATTTGACAATGAGCAGCACTTGAATGTTTGGTGAAAGGAACAGTGTGCTGGTGACTCTAAGTTTGGACTTAAACTTCAAAACTCTAGTCCCTTTTGATGGCCTTGTCCTTGCTTTTGCTGAGTATTTAAACGATCAAGTAAGAGTACTAATGCTATGCTAAATGCATGCAACTATAGGCAATACACATCAAATTGCCATCCGTTATGCTGGAAAAACAGTCTTGGTGACATCACTGAATCACCTGCTCTGAAGCAGGAGCCAAAAATAGACCAGATGAAAGTAGTTATAAGGACTGAACAACTACAGTACTGCAAAATATAACAAAAGCAGAGTACTTCAAATGTTTATAAGGACTGTCAAGTGGTCCCCTGTGGTGTAAAAGCACCTAATTTTTTTTTGGAGCATAGTTATCAATATCACCTATACAGTATGCTGTGTCTTATTTTATTTTTTCAGTTTAAAATGACATACTTGATTTGTTCTGCATCAGAAAAACATTGGCTGAGTGCGGCATTTTCTGGACCTCCACTTAACTCAAACAAAAAATAAAACGCACACATGTGCGCGCACACACAAAATAAATGTAAGAAAGCATTAAATGTCCAGTGTATATACAAGATTACTATGAATAAATTCAGTTATTTGCAATATGTCAAACGTTTTTGTTTTTAACATTTTTTTAAACTGATGCATTTGCAAGATTTGCTGTCCAGGACTTCCAGCCAAGCAGACACTGAGGCATGCTCTGTGAACTTGAGTGGCACTGCATGTCCAGCCCCACAGGGTTGTATGCTTTGTCAGCCAGCAGCAATGAGGATGACAGAGGAGACATGTCAATGTGCTATGTTGTGTTACACAACAAGGTCAAGGGCCATGCACTGAGTTCAAAGGATGACTATCAACCTGCCTGTTAGGTTGGCTCTTTAGTTCCATCACAATCTGTCAAATATAATCTCCCTCACAGTGTGAATGAGAGCCTACAAGTGAGTAGAGACTTGAAGTCAGACGGCTAATCAAAATCCTGACACATAAAACTGATCTTAGTTAAACACTGATTTATGCAAGTCTAAAGTTGAACTGTTGGACCGGTTGTGGCAGCTAGGTGATATGTCACTGGGCTGCGACTCTTGGGGGACTCAAAATTGCAGAAAAATACATGAATTCTCAGTTGCAGTCTCACTGAACGCTGAGTTTGTAACCAGAGAGCCACGTGATCATGTTTTGAGAGTTTAGTTTTAAAAAATCACTACCTATTTTTAGATGCATGGCTTGCAAAACTGTACTTTTGGCTGAGCATGTTATTTTGTTGTCCACCTCCATCCACATTGGCTAGTGTAGTAGCTCTCTTAGTAGCTGCCCCCATATTTATGATTGAATTTGCTAGAGTACAATTTAGAAATCCATTTGGTGGTGCCTATCTCCAGCAGTCATTGTACAAGAGGTAGGGTACACCCTGGACTCAAATGACATAGCTGAGCACCTTTACAACTTATGCAAGGAAGTAGAGAACAAGCACGAAAGGTGCGAGACATTCTGGATACTCCTTCATGAATGCTGTTTGCAAGCTACTTGCAGCCCAGTGAGGTCTCACCTTTAGGACAATTTTTGTATGCAGTGAAAGAACTGAAAATATTTTCAGTTAACAGTCTTTCTGCATACATAATGTGTTGTTAATTTTCTGAACAGTTAATATTAGGAGTCATCATTATTCTGTTTCAGTAGCCATTTTTATAGGCTGTTGAGAAAATGTGTGCATTAATGTTTTTGCCCATGTCTGTGTGCTTGTATTCATGTTTATGTCTGTTACCAAAATATCTTTTGAACTTATGAACAAATTTGAATGAAACTTTTAGATAGCAATCACTGGATGTATGACTGATTAGCTTTTGAAGTCCACCCTATTCAGGATGGCTGCCACAGCCAACAGACGTTAAAAAAATACAAAAATGTCTAAGTTGGTCAGTTTTACAGATCTTGACCTAAAATTTAGTGTTGTAGCTGAGACTGATCCCTGATGCATACACTATGCTATCAAATTATGCAAGATCTTCTTTTAAAATTTTGGCAATAACTACAGTGTTTATAAAAAGTATTCACCCCCTTGTAAATTTTGCCCTTTCATTGCTATTATGAATCAGTCATGGTCAATATAAGTTTTTTAACAACAAAAAAAACAACTCAATGACAAAGTGAAAACTGATTTCTACAAAGTAATGCCAATTAAATAAAAAATATGTGATGAAAAATAAGTGATAAATTTTCACCCCCTTTAAAGTGACTGTCATAATTCAACAGAGGTTCACCCACTTGGTTCTTGTAGTCTTACAGTTAGTGAAATGGGAATCACCTGAGGGCAGTGGATGTGTCTCAAATGATTGCAGTATAAGAACACCTGTGTCTGGAAGGTCTGATCAATGGTTAATCGGTATTCTTGGCTGCCATTACACTATGAAGACAAAAGAACACTCCAAGCAACTCAATATTGAAAAGTACAAGTCAGAGGATGGATACAAAAGGATCTCCAAAACCCTAAACATCCCCAGGAGTTCTGTTAAATCCATCATCAAGAAATGGAAGGATTATGGGACATGTGTAAATCTACAAAGAGCAGGCCATCCTCTTACACTGAGTGACTGTGCAAGAAGAATAGTGAGAGAGGCCACCAAGACACTTGTGACCACTTTGAAGGAGTTACAAGCTTCAGCATGTGAGATGGGAGAGACTGTGTTATAACAACTGCTGCCTGGGTTCTTTACCAGTCTAAGCTTTATGGGAGAGTGACAAAGAGAAAGCCACTGTTGAAGAAAACTCATATTAGTTGTCCAACCCAGCATAAACAGAGTTGCCGTAGTCCAGTCAAGAGGCAATAAAAGCATGTATAACCCTTTCAAGGCCACTAAAAAGTAAATATGGTTTGATTTTGATGATTAACCTCAAAAAATAAAAGCTAGACTGGACTACTGCACTGACCTTTTTATCAAATTTAAAACAGTTATCAAAAAACACTCCCAAGATTCCTGACAGTAGTGCAGTTAAAAGAACTAAAAGGACCATTAGTACTGCTTCATTCAGATAGTAAGTCAGTTTTCCCAAATACAATCACCTGTGTCTTATTTTCATTCAGATATAAAAAGTTCATCTCCATCTAAGTTTTAATGTCATTTAGACAATTTGCGAGATTCTGTACTTACTGGCTTCCACTTGTTTTCAACGGGAGATAAATTTGCAGATCATCTGCAAAACAGTAAAAAGACAAACCCTATTTCCTAAAGATTGACCCTAAAGGAAGAAAAAAGTATAGGTCCTAAGATGGAGCTTTGAGGTACCCTACAATTCAAAGAAGCCTCAGAGGAGGAAAACTTACTCAACTGGACAGAAAAACTTCTGCCAGACAGCATGAAACCAATTAAGAACTGTGCCCTTGACACCAACAGACTGGTCCAGGTGTGATAATAAAACATCATGGTCCATCATGTCACAAGCAGCTTTCAAATCCAGCAAGATTAAAACAGCAAAATTTCCTGAGTCAGCAGTTAAAAGCAGATCATTAAAAACTCTAAGAAATGCTGTTTCTGTGCTGTAGCATAATTTAAAACCAGACTGAAATCTTTTGGTAATCCCATGCAGCTGTAGATGCTCCTGAAGTTGGAAATAAACCATCTTCTCTAAAATTTTAGAAAGAAATGGCAACTTAGAAATAGGCCTAAAGTTTGATAGAACATTAGGGTTTAAGTTGCTCTTTTTAAGAAGAGGTTGGACTGCAACTTGTTAACAAGCAGCTGGGACACAGTCAAGAAAATTGTAAAAGAGCTTGGCGATCATATACCAGAAAGGCAGAACCGTCATTCCAGCAGATGAAGAAAAATAGAACAGAAACAATCAAAAGAAGAACCACCAACGACAGACAGTGAGCCACACATGCTGGAGCCATCTTTACCGAATAAAACAGTCCCCCCAAAAATCTATAGGAAACAAAGACTTATCCGCACAGACTCAGTGCTGTGACTGCAGCCAAAGGTGATTGTACTAAATAGTGATGTGAAGGAGTTAATATTTATGCAATCACTTATTTTACATTACATATTTGTATTTATTTGGTATTACTCTAGAAATTTGATTTCACTTTGACATTGAAATTTTAAATGTAAAATTCTTTTGTCAAAAATGCCAATTTATATTGTCCACAATTGATTTATGACACCAATAAAAACATCCAATACTCTTTATAGGCACTGTGAATGCAGTCAACTCTGTCTGTCTCTTAGTTATATTTCATGAATCACTGGACAGATTTTAAAGAATCATTAAGAAAATAATTATTGGATGTATTTATACAAGTGATTAACTTTTGGAGCCAACCCAATTCACGATAACTGCCACAGCCAACTCGCCTCTGAAAACACACAAGTCAAATTTTACAGATATTGTACCAAAGATGTGGTGTAGTTGCAGCTGGGAGTCATACATACCACATACTCTGAGCCTGACATCTTCCAAGATTGCATAGGATTGTACATAATGTTATTTTCAAGGTTTGACCAGAATGGCTACCACTCCATTTTTCCTCAACACAAGATAGTCTTAGTCTTAAACTCTGGCATGAAAAGTGGCAGGCGATATGCATTCCTTCAAGAAATGCGAGGCCTTTATTATTTATTTATTTAGTTAGTTAGTTTAGTTTCTGACTGGCTGATTTTAGGCCAGTGTTCTTCTAAACAAATACTTCAGACTTTAAGATTCATTTTGAGGTGGCAGGGGAAGTTTTCCTTCTGATGAACCTTCCTGCAGCTCCTCTGCAGCCATTTGAGCAGGGGAAGTAGAATTATCAGGAAGTTTTCTTGCTTTTTGTGTTGTGAGGTCCACAGATCCCACTAAACACCCTGTTTTATTCACAGTTTGAACAGTGGAATGTTTCACCTGAAGTTGCTATGGATATCGAACAATAAAACGGAACTTATACCAATAAAGAAACTACAAAAAAGATTAGTTTTTATTTGAGTAAAGTCAGCGGTCTTGGATAGCTGGGAGGTGTGAAACAACAGACCATTCTTACATGTCCAAAACTGTAAATTTGGACCTAATGAGTCAGTGAGAAAGTTCTGAGATGCTACTAGTACAAAAACTTCAACACAAGCCGTAAATATTTTTTTTTATTTTTCTATTTTTAATTAATGAAATTAACAATACCAATCCAACAATATCTATAAAAAAACTTTTTTTGTTGGTGTTTTTGTCTTAGAAATTATATTTGCTTTTTCTTTTACTTTGGGAAATAATAAAACCTATTTGTCCAAGTATGCCCAAACCCACACATATTCACAGCCAGGTGGCCACATAACAGTGGCGTCTCCCCTTTTTTATCGGGTTATAATCCCATCTGCTTCTTCATGACTGTCCAAGGCAAACTGAAACTCTTTACTGTCGTGCATGGGCGTCTCTATTAGAGGGGGATTGAGTGGTGCCCAAGGGGTAATGAAAGCCTCTCTACTCTGACCTCTCAGCAAGCATGGGTTTCATCATGACCTGCTGCTGCGGAGTGAAAACAATGACATATCTGTAGCACTACTTCCTCTCATCCATCTTATAGTACGGAGGACAGAGTGACTAAAAAAAAAACTGACGTCACACAACCCAGAACTGTTTTGTTCAGAGGTAATGTCCCATCTGTGTAATCTGCTCTACATCAGAAAGTCACTGGCTGTACACTGGTACTGGCACTCTAGAGGCTGTTACATTAGCCTTTTGGCAAAAAGAATAACATTTGGCCTTGTCAGACTAAATAGTTCAATGGGCTCTATGAAGACTTTTTAGCCTGTATCTCACAGGGCTGCAACTGTTGGAGACTAGTTGGCAAATGGATTTTGCAAGGGAGTCTTCAAAATAGTTATCAATAGTCAACCACATTACATTTACTATTAGCAAGAAGAACAGTGGAGAATGCTATAGTTGGAGCTGTCGGGTGTGGGTTTTTTAGTTTATTTTTTAAAGTGGAATTTGAAAAAGCACTATAAACATTCTATGCTATAGTAAACAATGGCAACAATTAGGTAGCTCTTATTTTAGCAATCAAAATGTAGTTTTGATAGTGCAGGTGGTGGAAAAACATTCTCTTTGCTCAGTCAATCAGTATACGTTTATGTATGGACAAGTCACAGCCCCGTATGTCACTTGAGTCCTTAACGGGCCAAAACAGTGCCTACTGTGAAGCAGAAGCTAAAAAAGTGTAGGTAAGAGTAGTTTTAAAAACTATAGTCACAGTGCAAAAACATAGAAAACACAAAACAACTCAAATCGGTATAAGGACCAAAGTGGTTTAAAACCACCTATAGGTACAGTATATAAAGATTGCTCAGCAGAGGTTCAAGGGGACAAGTGGCTCAGCTAATAAGAAGGTTGGCTGATAAATCCTGTCTTTCCCCATCACATGTCAATGTGTCCTTGAACCAACACAAAACTCTATGAAGCCCCCGATTCTGCAAATCATTGTTTGATTGGGTGAATGTGACTTATAGAGTAAAAACGTGTTGAGAGGTTATAAAAAACCCTAAATAAATGCAGTTCATTCAGCATTTAGTATTTACCACAGAAGTACCAATATTTAACTGCTTATGTTTGTGAGGGGTATTGCATGGTTTAAAAGTGATGTCAAACACAAAACATTGGTTGCTGGCTACTAATCATTAGGCTGATAATTATTTTTGACGGCAGAACAGGTATTGGTGCAGAATTTTACTATTGTTGTGTATCTGGCTTTTGTTATGACAACTAGATTCAGTCACAATTGAAATAAACCCACTCAGTGAAACACTATTATGTTGTAATTACATCAAACATTATTACTGCCCTTGCTATAGTCTCTTTCATAAAGTGTTCCGAAAAATGGGCCCACAGACCAGTCTATCTTTTAGGAAGCCTCTGGCCATTAATAAAACACAGATGGATCCGCCCATATCCCGCACAGATGGGAGCATTCAGAAATGAAGCGAGCAGAGCAGAACCAAAAGAGGCATGGAACAAAAATCAGCTGCTTTTACATGAAACTTGATGGTTTATTTGTGTGATGGGTGTCTCCTGCACAACATTCCTCACAAGATGGCGGTTGAGCACATTGTAGTGATTCTGTTTCCATTCAACTAAATATTTCCAATAAATGCACAACTGCTGCAATTCGTCTTGGGTTTACTCCAAAAAGCCGCTTAAAGCCATCAGTTTTCTGAAGAACAAAGGTGCATTGTTGCCTCAGTTTGCCATCATTTAGAATACTTGTTAGAAAATAAAAACACTCAAAAGTTCTCCTCCGGTCTGAATAAATCTGTAGTTTTTTTTTCTTTTTCTTTTGGCATTTAAATCCTGCAGCTGTGTGATCACCAAAAGCGTACGTCATCACTTCACCACATTATTCAACTGCAAGGCCAGCCTATCTTTTCGACTGTTTTTGCTCTGTCACTACCTCACTTTGCGGCTTCAACCCCCCCCCCCCGCTCTGCCTCTGTCCATTCAGAAATCACACTGAGGCAGCCAGAAGGTGTCCAAGTCCCAGCCTGAGGTGTCTTGTGAAATAGGCTATAGACTGTCAACCTGTCCAGGGTGTGCCCTACTTTCTGCCTGTTGACTTCTGGAGATGGGCACCAGCTGCCAAACGCCCAGAACAGGAAGCCAGTTTCAAACAATACTCAAGGCTTTTTAAAATGAGTAAAATTAATAAATAAATTAAGCATGCTAAACTGGAGCAGCCAAAAGGACTGTTCAAGTTACTGTGCTTCATTAGAATTTGGATGAAAAACAATCAGCGCTTACAAGACACAGAGTGGCAAAAACAACAAACTGGTGAGTGAATTAACAACAAATGCATAAAGCCTCATGCCGAGGGTGCGTTTGTGATGGCATGAATCCCTGCTGCCCGAGCCTGACTGTAATAATATAGCTTTCAACATACCATATCTGACCTGTTCATATTCAAAAGAAAAATATTTTTTCCTGAGTTCAAAAATAAACGTAAAACTTAAATTGATCATTTGTATTCTATTCAGTCATGCCTCATTTTGTTTTTGGAGGTATCATATTGTTATTATATTCTTTTGTGTTTTGAAAGGCAACAACTGTTCAAAAAAGGAAATAAACAAAAACAAAACTACAAACTGAAACTTACAAATGTTTGCAAAAATAAATGCTCAAAAAATAACTGGTTTTATCAATTTATAATTGTAGCATTTTATAGGTTTTCAGTCTGAGAGTGGCTCTCAGAGGACTTTCTAAAAAAATATAAATGGCCCTTGAGAGCAAAAAGATTCCATACCCCTGTTGTATAGTTTCTCTTTGTAGTGCTTAGAGTTGATTCAATTTGCAGATATTACAGACTCAGACTGTCTGTGACTCAGATAATAAAATAATGCAATTATTTTACTGTGACATCACAAAGATCATGCTCTTTACTGATTTAGGTTGGATGTATCGATCAAAGAGAAAGTTAAATGTCTCCATGACTAGATAGCACTACATTTAAGTTGTATAAATGTTTTTTGGTATTTGGGTGAATTCAGGAATTTGTTCTTTCATTAAAAAGAAACACCAATGGTTAGTTGTGTTAGCAACTAATGATACATAGTGAGAACCTTTTACATCTCTCGTGGTACTTTGAGACAATACAGTGTCAAGTTTAATTTAAGACTAGCAACTGTGATGTAGGATTCTGTGCCCTCTAGTGGCAGTGAAGGTTGTGAATACTATAGTAAATAGACCTATTACAAACTGTTCATTACCATTGTTTTATTTTAGCTGTGAATATTTCAGAACTTTGCTTATTTGTAACCACATAAATAAATTTCTTCTAATCTTCATAAAATACTTATTATACTCTAAACTGTTGTTCTTTTTTGTAGTTCAACAAAGTTTTATATATCTATATTTCACTTTACTTTTAACAAGACATTTGTGTGTCAGAATAGTTTATTGTTCAACTATTTTTTTCATCTAGCATAATGTATACTATAAACTGTGTGAAAATGGTTTTCATTGGTGCATTTCTATATATATTGAAGAATCTGTTTAATTAAAAAGGACATTTTTAATCTGACTGAGCAAAATGTATTATTTATAACTATGTTTTGTTAAACAACACATTATGTTATAAGAAGACACATACAGTTGAAACCAGAAGTTTACATACACTATATAAAAAGACACACATGCATTTTTTTTCACACTGTCTGACATGA
>JAOXNZ010000001.1:1586138-1598431 GCA_028566095.1 Kryptolebias brasiliensis | reverse complement strand
CCAGTCTACATGTGCTTTGTGGACTTGGAGAAGGCGTTCGACCGTGTCCCTCTGGGAATCCTGTGGGGGGTACTCCGGAAGTATAGGGTAGCAGGCCCTTTGATACGGGCTGTTAGGTCCCTATATGACCGGTGTCAGAGCTTGGTTCACATTGCCGGCAGTAAGTCGGGCTCGTTTCCAGTGAGAGTTGGCTCCACCAAGGTTGCCCTTTGTCACCTATTCTGTTCATAACATTTATGGACAGAATTTATGGGTGCAGCCAAGGTGTTGAGGGGATCCTCCTGGACGCCTCCCTGTTGAGGTGTTCCGTGCACATCCCACCGGGAGGAGGCCCAGAGGAAGACCCAGAACACGCTGGAGGGACTATGTTTCTTGGCTGGCCTGGGAACGCCTTGGGATTCCCCGGAGGAGCTGGCCCAAGTGACTGGGAAGAGGGAAGTCTAGGTTTCCCTTCTTAGGCTGCTGCCCCTGCGACCCGACCCCGGATAAGCGGAAGAAGATGGATGGATGGATTTTGATCAAAAGCAATAATTTTACAAAAAAAATCTTGAGGTTAAAGAAGTTATAGTGAGATAAAACACTGGTTTTAAATAATTCTCAAACAATAACACTGAAAAGTTGAGTATGCATATGTATTACGTAATTAAAATCTATCAAATGGGTCATGAAATAATTTGCTAACAGACAGACATAAGAGTTAATGCCAAAGTTTTTGGCAAAGACGTGCAATGTGGAGTGCTCGGAATATGAGTTGAGGATGACTCTAAGCTACTACCACACCAAATTTTAGCTAAATATCTGTCGAATTTACTGAGTTCTATCCATATTTGTGCTTCTTAAATCAGTTTGCTGTGAAGGCCATTTTGAGTTAGGTTGACTCCAGAATTTAATCAGTTGTAGATGTTCACTAAATGATTAGATGGATTTTAATGAAAAAAAAAAAAAAACAACCAAAATAACAGCAAAAAAGCCCCCAAAACAATAGTTAAAGGCAAAATTTAAGAAACAGATCCGAGTCATTTACTTATCTGAGTATGTGTTGTGGATTAATTTAAGCTTTTACTACACCAGATTTGACCACTATCTGTAAAATTGACTGAATTATATCTGTTTTTGTGTTTTTTTTTTAGATCAGTTTTCTCTGGCAGCATCTTGTCTTGGGTTGGCTCTAAACATTTATCAGTTGTAGATGTACATTCAATCATGGAAAGCAAGATTATCTCTCTGCCTTTGTTTTTGGGCGGTGGGCAATAACTATGGTTAGTATTATAAAATAGGTCAAATTAGGGGTGGGAAAATTTGTTGTCACATTGATATTGTTTGCTTACACTCACCCTTCTGTCTTCATATTTGTCTACATGCCTCCTAATTCATCTGTAAACTGGAGTTGGAAAAATGTTTATGCCAGATTAAAAGGTTTCTATATTTTACTCATCTTCATTTGTACTAATTGAAATAATTATAAATGTTGGACCTCTAGATTTCTAGTGTGTGGGATATCTGAGCAGTGAAGTTTTGCTTGCTCACGGTCAGTGTCAAAAAAAAATTCTAGGATAATTTATACAAACTGTTTTGAACTTTCAAAAACTAGTCAAATTACATTGTTACATGAAAAATGACTAAACATGCAACTCTAAGCACCTGGCTGTGTCAGCCTGCATTACGCTTGCACAAATAAAACAAATTTTGTGTGAAATCCAACCATTTCCTTTTGTGTGCCTTCTCAGCAGATTTGTACAGTGACCTTCCCCTGGAGCCTGAACACAACAGCATGGGTGAGTTCAAACTTGCTGGAAGTTAATTCATCTTTTAATAAATATAAATTGGCAATCAAGGTTTTTTTTTTCTTCACTATATTAGTTATAAATATGTCAGAGATCATAACTAAACTTAACTTCATCACTGGTCAAAATACAACCTACCCCATTTTTAACATCTGCTAATTAGGATTATTATAGAAAGAGCTCCATCTAGTGCAAGTGTGGTGTAAAAGAATTAAACCAATTTGGTTTCTAGTCAAATTCACAAGAAGAAAGTATAAATTCAACATTAATGCTGTCTTGCCTGCTGAGCAGCATGTTTGTTTTGAAGCTTAACATTGAGTGTCATTTTAAATCAATATCCAGCAAGTAAAAGTGAAACATCAAGAAAATGAACCTGAAAATAAAATGATTGTGTACATGGTTAGGCATTATTTCATATATTGCATACAATGTCTTTCAAAAACAATTTGTATTTTACCAGAGGCATAAAAAACACGAAGCGCAAAATTGTCAGAAATGCTGTTTCATCCCAGGGGAAACTCAGAACAGAGGCCAGGGGTGAAGCAGTGGTCCAATGTTAAGGTCCAGGTTCAGGTGAAGTTCACTTGAGACTCCTCTGTGTGCCATACCAGCACCAGGTGGCACTGTAGAGAGGGTCAGAGGTTAGCCACAGTGCAGAAACAGCTTACCTCACTGTGACTCTGCACTAACCTGATTGTGGGTAGCTCTCCTTCGACATGTGCTTTCACATTGTCCCTATATAAACCTGTAAGAGGAGAAAAGAGAAATTGGAGGAAAAGGGAGTTGTGTTGCTAGGCAGTGTAAGGAAGCTGGAGAGGAACCATTAAACGTGCACACACACTGAATGAGCAGCATTGTTAGCTTGTTGCAGGAGAAAGCGTGGATTTATGAGGCAGTGCCTGATTGGGTTGTAAACTTGATGAGGTGGGCTTGCTGCCATAGTTGCTCTCTCCCTCTCTGTTGGCCTGTGCTGCTCCCAGGATGCTTTGGTGCATGCACTGGGCAAGGGTGATACCAGGGTCAAGAGGGGCTGAGGCAAGGCTCCACAAGCTTGTAAATGCTCTGACAAGGGTGGGAATTCACAAGCCTCCTTTCAGTGACCAAAAACCCAGGTCAGGGGCCAAATAGCTGAGTTGGCAACAGCTGTTTTCAACACTATGCCAATAGATGTTGTGCTCATGTCAACTTAGATATCTCAAATTGGAACATTTTGACTGAATTTTACCCTGTTCATCAAGCTTTCATGTGAATCTGTCTCTCTGAACATGAAACTTCTCATTGATGCTTGAGAGGGACATCTACAAGGTATTGATTGGTGGTTCATTAGGCTGCATATCTATGGCAGTGTGGTGTCCTGGGGACAGATGATCTTTGCCTGAGTGTCTTTAATTTTTCTCTGCATTATCTCTATTTCTTGTGGTTTCTCATAGTGGACATTTTGAGTTGAAACTGTTACTTTTACTTTTCACTAAATTTCAGCTAATGAAAATTTCCAAAGTATTACCCTTTTTAAATACATATAAATAAAAAAAACTGGACATGGAAATGGTTATCCACTGTTTCTTTTAGTTTTTGAAGTAGGGTTGGCCAAATAGCTACTCAGTCCAACACTTTGGGTTTTGCGTTACTCAACACCTTAGACAGTAAATATACCACCTTAAGAAACAATGTCCTGAAATGAATTATTTTCCCATAGCCTTGGGAATGTTTCTCAATTGGGCGAGTGCTGTAACCATGTGTGAATTTGGGTGTGGGAATTTGTATGACCCCTGACCATCTATATCAAGATACCACAATATCAAATACATGCAGAAAAATGCACACTGGTAAAGAATGTTGTTATCTGAATACAGACCTTGAAAAACGTGCTGCATATTTTGAACAGACAATATCTATAAAACTGAAATTATGACCTAAAGCTGCTCTGTCTAATGTATGTCTTACACCACAATGGTGTAAACTACCACTTAAGCGCTCACATCCTATTTATACATTACTGAAGAAAAATTAATAAGGAACATTCAGCAGCTGCACTGGGACAATTGGATGTTTTAGACAACCATATTGATCACTTATTATTGATTGGGAGGATAATATAAAATAAAAAGTCAGACATAACTTTGCCTTCTCAGCAGTGAAAAATACTGCAATAAAACATGAATTTCTAGATGTGAAATTTTTGTTCATTGTCTGTTATTAGTAGACAGACGTTTCCACAAACATCAAATCAGAAGCTTTTAGTTCCAGAAACTGCAGTACATGCTGCAACTTCTTCCAAAGTACTGAACATTTTTGACAGTGAAAGGGGATTTTGTGCATCTGAATCCTCACGTTTTCATGCAGTGAAACAATAGCAGAACAAATGCATCCACAGTGGGAAGATCAGAAAGGTCCTTCACTATGCGGACTACGGAACAAATTTTTAAAGTTTTAATGCATTTTTATATGCCCGTCCTAAGACAGGACATATTATGGTATGGCGCTGTCCATCTGTCTGTCTGTCTGTATACAATTTCTTGTCCGAGCTCTAAATTGATAACCCTTCAACATAGAAATGTCTAAGTACACAACAATCTCTATTCAAGGTCAAAGGTCAAGGTCAGGTGACCCCGTGCTATAACTCTGCAACAGTGTAATGTAGGAATGCCAAATTGCACAGCTGGACACCTCCTGGGTCATGAATGATCCTTATTCATTTCAAGGTCACGGTGTCAAAGATAAAGGTCTCAGGTGACCCTTTTGTTAAAATCTTGACTATGTTTCAACTTGACATCCGAGTAACATAGAAATGTCAAACCTTTTCTCTATATTGTGTCTATCTGTCCTTCTATAAGATGTCTATAAGTTGTCCATGGTGTAAGTCCACAAATATTAGAAAAAGTCATCAGACTATGGCTCCATGTTGTTCATATGTTAGTTTCTAATTTCAACAAAGTGAATATAGTTTTTAGCCAAAGCCTTAAGCTTTCTGCGTACCTATCTGGGGAGCAGATCAACTCACTGCACCTGAGTCAACTCACAACATGCTAAATCACTGCACATCAGCATTCCAATTTTCTACACATCAACAAGTCAATTTACTGTACATCAACATGGCAAATCTTTGAAGAGATTTTTTTTTTGCAAATTTTATTTACATTAGGGTTAGGGGTTAGGATTATATACACTTTATACTGTTTGAATGAATGAATGAATGAATACTTCATTTATCCTGGAGGCAAAATAATTTATCATGGCAGCAGACATGAAATATTCTTCTTTGTTCCCTTTTCAGGGGTTGCCACAGCGAGTCATCCACCTCCATCTAACTCTGTCTTCTGCATCCTCTGTTCTCACTCAAACTACTTCTATATCCTCTCTAACTGCATCCATATATCTCCTCTTTGGCCTACCTCTTTGTCTTTTTTCCTGACAGCTGCATCTCTAACATCCTTCTACCAATATACCCACTGTCCCTCCTCTGCACATGTCCAAACCATCTCAGTCTGGCCTCCCAGTCGTACCTCTGATGATCTCATTTCTAATCCTATCCATTCTTGTCACTCCCAAGGAGCGCCTCAACAACCTCAGGGTTGCCACTTCCAGTTCTGTCTCCTGTCTTTTTGTCAGTGCTGCTGTCTCCAAACCATGCAACATAGCTGGTCTCACCACTTTCATGTAAACCTTTCATTTGACCTCTGCTGTCACCCTGTTGTCACAAATCACTACTGAAACTTTTCTCGAGCCACTCCATCCTGCCTGGAGTCTCTTCTTCATGTTTTTACCACACTCCCCGTTTTCCTCATACAACACCACAGCTCCTCCCTCGACACCCTGTCGTATGCCTTTTCTAAATCCACAAAGACACAATCAAGTTCTTTATGACCCTCTCTGTACTTCTCCATCAGCATCCTCAAAGCAAAGATGGCATCTGTGGTGCTTTTTTTTGGCATGAAACCATACTTTTGCTCACAAATAGTCACCTCTTGTCTAAGTCTAGCTTCCACAACTCTCCCAGATCTTCGTCATGTGGCTTAACTTAATACATCCCCCCTGTTCCTAAAAACTGGCACCAGCACACTTCTCCTCCATTCCTCAGGCATTTTATAACTCTCAAAAATGCCATTGAATATTCGAGTCGAAAATCTCATCGCTATCTCTCCTAGACATTTCCATACCTCCACTGGTATGTCATTAGATCCAACTGCCTTCCCCTTCTTAATCCTTTTTAAAGCTTTCCGAACCTCATTGATCTTTTCCACTTCCTGGTCCACAGACATGAAATAAATTTTATATTATAACAAAACAATATAACAGCTAGTAGCACTCAGAGAGCGCAAACCTCTGCCAAGGCCACAGCATGATTAAAAAATAGTACGATCCGAATCATAATCTGGATCACCACCAAAATTTTATCTTGACAAAATTTAATTTTGTGACAACCCCAACATTTCCTGAAAATGCCATCCAAATCTATTCATTAGTTTTTAGCTTATCTTTCTAACAGACAACAAATCAACGGACATAACCGAAAGCATAACTGTTTCCAGCTGTGGAGTTTTATATTCCTATGTTATACAGTTGCAGAGTTAGACCATGGGCTGATCTGTGACCTTGACCTTTGATCTTGAACTTTCACCACCAAAATTTAATAACTATTTTCTTGTGCCATGTTTGATGTTTCCTGAACAATTCATGAAAATCCATTCATGGCGTTTTGAGTAATTTTGTACACCCACACACACACACACACACACACACCCCACACCCCACACACACACAGACAGACAGACAGACGCTACCGAGAACATAGCCTGCTTGTAAATATAGACATATAGCAATCAGAAATAACATTCTATAACATTATGTAAAATATGAATGTTATTTTAAAGATGAGCTGGTAAACAGTGAGATTATGAAATGATTATGATTTATGATTATGATTGTTTATGGTATAAATGACCTCCAGAAGCATTTTATAGGATAGAGGTGAATCAGTCTGTTGGAGAAAAAGCTCCGCTGTCTCTGTAGCATGTCATGGAGGGGATGGGCTGGATAGTTCATGAAAATAAGCAATTTGTTCAGTAACCTCCTGTCCCTCACTGTCTCAAATGTCTCATAACACGAGATGACATGCTCAAAGTATGTTTTGTGAATCACTCTCAGGTACTATCACATCAAATTTTATCTCAATTGACTAAATTATAGCAATTTTTGTTTGCTACAGCTAATCGACATTAGCCACCATCTTGAATTGGCTTGACTTCAAAGGTTAATCGGTTGTAGATATAAAATGTAGGATTACTTTTTGAAAAGTTTATTAAAATCTGTCTAGTGGGTAATGAAATATTTTGCTAACAGACAAACACGGTAAACGTTAACAGGTAATGCTAAAGTTTTAAGCAAAGATCTTGTCCAATGTTTTGCACTTGGAGTATGTGTTGTGAATGACTCAACTACAACCACACCAATTTTTAGCACAATACCTGTAAAATTGACTAAACTTGGGCTTTTTTTTGTTTTCCAAGGTCAGTTGGTTGTGGTGGTCATCTTAAATTGGATTTGCTCCAAAGGTTAATCAATTATAGAAGTAAATTGATTATTTCCTGAAGGTTTCTTCAAAATTTGTCCAGTGGTATATGAGATAGTTTGCTAACAGACAGAGTTGACTTCAATAGCTAAAGTTAAAGTCCACACAGATCTTGTGCAATCAGTTTGTGCTCAGAGTACAGGTTGAGGACCAGTCTCAGGTACTTACACACCAATTTATAGTTCAATATCAGCCATTTTTGGGCTTCCAAAGGTTGATTAGCTGTTGTGGCCATCTTGAATTTGGTTGACTCCAAAAGTTAATCAGCTGTCAATGATTGTCTGTCAAAGTAATCAATGATTACTTTCTGCATGTTTTATTAAAATATATTCAGTGATTCATGAAATATTTTGCTAATGGTAAAACTAAACAAACATATGCTCTCACACAGGCAATAACATTATTTTTGCCTTTGGTGGTGCATGGGTGACAAACATAGAGGTCATTTAATTCTTGGTTGATAACATTTTATGTATAGAGCACATGGCCAACAGATGACTCTGGTGATTGTATCTTGTTAAATAAAGCTTTTATATGCAAAGAAAGATCTTATTTTTAGTAACTTATGTAAACTTAATCAGTTTGAATTCAGATTTATATAAACAGTCAGTCCTCCTGATGCACTGTATGACTCTGACCTTAGGGGGGCAGTAGATCTATGCTGAACCTCTCTGATGTTTACTACCACATACCACCTGGACCCAGTGAACTCAACACCCATATGGAACTACTTGGCTTAAGCCCAGCACATGCTTTTCCTTTGTCCTCACATAACTGGGCTAACTTCATATGCCTGTCTCCAAAAGTTATTCATGATCAGCAGCTTTTCATTTTCCTATGTGCTATGCAGCAAAGCAGTCAAACACTTGACTGGACTGCAGACCTTACTTTTTGTTCTTCAGTGTCAGAGATTTTTTTTCTATTTTTAAAGTGACGTTCCCTATGAACCTTAGGGCACTATGTTACTGAAGTGAAGTTGAGATACGTGGATTAATAATAAAGAAAAGACCACTACTGTCCACTTTCTCTCACTTACCTTTTCTTTTCTCCCGTGGGTGTCCCCTCCTTTTGGACTCTGAATATGGTGTGAAAGCTGCAGTGTGTTTCAGGAGCTGGTGGTGACCCCTGTTCTTTATTTATTTAGCCCTAATACTTCATGACTAGCCTCGATTTGATTCACAGTCCCCCTTTTCTCTCACTTGATAAAACTTGCACTGGCAAACGACTTGAGGTCAGCCTGCGGAGTGTTTCCAGGTCAAAGAGAAGTGGGTCACACTGTCCCCAGTGTCAGTGCCTATAACTTCAATGTGTGATGACAAAGCCCTACTCCACAGGGATAAACACACAAGTCTGCTAAACTGTATGTAGATCTGTGCTGTTGATATACTTCTTTATTCACAGCTGGAGAAACATTAACAGACATTTGATGATTTTATTTGTTGATACTGTCCTTGTATTTTACAAGTTCCTCAAATTTAAAGTGTTGTTCACATTAAAGAGTTTAGTTTTACTTTAAAACATTTAAACAATGTGATAGTTTCCAAGTGCAGCTTAGTACAGTTTTTTTAATATATCTTTATTACAACACCAATTCTGAGCAAAATGTACATAAAAACCGAATGCAATAGTTTGTAAATCTCATTAACCCATATTTTATTCACAATAGAACATGTCAAATGTTGAAACTAAAAAATTTAAACCATTTTCCTCCTAAATATGGTCATTTTGAATTTGAATTTTTAGCAGCAACACGTCTCAAAAAAGTTGGGTTTGGGCCATGTTTTTAACTGTGAAGCTTCCCCTCTTCTTTTAACAATCGTCTGTAAACATTTAGGAACTGAGGAGACCAGCTGCTGGAGTTTTTGGAGCAAAATGTTGTTCTCATTCTTATCTGATGTAGGATTCTAGCTGTTCAACAGTCCTGGGTTTTATTTGCTGGATTTTTCATTTCATGATGCACCAAATGTTTTCAATTGGTGAGAAGTCTGGACTGTAGGCCAGTTTAGCTCTTCTACTATGACGACATGCTGTTGTAAAAGATCCAGTATATGGTTTAGCATTGTCTTGCTAAATTGCACAAGGCCGTCCCTGAAAAAGATGTGAAGATGGGACATATTTTGTTCTAAAACCTGCATATATTTTCTGCATTGATTGTGCCTTTTCAAATGTGTAAGCGGCTCGTGCCATGGGCACTAATGCACTCCCATACAATCAGAGAGGCAGGCTTTGGAATTGTGTTCTGATAATAGCCCAGATGGTCCCTCTCATTTTTAATATGGAGGACATGGCATCCATGGTTTCCAAAAGAAATTCCAATTTTTAATTTTTATAGTTTTTCACTTTGTCTCAGTCCATTCCCTGGACTTTCTTATTCACCTCTTTACCACACTCCCTGTTTTCCTGGACAGTTGACCCTAAGTATTTGAAGTCTTTGTGCTCCTTGTAGCCACACTGTTCCACCTGTGTCCCTCTCATTCACACACATATTCTCTGACTTCCTATGGCTGACTTCCATTATTTGTCTTTTAAGTGCATATCTCCACCTCTTCAAATTTTCTTCCACCTGGTGCCTGTTCTCACCACAGATCACAGTGTCATCTGCAAACATCATAGTCCACGTGGATTCCTGGCTGACCTCATCTGTTAGTCTGTTCATCACCAGAGCAAACAAGAAGGGGCTCAGAAACGAACCTTAATGCAGTGCCATCTCCACATTGAAGCTATCTGTCACTCCTACAGTGCACCTCACCACTGTTCTGCTGTCCTCATACATGTCCTGTACCAGGCTAACATCCTTCTTTGCCATTTCAGATTTGCTCATACAACACCACAGCTCCTCCCTCGGCACCCTGTCATAAGCATTATCTAAATCCACAAAGACACAGTGAAGTTCTTTCTGACCCTGACTGTACTTTTCCATCAGCATCCTGAAAGCAAAGATGGGATCTGTTGTGCTTTTTTTTTAAAAACACTATATTTATAAAGATTTTCAATTAAGTTTATATCAAAGGACACAAAGACATTGAGCTTCTAAACATTAACAGGAAAACAAAAACTAGCAAAAAATAAATCACTAAAAAATCATTAAATCATAATGCAATCACAAGCAAATAAAATATAAAATGAAGATATAATAACTAATAAATACATAAATAAATGTGAAACTGGGGCAAAGTTTACAACTGTGTTACTTGCTTATCTGTCCATCTTATCCAGAAGACATATAAGTAATGTAAAGGGAGCATCATTGGACACTCATATGTTCCAGTACTGGATTCCATATCCTAGAAAGTTTGAAAATGTTACCAGAAAGTTTGTATCTCAGTCTTTCCACATGTAGAATACTTATGAGTTCAGTTAGCCAAGTCTCAAACTTGGGGGCTAAGTCAGACTTCCACAGTTTCAGAATACACCTTTTCACAATCATCATACAAAGAGTTACAGCAGTACGCATGTTACAATCCCGTTTTTTTCAGGTTGTTGGAGTATCCCAACAGAGCAGTTCCAGGATCTGGTGTGACAATGACGTTAAAGACAGATGAAAACCATTGAAAGATAAGAAACCAAAAATTATGTAATTTTGGGCAAAACCAAAAAAAGATAAATAAAAATTTTTTTATTTAGTGTAGTTTCTATGAACTGCCTTGTACTGAATCAGTTGGAGCCTAGCATTAATTGAACAAGTCTTGATATTCGTTAATATTTCATCCCATGTTTCATCCTTGATCTCAGTAACAAGCTCATCATCCCAAGCTTGTTTTATTTTAGTGGTAGATGAATCTAAGGTACTTTAGTAGAAGTGGACCAGCGCCGAGATCAAATGTTTTGCTTCGGGGGACCTAGGAGAGATTTTACATTATATATACAACTTCGTAGTCTGTCGGCTATAGTGTCTCAGTTGTAAATACTTAAAAAACTGAGATTTTGAAATTGAAAATTTGGATTGCAGTTGTTCAAAGGAGCCCATTTGTCTGTCAACTTACAGGTCCTTTAAACTGACAATACCCTTACAGCTCCACTCTCTGAAAGCAGAGTCTTCAAGAGATAGCAAAAACTCTGATGATTCTGCCAAATTGGAGCATGGATCGAAGTGTATGGGAGCGCACAATGTTTTCTAATTTGATTCCAGATCCTCTGGGTATTTAACAGAATGAAAGGATCCTCCTGCAGGAGGTCTTGGGAACGAGAAGAGGAGCGCAGGAAGAGAAGTTTTGTGGGTTAGGCTTAGCCAAGGAGGTGGGATGAACCCATCCCCCTTCTCAAAGCCATATTGCTAGTACACCATAACTCGGACATATTGGTAGTGGTGGCCCAGTAGTAGTGCAAAAAACATGGCAAACCCAAGTCCCCACAATCTCTTGGTTTTTGGAGATGGCTTTTAGCGATCCTATGTGTTTTGTACCCCCAGACAAATGGTATGATAATGGAATCTAAAAGCTTAAAAAAAGATTAAGGAAGGAAGACAGGAATGTTCTGAAATGAATACAAAAATTGCAGTAGTGAGACCATCTTGATAGCATTTACACGTCCAATCAAGGATAAAGGAAGTGTTCTCCATTTTTCTATGTTCTCCTTGAGTTTGGTCAATTTCTCTGTAAAATTCAATTCAAGGTCATTTGGCTTTTTTGAAAATTTGATACCCATTGTGTAACCTGATACCTTTTCAAAGGACTTAACAAGCTGGAGTGGAATGGTGTGGGATTGGTGGGGTGCACGGTCTTTGGCACGCATATCCGGCCTTCCTCTGCCGCTTCCTCCTGCTGCTCTGGCCCCTGGCTTGGGGCTGGTCTGCGGTTGTGATCGGGACGGTGGTGTGCACCTTGTGGTGGCGCGGGGTGGCTGGCGGGTTGTACTTGGCCTGGGTCGGTGGGTGGGCTTGGGTGTGGGTCCCTGGCTGGTGCTGGCTCATGTGTTGTTTCATGGGCAGCCTGGGGTTGCCG
>JAOXNZ010000001.1:1547454-1559181 GCA_028566095.1 Kryptolebias brasiliensis | reverse complement strand
AATACAGTATTTTATTCAGCATTTAAAATGGCTCACACTTCACCCACAGAGGGCAGGGGTGTGTGAAGAGTTGTTGTGGATGAAGGTTGGGATATTGGGCTGAAAAGCAAACTATGTCACACATAAATGTATTTCCTAGTTTAAGATAGTATCTCACTGGGCTGTGACTGCTGGAGGTGTGAGGTGAGAGCTCGAACCACCTTTCCACTGTGCCACTAAGCTGTTGATTTAAATAAAGCACAGATGCTGATAATTTATGTTGACATTTTGAAGCTTGATTATCAGTGTATAAGCATCATGGTCAACATCCTATATGCTCACCAAATCTCTCTACGCACATGGGCCGAAGAAGCAGGATGATGGTGCCACACTTTCTGTGGCCATGCAGTGGGACCACCAGCGTTTGTATGTGACAGCGTGAGGTTATGGCCAGTGAGGCCTTGACCACAGGGAGGGTCTGGAGATCACGGTGAGCTCAGCTGATGTGGCATCCAATTGTAAGTGTAATGGGAAGTGACGTGCCCATCATAGCAATGTGGGTCAGAACGCCAGACGACCAGCCCGCAGCCTGTATTTGCTCCGCCTGTCTAATCTGCTGAAGCTTGACCAGATGAGACGCTCTAATCGACCCTGATATTCAGTGAACACACATTACCTTTGGCTCTCACGCTCTGGAACACAAACGCACACGAGCAGCACCCTGGAATCTCTATCAGTGGCATTTATGAGATTCAAATGTTGCCATCAATGTTGTACCCCCCGTGAGCTCCCTCCAATCATTGTGTTGGGTAAAGTGGCAAAACCAAAATGAAATCTAACTCACTAAACATGAAACAAATCCATATTTTACCCATCAATTTATCTCTGTTGCTCTTTAATGTGCTTTTACAGTGTCATCTATGTCCTTGTCAGGTTTGAAATATTTACGTGCAGAGTTAAAAAAAAAAATTGGGGGTCTGTGTTCTTGCTGCAGTGCATTGTTGACTAAGTTGTAATTTTTCAGTGGGTGAAAATGGGTCATATGGACACGGACCTTAATAGGATTCCCATGACATAGTCTGGGGGCCAGCGTCTGAGGGGAGCAAGAAGAAGGGAAAAGCCAATGGCGCTGGTTTGTATTTGCTTAGCACCTGTGTACAGATTTCCTGCCACAGAAGCTAGTGGAAAGTGACACATGGGGGATTGCAAGTGTTTTGACGTTTTTTAGCTCAAACAGACATTTTTTTTCAGCCGGGGGTGGGGGAGAAGAGGGCCTGGAGGAGTACAGCCTGTGCAAATCTGCCTCATCAAAGGCAGTAATTTCCTGTTCATTTCAGACCCCATCCCCCAACTCAGAGCTCTTGTCTGCTAATCTCACCCCTCCAAACTACCCTGCACCCCCTCCGGTGTCCTGCCTGTGCTTAAAGGCCTGCTAGACTCCAGTGCTGGGGGACCAAGAGGCTATACGCTTTGTGTCAGCAGGCTTGCGGCTGATCACCAACAAATCCTCATTGTCCTGCATGGTAGTGGTGACCGGGGAGGAGGGGAGGAGTGTGTGTGTGGGAGGGTCGGGGGGTTGGGGGCGTCCATCTCTGTCTGGTTTCTATTCAAATCCAGGTATCCATACAGGGGCCTGGTAGGGAGCAAGGGGTGCAGAGGGGCTCCTGCATGGTTCTTCCAAACCCAGGTTCACCCAGACCTCAGCTCAGGTGTGGAGGTGCTGGGATCACTAAGGTCCTCCTCTGAACTGAACACTTGATCAGCAAGTTATACTGGATTTCACTGAGCCACAAAAGCCTCCAAAATGCTGTGCAGCCATTTTAAAGACAGGAAAACACATTGAGTCCCACAAGTTCACCTAAACAGAGTAGAAATGTTATCATTTTGTCAGCAAAATGAGAACACTGTTTTACTCCTCATTTACTTCATCTGAGCATAAAACATGTTCATATTATCAGCTGTGTGTGGCTGTGATGGAGAGTTTAGCAGCCGAAGATTCACTCGAAAGAATCTGCTGATTGGAGTTCAGCTATGTACATCTTCAGTGAGCAACTGGTGTCAGCAGTGAGGGCTTGATATGTCACTGAGCAACAAGACTCTACATGTACAGGCATTTCAGAATGACTTGTACTCTGCTTTCAACTTGAAAGCCACAGACGCGCAGCAAACTTTTTAAAAAAAAAAAAAAGAGCCCGGGGTTGCTGTTTTTTGTTGTTGAACTTTTTATGTCAGTCTTAAAACAATTACATAATTTTTTTCATTTTCTAGCAGTTGTTCAGAACTTCAAAGAGGTGCTTTTTCCTCATGGTTACCAGTATTAAGATATCTACCCAGATTTATTAATATGCTAGTTCATTCGTTAAACATACTGTATGTGGTGTCTTTGTCATTCCCCACCCCCCACCCCCCACTGTAGGAGTCTTTGTGTGCATCTGTGATCTAGAGGATGTTTTTTGTCAGTTGTTGCTACTCTCAGCTTTTTTCTGTCTGGATTAAGAGCTTCAGACAAAAGCAGAGCAGGACAAAATAAATAAATAAAATAGACATGTGCAGCATTTCCTGTCGTTAAATACATTCCAAACCCTGTGACCCCCACAGCCATCAGTGGGGAAAACCATCGAAAAAGGGAATAGAAAATAACAAGCTTTGTGAAAATGACTGTTTCTCCCATTCTTCCTCTTTTGTTGCCATCTATATCTAACCACCACATCGTAAGTTGACACTTCCTTTGCTTTAGTTTCTTCTTTTCACCCAAAATCTTGCAAGTAAGTGCCCTTGATTTTGAGGTTATACATCTGAAAATCCCATGGGCAAAGTTTGTATGTAAATCAGCTTTGAAATTTTATTTTGATGTAAGAAAATAGGCTTTGGCTCATTTAACCAATGATATAACTGCCTGTTTCTTTGCCCTACAAAGCATGCTGGAGGTTCTGAAATGGGGAGAGCTACAGAACACTGAGAGGCTGTCATAAAGTGAAGCCTGGTCACCCTTCAAAACTCCAACTCTAACCCTAATCCCAACGGGGGGGGCTAAATTTGGTGTGTGTCCCCACCTCCCGTTGTGGAGTGGGGCAGCAGCTGGCTGACCTGTCCCCTCCACTGCAGCCTCTAATGGCTGACCTGCCCCGTCTGGTTGGCCATACTTGCTTTTGTCTACTGTCTGGCTCAGTTCCTCTCAAGTCAAACATTGCTACTGGTTACTGCAGTCTGCATTCCCACAGAGTGAACTTTAGAAATGCAAAGTGAACACACTTCTCATACTTAGCACACTTTGTCCATAACCGTCTGCTTCCTTATCTTTCTTTGCACATACATAATGTTTCACAACTCTCTCTCATAAACAGAGCTTTTGTCAAGTTTCACACAATGTTGTAGACAAACTGTACAGCACACCAGCACACCAACTTTCTCACTCACACGTCAAGACCAATTTGAAAAGCCAGCTGCAAGTACAAAAATTGGTGTTTCATCTAAATGCATTTTTGTCAAACATACTCTTTTTTATTTAGGTAAAATTAGAATAGAATTCTTTTTAGAAGCCATTGTAGAAAATAAAATTAAAATACTCGAGGAGAGTAGTTCAGATCCTTACTTACAGTATGGTCAGAAGTTGAGTGGCAGGAAACTGTGGTGACTGAAGGGCCGAGAAGATGGGAGTGAAAAGCTTCCATATTCAGGGAAAGACCTCATGTAGACGGGCTAAAAAGTTGTCACTAAAATGGGTTGAACGGGTTCCTCTCTCTCTCTCCCTCTCTCTCTTGCTCTCTTTCTCTCTCTCTGTCTCTCTGTCTGCATGTCTCTCTATTTTTTCTTCCAGACGTGCACAGTTGTGGGCTCACACTCCCCTGACACGCAGTTTCTCAGTCTGATCTCTCAGATTTAGTGGGAAGTCTGCCAGCACTTTGCAAATACAAATCTTTCTTTTTCTTTCTAGTCTCACCCTCCTTTTGTTCATTCTGTGCTTCTACATAAATAAACAAGCACACACTTTCCCACATGCAGCCCGACCCTCCCCCCACACACACCCACATACTCACATATGTGCACAGAAGCCTGGCTACAGCACAAGTTATTGAACTGCTCCACATTTTCTTGCATGCACTATATATGAGGCAGTTGATGGACAGCAGCACAGAGAGTCATGTGTGGAGTGAGGGCTGCTCTGATTGGCTAAAGGCCTAGGAGCCAGCAGCAGGGGGGGCGCAAGTGAGGGCATCCCGTGATTGGTCTGAGCTCAGACTATTGAAAGCATAAGGCTCCTTTATTGAATGGCTGCCATGCTGGGTAGAGTTTGAGTGATAATGCTAAAGGAAAAGACATCTCTGTCCCCAACAATGTCTTTATTGGTGCATTAATTGCTGTGGTTGGAGCATTCAAAGCTGTGCATATGAAACATGGTTGATTTTTTGATAATGAAAAAAATGGAACATTTCATCTTTTGGATTAGTCAACTGCCAAATGAAAAGGCCGAACTCTCATTGGTTTCACTGAGTTTGTAAAATATCTGTTTGCCTTTGTTTGAAGTATTCTTCTATTTATTATTTTAATCCACAAGTTTGAGTTAAATTGTTTGACTATTCTGTTTCTACTTTTGCAACAAATTTTGTTGCTTAAACTATTATCAGATGGATTTATTGTTGATCTGAACAAGCTCTTTAATTCCATCATACATGCTAACAGACAAAGGAAAAAACTCTACTTTCTTTCAATCATAGGGCCTTTCATATCAGCACATGATAAACTGATCTGGTCTTTACTGAGTTCTAAAAATATTCAAATCTAACCTTAAATGTACAAAAATGCACAGCAGATTTTACCATGTCATTATTTATTAAACAAAACCAAACTGAAATGGAAAAGCTGTGAGTGAAAAATTAAGTACACAATTGATGCTTCTAAAGGATTTAACAAGTAAATTGGCAGCCAGGTGTTGCTGATTGACTATATTGACTTACTGATCATCATCACTATGACCACCTCTATATAGGCAGGAGTTTTGTTTGCTGCTCTGGAGCATACAAGTGTGCGTTAACAGAATGCCAAGGCGGAAAAACATCAGCAATGACCTTAGAGAAGCAACTGTTACTGTCCATCAATCTGAGAAGGGTTAATGCTAATTTCTAAACAGCTTAGAATCCATCATTCTATTAGGAGACGATTATTCACAAGTGGAAAACATATAGGACAGCTGCCAATCTTATCAGGAGTGGATGTCTCAACAAAGTCACCACAAAGTCAGACTGTGCAACACTCTGAGAAATGAGTTCCATCTCAGACTCTACAGGCCTCAGTTAGCTGGTTAAAGGTTAAAAGTCATGACAGGACAATTAGCAAAGACTGAACAAGTATTTCTTGTTTGGAAGGGTTGCATATCATACCATACCATGCCATACTACTTTATATATAAAGCACTGTGCAGCAGTGTGAGAGTAACAGCAACAAGGCTGACCAAAGTGCTGTACAATAAAACAAGTATGGGACAAAGGATAAATTACATAAATCTACAGAAGTAAAAATATAAAACAATTAAAAAGAAAGGATAAATAAATAAAACCTCAATAAGGTCAAAGTCATCTCACATTGGGTCAAAAGCCAGTGAGCATCATTGTGAGCTCTATACCAAAGCTGATTGGCCTCCTCTGTACGAAGATACATTCACTGGATGACTGCGATTTATAAAACTCTGATTGGCCAGGCTCTGTCTTAAGTTCTCTCTTACAAAGAACAAACAGTTTCTCTGCCCTTTACTCTAACAACATTTTTCTTTTGCTTGCTCCCTGTGTTTCAACAGAAAGGGGGAAACAAGCATTCAGTGTCACTGCTTTGACTACAAGGAAACCTCTACAGCCTGAACTCAAAATATCAGATCTTATTTCTTTTAAATTGTTTTGAACATGTCTTAATAATAAGCAGTGTAAATCTATTAATCAGTGCCAGTGTTTTTGAATGTTACATTTTCTCCTAGTTTCTGCATTTTTATGATTAAATTCTTCAAATGATTGTCTTTTTATTGTGTTTGTCACTTGTATAACTTTTTTATGACGTGTGCCGTGATTATTTTTTTTTGCCCAGGTCCCCCTGCAAATGATATCTCAATCTCAATAGAGTTTTAATCTTGTTAAAAAAACAAATGATAAGTATGTTTTTAAATGAGACCTAAAATCAGCAAGTAAGAAAGCCTGCCTAACAAAAGTGGCAAATGTGGTTTCCATTTAAGTTTATCATCAATTATGACACCTAAAAATTTGTTTTCATAAACTCTTTCAATATTCACCCAATCTATTTGTATTTGAATTTCTATATTCGATTGACAGTTCCCAAATAACATTATTTTTGTTTAATTTAGGTTCAAGAACAACTTATTTTTATCAAACCATATTTTAAGTTTGTTCATTTCATCAGTTACATCCTTTAACAGTTGTTCCATATCATCTCCAACATAAAAAATGTTTGTATCATCAGCAAATAGTATACTTTTCATTATCTCAGGCACAATACATAAATCATTTACATAAATTATAAACAGTTTGGGACCCAGAACTGACCCCTGAGGAACCCCACAAACATCCCAAACAAACATCTCCCAACTTCTCATACTGCTGCCTGCCTTTCAAATAACTTTGAACCCAGTCTAGTGCTACTCCCCTTATCCCATATAATGGCAATATTTTAGCTATTTTCATTTTATTTGGAAATGAACCAGTTTGAAATGACAAGTTACTGATATCTAATGGTTTAGAAATCCCCTCAATGACACACTTTACCAGTCTCATATTATTCCCATGCACATCAGTAGATTGTTTATTATTACATTTATTTACAATATCAACTATTTCTTTTTCAGTCACAGCACTGAGAATCATTGAGTTGTGGTTCCTATTTATTATTTTATTTAAATTTGGTACAGTATGTGGTAGCTCAGGGATCATTTTAGCTAAATCAGGTTCAATATTTACAAAAAAATGATTAAAACTATTAGCTATTTCACTCATATTACTCATATCTTTGTCAGTGAAATAATTTGGATACTCCTGTTTATTTATACTATTTTTTATTATACTATTTAAGATATTCCAGATTTCTTTAATATATTTATTTTCATCCATTTTTTTGTTGTTTTTATTGATTCTTCTGTTCTCACCCTTCTATATAGCTTTTGACTTTCTAATTTACTACTATTATAATTTCTGTTATATACTGTAAAGACAGGTAAGTGATCACTGATATCACTGACTAACAGTCCGCCTATTGATTTTTTTATAATATCATTTGTAAAGATGTTATCAATCTGAATGGTCGAGTAGGCTGTAATTCTGCTGGGTCTGGTAAGTTTTGGAAAGAGGGTTAAACTTTGCATTGTGTTAACAAAATTTTCTGTAGACTTGTGATTATTGAGGTTGAGTAAATCTATGTTAAAGTCACCACAAATAATTAGAACTTTATTAGTTTTCCCAGTAAATGTTCTCTCTATCCAGTTATTGAAGTTATCTATATTAGACCCAGGCATTCTATAAATGCAACTTATAATAACATGCTCTTTGTACAGATTTTTATCGTTATGCATTCAAGCATATTGTCAACCACCAAAGTTATTTCATCTATTACTCTAAAATTCAATGTCTTTTCAACGTATATGGCAACTCCACCACCACCGTTATTTTTTCTGTTCATATATCTAAATTTGTAACCATATAAGTGGGGTTCCCTTTTCTGTGTTCAACCATGTTTCAGATATTGTGATTACATTAAATAAACGTGGTGGAAAAGTGTGTAAATATTCCTTAATGTGGTTAAAATTAGCATACAGACTTCTGCTGTTGAAATGGATTATTGACAATTTGTCCTTGGTAGTGATGTTCTGGTTGAATTCATCCTTTGTATAAAAACAACAGGTGGTGTTGATGGTGGAGAAAAAGTTCATGTCCGAATCAATATCATTTTCCAAATCATTCAAATTATGGTCAGTGTGATCATACGTAACTGAGTCAGATCTATCCATATATGTTGTCATAATGTGTATGTTAGTGTTCACCTCCATGTCCAGCTATGTATCTCTTTTGAATTTATCCATCTCCTCCAAACTTCTGCTCATCAATACCTTTGCTTGTTCCGGGGTTCCCAGTAATTTGATAAATATCTTGCAGTTTGATGTCCATGTGTTTTGTATTTTCTTCTGCTTCCTCAGCTCTCTTGCCTTCCTGGCTATGTCAGCGTTGTTCTTGGTAAGACATTCGTTTAGAAAAACATTGGATCCTTTCTGTTTTCTTCCCTGTTTGAGTAATGCAATCTTGTGTTTTTGATTAACAAACCTCAGGATGATAGCTGGCTTGTCAGCGGCAGTTCTCCTCGGTATCAGGTGACAAGCCTCCATGTCCCTGCTATCCAGGGAAATACCTTTGGAGTGTAGGAAGTCAACAACCTGTTTCTCCGTCAAGCATAAGACCGTGTTTTGACGGATAGACCAGTGATAATGAAGTTGTTTATTCTTGTATATTGCTCCAACTCTGCAACTCGGTTCTCCAAATAACCGAGTCTCTTATCTTTTTCAGCATTTTGGATTTTCAAACGCTTTACCTCCTCAACCAGATCCAAGATATTATTTTGTTGGAGCCTCATTGCCGAAACCTCTGTTGTGAGGAAGTCCATTGACTTTTTGATTTCCTCCACTTCATCAGCTGTCAGTGTTTTTTTCGGACTCATGTCTATTCGCCTTCAACTTAAACCGTGATGAGGCTCTATTGTGAGGAGAGTGAGTGTAATCTGCATGTGAATCTTGCTTACATAACATCTCGACTTTAAAAGCTTGAACTCCACACTCTTTGAGTAGAGAAAGCTACTTTGATGAGAAGTGAAACATCTTCGGCTACAGAATAGAAATCCAGTTTTTGTTTTTTAACCTTTTTTGGATTCATGGCATCGCTGATTTCCAGATTAAGAACAGATAAACCTTGTTGTAAAACCAGATCCAATGTGTGCCCACGTTCCTGAGTGGGACCATTTACAGACTGAAATAAATTAAGACTCCATCAAATCTAAAAGGTCCTTTTACTAAAGCGTTCTCAATACAACAAACATGTATATAAAAATTCCCAATAATTAAATATTGGTCATATTTTGGCATAAGTTCAACCAAGAGATCAGAAAAGTTTAATTAAAAAAACAATCACTTCATCACATTATTGAGCCACGTAGCCAGCATACCTTTTTACATTGACCGTATTGCCTCTGTTACTACCTCACTTTGTGGCACAAAGGCACATCAAGGGTGGGTTGGCTTTGACCTCCTCACCACCTCTGTCTATTCAGAAATCACACTGAGGTGTCCAGAAGGCATCTAAGTCCCAGTCTAAGGTGCTTTGTGAAAGAGCCTACTGAAAAACACAGATTGTGACAGTAATGACAGTCCTGATGTCCCCAAAACAGAAATTCTGACTCATGAGGGAAGAACTCTGGAACTAGAGATGATGACTGATGACTCATGAACTGGAGACTCTTTAGATTTGGGAACTAAAGACTCTAACTTAAGACTCAGGGGGCTTGAGGAACTAAGGCTCGGAAAGCTTGAGGAGCTGAGACTCAGGGAGCTTGGATAGTGGAGACTTGGGAACCTTGGAAACTGGAGACTTGGAAACCTAGGAAACTGGAGATCTGAGGTGTAGAGGCACTGGAGGCTGGGACAGCTCTGATGACATGGGAGTCTCTGGAGACATGGAGCTCTCTGGAGGCTCGAGGGCTAAAGAATCTGAAGGCCATGAAGGCTTTGAGGGCTAAAGACTGTGGAGGCTCAAGGGCTGAAGGTCATGGAAGCTTGAGGGCTGAAGATTCAGAAAGGAGTGGTGACCACCAATGGAGCTGGAGGTGACGTGGAACTCTGAGCCATAAGGGTCTTAGCCTCTACGTGATGGTAACAGTGTCGGTAAGACTTAGGGTGGCTCTTCTCTGGAAAGTAGCTCGACTCTGGGGAATGGCTCAACCCTGGAGCGTAGTGGAGCATATGAAGCAAGAAGAATCTTGGAGTGGAGCTGGCACCCCAAAAGTGTGATCTCCTCTCCTCCTCATTCACGAAACAGAGGTGATGGGAGGACCTCTGGTTCACAGCTGGCCTGTTCTGGAGCTCCCACCTGAACCTCACTCCACCAAAGGCCAGGTGATATTCTTTTGTCCTCCTTCAGCCTCTGCACAGTTTTGTTCTCCTGAGCAAAAATAATAAAAATGGTGATTTGCTGCCTGCTGGGTCCTTTTTGAGAGTCCCCCATTCTGTTTTGTTTAGTGGTAGGAAGGACCTAAGAGTGCAGGAAAACACGAGGAGCTTGAGTAAAAAATAATATTAAAAAAAACTTAGATTTATTAAAGAAACAAAACGGGGAAAAAAAAGGCTGTGCTGGCAGTAACAACTTAAAAGTTAACTAAATTTAACTCAAGGAAATGCTTAGGCCAACTAGACAGGCATGAAGCAGAATGGTGGACAGCAGGTGAGTGCAGAGTGGGAGAATAAATGGACTTGGGCTAAGGAGAAGATTGGAAACAGATGGTTTAATGAAAACAGGGAACAGGTGTAGATGTGCGTGACAGAACTGAGGCACAGAAGCTGACTGAGGAAAAGTACTGAAAAATGACAAGAAACACAGGGAGGCACTGGGAACAACAAACACCAAGAAAAAACAACAAATCACAAGAAATAACTATAAGATAAACCACAAAACAGGAAAAAAAAGCACTGAAAAACACAAATTGTGACAGATAGGACCATAGACCAAAACAGCAGTAGCAAGGGGGGCGCATGGCAGAGGCTGCAGGTTTTGGAGATTCATGTCTTCGCAGCACAGGTGTAGTGGACAGCGACCCAAAGGTATAGTTGCCTGATCCAGGCCCAAAACAGGTACCAGCCAAGAGTCAGGAGGGTCCCAGAAACACTTCAAAGCAAAAGCACAGGATCCATACCGAGTCCATACAGTCAGGAAATTGTTGGAAGAACCATTGGAAGCCGCATGTTTCAGCTTCATCAACCCCCCACTGCACTTTCCTCAATGTCTGAGACACCTCCTCCAGCAAGGTGGGCCTAGAGCTCAATAGAGGAAAGCTGGTATTTCAGATAAGACTGCAGACAGAAAATCTCATTCACTGTTGTTGAACTGAACAGGCATTACAGCAAACCAAACCATTCCAGAAGTGTTTTGCAATTATAGATCAGAAGTTGGTTGACATTCTGTATAACACTGTAAAAAAACAGCAAAAATACAAAGTAGAGAGTCACAGATGACAAACCATACAGGCCAGTGCCATCTTGACCAAAAGACAAAGCCTCCATCCTTGAAGTACAAAGCCTCTTCTCTCTAAAAAGAACATGGGATTATGACTTAGGTTTGGAAAGTTGCATCTGAATGAACCACAAGACTTCAACAGTCTCCTTCAGACAGATTAGACCAAATTACCCATAATGCACAGCATATGTTAAAAGATGGTGTTGGAGGGCTGATCTTTTTGGCTAGTTTTGCAGACACATGACCTGGGCACCTTGCAGTCACTGAGTCGACTATGAACTCCTCTTTAGACCAAAGGATTCTAGGGTCAAATGTGAGGCCATCTGTCCAACAGCTGAAGCTAGGACTAATTTGGGTCATGATGCAACAGGAGAATGTTCCTAAACACAGCAGCAAATTTACAACAGAACTTGCCTCCGGGCAGTGAGGGAGAGTCTGGGGGCTGGGGGTGCCTGCGGGGCCTGTTTGGTGCCTGGGTTCCTAGCTG
>JAOXNZ010000001.1:1462941-1476297 GCA_028566095.1 Kryptolebias brasiliensis | reverse complement strand
AATTATAGCTTGGTAGGAGAAACATCTGATTTTTTTAGTGATTTTTTTTGTTTTAACTAAAATCACATTGGTTTTTTGCTCATAGGCTACACCCACATTAGCCAGTCACTGCCATATTGGTCAGTGTCCTCCTCAACATGTGTCTTTGGTTTGAGTTTCATTCAGTTGGATCAAAATCCTAGCTGCCATTTGTCCCCATTGTAAGGAGCACCCATTGTAGGTCAATATAATTGAATGGCTGTAGTAGACTTAAAATAAAAATAAAATTCACCTGTCAGAAAATTCTGAAAACATTCACTTATGACTGGCTATGGGGTGTGTACATGCACAATATTGTTTATGCCCCCAGGTTACAATTTTTCAAAAGAAAAAATGTTAATAATGTTGCTTGTATTGAATTTAATTTAAAAAATAATTATTGCTAAGACAGAACCTATTTAAACAAAAATTAAAATGAGCATGGAAAACACCCCTGCCAATTTTTATAGTGATTGGAAAAAGTGGTGCTAATATAATATCATTTAGCTCTTTACAGACCTTCCCCACCAAAGAATAAAATAATTTTTTGAAAACCCAAAGGTTTCTGTTTAGGTAAAGTTTATCTTAAGTCACAGGCCAGAAAATGTTAAGTTTTGTAGGACAAATGTGTGATTTTTAAATTTTCTTTTAATTTTGGTGTAACATCCATACACTACTTTTGCCTATCTGTATCATATTAGAAGGAAGAGCTCAGGTTGTGGTCCTAACCAAGTGTTTATATTGGTTGTAATTGATGTGAATGGTTTTTGAGATATAAACTTTTTACATTGTTAGTGTACCCTAGAGGTTGATAAATATGAAACTCAGAACACCTACGCCAAAATGACAAGTGGACCAGTGGTATTAATTTGATGTTTGTATGTCCTAAAATAGATAAGAGATGGCAATTTTTCGATCAAGCTAGCTGAAACTTGCGTAAACATAAGTCGGTCATTTAAAACCAAAACAATTTTTCCTGAACACATTTTTTTAAGCTACTACTCTAGATGTTATATATGCAATTTTATGCTGATCAGGTATGAGCCCTTGGAGGAGATCATGTTTAAAGGTTTTGAACATTTTGCTAATTAACAATGTAAGAATTTTCATGTAATTTTTCTATTGTTTTTTCCCCTCTAAAAACTAGGCTAAAAATTTAGAAGGATTGGCACTTCCAAATTTTTATAAATATTTCCTGGCACATAGATTACAATATATCTTAAAATGGATTTGGAAAACTCCTTCAGATAGTCTATGTATAGAAATTAAACAAACACTATCTAAGGAAATCTGTATCTCAGATTTATCAGCCCTTTAATTAAGCAGCATAGCTGTTTTAAAAGCATTAATATCAGGACAACTTTGACAGCCTGGTGGGAATACCTCAAAAGGAATTGGTGTTCAATTCTCCCATGCAGACGAGCACCCATTTGGAACAACCCAGACATCCTGCAAAATAAAAGGGCTTTTAACGTTTCAACATGGAGTAGCAAAGGGATAAATCATTTAGAGGATATATTTGATGGAAGAGATTTTGTGCCCTTTAATGTTTGAAAGATTCATATGTCATTGACAAACATAAAATCTTTGAATATCACCAATAAAAAACTATTATCAAGTCCAAATTTAAGAATAATCAGAAAAACAAAGAACTTCCTCCAGTAATAACTAGCCAACTTAAATTACAACCCTCAAAGTTACTCTCAAAAACTTACGTAAAACTTTCAGAAAAAGATTTAACTGTCTCACTTCCTATTTGTAAATAGGATGTTGCTTTATCTACTGGTACAGATTTTAACTTTTGAAGTCAAATTTGCAAACATTCCTGATGGTTCATACAAACAAAGCAAATCTTCTCTATATGGTATGCCTGAAATGGCACGACAGGACAAAAAACCCCGCTAATTTTCTATAGTAAAAAATTTAGTAACCTTTACCAATGAAAGGACCATAATATAGTTGTTGGGCCGAGAATTTGAGTTAGAGACTGAAATGTTTTAACCATAATAGTAGCGCCACCTATAGGTTGACACATGTAGTTTTTTTATTGTTGTATAGCAGTTAGCATACTTCAATTTTCCTATGAAAAACTTCTCAAAATCTTTGACAGTTTAGATTTTGAGAGGTTTTTCATATGAAAAATGAAGTATGCTAAAAAAAACTACATATTTGACATTATGAACATTTTTTTCTTTGAGATGCTATAAGCCATGCCCACTTTATTTGAGCAATATGACCTTTAGGTCTGACCTCATGGCAATGTCCTGAGGTCTGTGTTAAATATCATAAAAATCCAATAAGCCATTTTTGTGTGAACACTTTTTTGGAAGGATTATACTGCCCACTATGATTACTGGTCCAGTAATTCAGAATTGGCTTCCCCAACAGCAGTTTAATTTTCATCCCATCAGCTATTGCTGTTTTCAGGATATGTATTTTGCTAGCAGGTAGTAAATATTTGCACAGGGATTACTTACACATTTTTTAATCTAGTTACTTGTCCTTGAAAACCTGTGTATCTGGAATGTACATGGTGAGTTTCATGGCGATCGACTATTAAACCTCAGAGACGAAGTCAAAAGTAGGTTTTGCAAATTTTGCGATGTAGTAAAACAAACAAACATTTTAGGTGGAAATGAGTGTGGCCACGTGATTGAGTACAGTGCAGGGAAGGCGTAAATATAAGGCTTTAAATTGTGTGAGTTACAGTTTAAAAGTTACAGAGCAAAATCCAAAAACCCTAATAATAGGCACTATCATATGTCCCTAACGGTGGACATATCTGATTATTTTTGTGAGTTGCATACGCAAGCCCTAATTACCACAATGTAAATACAATCTCAAAAATTCTTTGGGCTGTAAGCATGACTTTTATTTACGGAAGAAAAATAAAAAGAATAAGAAAAAAAAAATCAGAACAGTTTCAAAAGAGTTTCATGCTCTGCTGGATGCATGGCAACACTACTGCTTTGCAGCTTTTGCGGGCTTGGACCCCTAAAAAACATTTTAATCATAGCAATAAGTACAAATACAAACAGCAGCAGAGTGAGGAAATGTGGTCAGTTTGTCTTCCATCAGTCTAAGCCTATATTAACATAACTAAGGAATAGCTGAGGAAACCCAAGCTAACCTTATCTATAGGATTTATCAAAGAGGAAAGACTCAAGCAAAGTCTTAAAATTAGACAGGGTGTTGACCTCACAGGCAGGAAATGAAGGTTAATCATATTGTTAAGATAAAAGATCTTTAATATAAAGTGAAGCTTGGTTGTTGAGAACTTTCTATATCAGAAACAGTGGTAACACTGCTGCCTCTAAGTAATAAGGTTGCAGGTTAGCCTCTCAGCTTTTCTGTGTGGAGTTTGCATGTTCTCCCTGGGCCTGCATAAGTTTTCTCTGGGTATTCTGATTTCTTCCCACTGACCAAAAAATTGCATGATAGGTTAAATGGTAACTGTAAATTGTTCCTAGGTGTGAGTAAGTTTATGAATGGCTGTTTGTCTTTGTGCATCCCTATAATGGACTTGCATGTTCCAGACACAGACTCAGTATTGCTGCAATAAATGAATGTAGGTAAATGCTATTGGAGTCCATAATCAATTAAAAATTACAAGAATATAGAGGGCAAAAATGCTAAGTCAAACCCAAAGGAACGCACTCAGAGCAATTCTGATCAATTGCCTGAGGCCATGTCTGATGTCAACCTTTGGTGTGCATGTTTGGTCTTTTTTTTAAATAAATGAAATAAATAAAAATCCTTGATGGTAAAAGAACGTATTGGTCAGAACATCTCACCTGGAAGAGGGAAACCAGGACACCTTCCTAGAACCAAGCCTGGTGAGCACCTGTTGGTTGAGCCTGGGCTTCTGGGGCTCGGCTGTTTTAAGCAAGAAAAAATAATAATTAAAGAAAGCCACCTGCAGGGAGAGTCATTGAGGCTGGGTGACATGCAAGCTGGGCACCAGGTGAGGTTGGTTCCCTGTGCATGCCTATTCCTGGTAATACACACTGGCTTTAGGTACTTGAAATGTCACCTCACCTGCAGGAATGAAGCCAGAACTTGTGTGAGGTTGAGTGATACAAACTATTTATAGTTGTGCTTACTTCTACACACAGCTGGGGCTCAGGAATCCAACTCCTGGAGAGGGGTTGAACTCTTCCCTATTCCAGAATTGCCCAGGGAGAAAACGATTGGTTCCAGTTTTTTGAAAGTGTCTTATTGACCTTTTTTGTTTCTTTTGAAGAGACTCCCTAAAACCCACTGCTGCAGCTGAGAATTTGCACTCAAACATATTAGGTAGGGAATGGGGGCCATAAAATAAGATTTTCAACAGGTGTCTCATGCTGCTGTGTTTACAGTTTTAGAACACAATAATCCTGTGCAGAATCTGTCTATTTGATTGTCCTCCACTCCTGTAACAGATTTTATGTTTTACTGTATGTTTGCACCTCTTTTTAAATTTCTGTCCTAAACTTGGTCCAATTTGCTTTCTTACTTAAACCTCATCCTTTAGTTTTTTATGATCAAAAAATACAAAGCCAACCTTACAAACCTGTTACTGGTGTAATTTTAACTTTTTTTTTTAAACACATTGTTAAGGGCATCTTGTTCTGTCTCCCCTTTTTGGTTCAAAGCACCTAAAATGTTTTCTTTAGTCGCTTCCAAATTAGTTTATTTCTGTGATAATGTTTTTCCGAGTTACATAGTGTTCAGAAGTTAGATTGAAAGCGATTGAGAGGGTCTGTGTGTTGGTAAAGCTTTTTAAGGATGCTCTGTATGTTCAGTAGAAGTGTGGCAAATATGGATTCACAAGTACACGTTGCAAAGAGTTGAATGTCTTACTAAAATGATGTGATATTACTGCTGTTAAGAGAAGAAAAATGAAAGACTGTAAACAAACCACTTGTGTCATTTTAGTTTTCCACCTAAGTTCCTGTTACACCCCAACTTTCATAAAACCAGAATCAGAGCTTAGGAATGCTTACATTAATCAGCTGCTGCCTCTACCTTAAACGCCAACCTCCCTTTTGATTGTGCTTTAGGCAAGGTTTTTGCACTCACTAATTCTTACATTTAATACTTGTTATGGTGTGGATGGATTAGCAAAAAATAGTAGGTGGAAATAGTTCTAAATCCTTTTTCCATTCACTTACTTCCCCTTCCTTGTGCAGATGATGCAGCTGACCAGCGTACGTGCCTCATCTGTGGGGATCGGGCCACAGGCCTGCACTATGGCATCATCTCCTGTGAGGGCTGCAAAGGCTTCTTCAAGCGTAGCATTTGCAACAAGCGTGTGTATCGCTGCAGCCGTGACAAGAACTGTGAGATGTCACGCAAGCAGCGCAATCGTTGCCAGTACTGCCGTCTGCTCAAGTGCCTGCAGATGGGGATGAACCGCAAAGGTAAACACAGACACAGAGGCATCCTTTCCAAATCCAAAAACATTTGTTGAAATGATTGTACTCCCAGTCTACAGATATTAGCTTATGGTACAAATAAACAGTCTTAAAAATATTTGTCATTTAGGTTAAATAAAATATGTTTAGTTGTCCTACTTTTTACATAGAGTGTAAATCATAAAACCCATAAAGGAGATCTGAAATCAAATCTCAAAATATTGACATTGCATGAATGTCATTTAGTGAAACACTTCCACAAAGCATTCCAGGGACCCATTTTTCTGAGCTAAAACTTAAATAACTTGTTTTTAGCGTTTTAGTCAATAATTGCTGAAGTGGAGTGATTTAGGGAGCTGAGTTGCCGTCCTGGGTTCTTCATGTAGTTACTGTCCCATTGTTTATTAGTGGAAATGGAAGAAGAAGCCTTTTTTGAATACAAAGAAAAGCTGGAAGACTTTGTGGAAGTAATGGATATATAACCATACCAGTATGAACCTGAACCGACAACTGGATCTCTGTAATCAAGTGAAAACTCCTCACATTTGCATTCTGATAATCATAAGAATTATCATGGCCAACAAAACAACGGGCGACTGTGTTGGGAACGTGGAATGGTGAGAACCAATTACCCCCAGATCATTGTCATGACATCAGTACATGACACTGCAAGTCAACCTAAAAAAGGCAGGAGAGAGCGGACGTTGCTAACTCAAAGCTAAAGAACAAGACTAGTACACATTCATAGCAATTTATGTGCTGCTTTGAGATTTTGAAGGATGTCATTTCATAACCAGTGAGGCACCCTTATTATTATTCTGTTCAAAATTTCTGTCTTTTTTTCATGCCCTGCAGTTTCAATATAAAAAATGCAACTTATACATCAAAACATGCAGCTCAATGGGAAATACTGTGTTATGACTTTTGATAGTGGTACGTTGCACAACATTGACAAAATCTGCAAAAAATTGCAAGAACAAAATAATGGCCATCTTTGGGGCTCTATTGCTCAGACAGACTTCACAGTCTATCTTCTATCACTTAACCGTGGTCGAGTCGCAGAGGCAACAAGTCGAGGAGGATACCCAGATATCCCTTTCCCCAGCAACACTCCAGCTCCTTCTAGGGGATCCTAAGGTATTCCCAGGCCAGAGAGGATACATAATCCCTCCAGTGAGTTCTGGGTCTGCCCCGAGGTCTCTTCCCAGCGGGATATGCCTGAAAAACCTTCAAAGGGAGGCATCCATGTGGCATCCTGAGCAGATGCCCAAACCACCTCAACTGACTCCTTTCCATGCAAAGGAGCTGCGGCTCTACTCCAAGCTGCCCCTGAAGACGTAGCTCCTCACCTTATCTTTAAAACTGAATCCGGCCACCCTACAAAGAAAGTGCATTGCAGCTTTTGGTCATGATTCAAACCTCATGATCATAGGTGAGGGTTAGAATATAGATGGACCAGTAAATCAAGAGATTTGCCTTTTGACTCAACTCTCTCTAAACCATGACTGACCACAGCAACACCCTCATTACCGTGGACGAGGCACCATCTACCCATCTCTTGCTCCATCCTATCATCACTTGTAAACAAGACTCCCAGATACTTGAACTCTTTCACGTGAGGCCCAGACTTATTCTCGACCTGGTTCATTCCACCCATTTCCAGAAGGGAACCATGGCCTTGGACTTAGAGGAGCTGACTCTCATCCCAGTTGCTTCACACTCAGCTGCAAACTGTCCAAGTGCACACTGAAGGTCATAGCCTGAAGATACCAATAAAACCACATCATTAACCCGCTCTGAGTATGAGGTTGACTTTGTGCCAAGAATGCGAACACAGCTCCTGTTTTGGTATACAGGGACATGGATAAACCTCAGGGAACACGGTCGTAAGCCTTCTCCAGCCACACTAGTCCTCCTGAATCTGATGTTTGACAATCGGTCATAGCCTCCCTTCCAACACTCTAGAGTAAAGTTTTCCTGGGAGTCTGAGAAGTGTAATCCCCCGATAGTTGGAACACGCTCTCCAGTCCCCCTTTTTAAAAATGGAAACCATCACCACGGTCTGCCACCACACAGGTGTTGTCCTGGTCCTCCATGTGACAAAGAAGAGACGTGTCAACCATGACAGCCCCACAATATCCAGAGACTTTAGTAACTCAGGGCGAATATAATCCACCCCTGGCACCCTGCCACCGGGGAGCTTTTGACTACCTCTGTGACCTCTGCCATGGTAATGGACTTGTATTCCTCCGAATACTCAGACTTTGCCTTCTCAAAGGTGGACATGATGGCCAGATTAATGAGATCCTCAAAGGGCTCCTTCCATTGCTTAACAATATCCCCAATCCGCGTGAGCAGTTCCCCACTCAGACCGCTGATGTCCACCAGTGACTTCTCTGGTTGCCCCTACGGCAGGCACCAATGACCTTCAGGCTACAGCTCCTGCAAGCCACACCTGCAATAGAGGTCCTGAACATGGCCCCCTCGGATTCCATGTCACCTGCCTCTTCCGGGACATGTGAAAATCTTTCCCGGATGTGAGAGTTAGAGATCTCACAGACAGGAGGCTCCACCAGATGTTCCTAGTTCACCCTTACTACTCGTTTGTGTTTACCAGGTGTGTCCAGCAGCCTCCCCTCCCACCAGATCCAACTAACCCCTAGGTGATGATCAATTGACAGCTCTGCCCTTCTCTTTACCTGAGTGTCCAAAGCATTGGGCCACAGTTCTGATGTCATGATTACAAAATCTATCATTAACCTTTGGCCAAGAACACAACAGTCAGAGCCTTCCCTCCTGCACTCCTGCAGCTTGAAATGCATAGAGGCAACCCTCTTGTTCACCGTGGAAAACTCCAACACTGAGGCACTCAGCTGGGGGCTTGTGAGTATCCCCACACCTGCCCGACACCTGTCTCCATGGACAACTTCAGAGTAGGAAAGTGCCCAGCCCCTCTTCAGGAGTTGGGTTCCAGACCCCATGCTGTGCTTAGAGGTGAGCCCAACTATATCTAGTTGGTATCGCTCAACCTTACACACAAGGCCCGGCTCCTTACCCGCCAGTAAGGTGGCATTCCATGTCCCTAGAGCTATTTTATGCCACTGAGACTCAACATGGCCAGGGACCCTCCCTCGCCTGCCACATAGGTTGCATGGCACCTGACCTCAATGGTCCTTCTTACAGGTGGTGTGTCATGTGGAAATGGCATCCTGTCTTTTATTTGGGCTTGGCCCAGACGAGCCCCATGAGCTAAGGTTCGACCACCAGGCACTCACCGGTGAGTTTACTCCCCACGTCCTGGCTTCAGGGGTCCCAGTTTCCCTTTTCCGGTTGAGGTACCCAACTTTAAGCAGAAATTTGGACTTTACGTGACTGAACTGGCAAATTCATATCCTTAAGGATTTTTACATAATTCCAATTTAAGTTTTATGATTTATAATTATTTTTTTACAGAATGTACAATTGACAGTTGATGTGAAACATTACAAATTTTGAGCTGTTCATACTCTCAAACCCATCTTTGGTCCTTATAGAAATTGTACATCAAAACATACAAATTTTTGTCTTCTTCCACCCAGTGTATCTCTCACTGCTATAGGAAAGTTGGCTCTCATTCACATGGTTGCGTGATGAAAATTGCGTCATTTTTGTTCGCATAGCAGCTTCTTCCACCTCTTCGCGACACAAGGCCTTGGCTGAACTTTTTCTCACCGGGGTTTGTACCAAGTATTGTGTGATTGGCCAGAGGTTGTTGTGGGCAGGTTTATGCGGAACATCCGATGAGCTTTAATGGAGTCCTTTTGCTTCTACTGCTCCCCTGAGAAGCAGCTGGCCAAGACTGTTAAAAAATATAGCCATCTTTAATGTTAATAAACACATCTGGTTGGGGTAAGGGAAGCAAAATTCTGTACAAGGACAGGAGACTTGAGAACCCGTCGGTAGGTAACCTGTATTAACACTGTAGGAGGAGGGAGGAGCTTCCTGGGACTTCTGATCCAAGTGTAAAAGGTGAGTGCGAAAACGAACGCCCTGCGATCACGTGACCACAAACTGACTTCTTGACTTCTTATGGAGTATACTGGAGCCTTTACTTTTTGGTCTGTTTCTGTTTGCCTCTCATTAACTTGGCAGTCAGACAATGAGAAACACAGGTGTGTGGTTACCATGGTGACCATAATGAGCCACTGGCAGTAGCTTTAACATTTCTTTTCTTCTTTGCTCTTTTCACACTTCTTTTACATTTTGTACAAAAAATACTTTTTTTTTTTTAGTTTAGATTAATACTAAATTATGTTGGAATTTTGAGCAGTAGCTGCACTGGCTCCGTTCAAAATTACTAGTTTACTAACATATTACTCACTGGATTTGTTAAATTAGACCCTTCAGAGGAAAGTAAAAACATTCTTTGATCAGAAGCTTCAGCTAGCTCCTGTCTGAATAAGGTTAGTACACATCGATTTTACTAGCATCAGGTCCCAGCAATTAGCTTAGTGACTCACATGTCATGAGGCTGAAGCTGCAGTCAATTTTTTAGGCCTTTATGGGAAAATACTGCCCCCTGCTGGGAAAATATGGTGATCGTTTTTGTGATCTTCCAGACTCCTTTTGTAAAATTTGTTCTCAAGACTTTATTTAAATGCAAGCTTGATATAAGGCATGGAGGAAATTTAACTCCCACTAATTAAGAAATTATTTCTAACAAAGAGGGAAAAAATATGTATAAAATACAAAGAAAACTCAGGTTATTGGCACCAATAGCAGAGTGAGGGAATGTGGTCAGTTTGTACTCTGGCAGTCTAAGACTATAGCAGCATAACAAAGGAATAGGTCAGGAAACCCAATCCAACCCTAACTATAGGATTAAATAAAAAGAAAAAGTCGACAGTGTGTCAACCTTATGGCCAAAAACTGGAAGTTGGTTCCACAAGAGAGGAGCCTGCTAACTGAAAGCTCTGCGTCCCATCCTACTTTTAGAAATTTCTAGGAACCACAAGTAAACCTGCAGTCTGAGCGCAACCTTCTCTATTAGGAAAACATAGAACAATAATATAAGATGGATCGTGATTGTTGAGAATAATAATATAATATGTTTCAGCCACCAGGTAGAGCTGTAATACTTGTTATGGATTTTCAGTGGAGCACATGTGGATTTCTCCTCTTTCTTTTCTTTTGTTTTATAGCAATCAGGGAGGACGGCATGCCAGGAGGTAGAAACAAAAGCATCGGGCCTGTGCAGGTAAATCAGCTGTTAATTTGGTGACACACTTTGACCTTCTTCCACCAAAGAATCAGTCTACACATACAATCCTGGCTCTGCTTCAGAGATAGCTCACACAAAGTGAGTACATTAAGAGGAAGAGGCTTCCACCTAAATAAGAGTTTCTAAGAGTTTGAGTGCTGTGGAGCTACTCGTTTATATGCTTGTGAAGTTATGAGAATGAGCCCTGACCTTGTTATATTACCAATCATGCAGCCACTGATTATTCCCATTCAGCCTTTGCTTAATTGTTAACAGTGAAAAGTGCGTAAGTGGTCAGAAAAATGTGCGACATGAGGATAAGTGCTGCAGAGCCTCTATTCATCCGAGTGATGTGGTCGATTCATTCCTGCTCAATTCAGCTGTTGAAAACACAGAAGCATCCGCCTCCATTAAGAGATGCCTTTATTTCCAAGCTGAGCTGGAAGGAAGACCTTTCTCTCATTAATATGGAATGAATTGCCTGTTTTGGTTTGTGTGCTGAATTGATAGAAATGAAAGTGAATTGACCCCAGTCATAGATACAGGACACCACATTTTCTAGGACGGTAAGGCTTTTCAACAGGGCTTTTGTTAGTGATTCTGCTTCCACTGACCTACAAAGATTCTATTATTTTAGGTGTGGGCACCAATCAGTAACACACTGTCCTTCTCTCTCTATACTGAGTCCATATTTCATTGTGTGCTTGTGTCCTTGCTCCACAGTGTTTGAGTGAAAAGCATTGCAGTACTCATCAATGTTAATCAATTAAACTGTGGCACATAGGGATTTTTGTTATATGTGCTCTAAGTGAATGTGTGTGTGTTTAGATCACAGAGGAGGAGATAGAGCGGATCATGTCAGGACAGGAGTTTAAGGAGGATGCCCCCGAGCACACCTGGGGCAATAATGGCGACAGCGACCACAGCTCTCCCAGCAATGGTGCCTCGGAGGGCAATCAGCCGTCACCCGCCTCCACTCTGTCATCTAGGTGAGTTGCCCATCTGATCTGTTCAAACACACAGTGCCGGCACTCTTCCCATTTACTGAGATAAGGATTCAGCCCTGACAGCCGTACACCTGCCCTTGCTCTCATCTCACCTAGAACTCTATTAAAGCATTAAGCAGCCAAAGAATGCCTGATTATGCAGCTACTCATGCTTGGAGATGATAGCGCTATCTGGTTTTCTTGTCGTGAAGTTCAGTGAATTGTCTGCACTCATCAAGGACAAATATTGTCTACTTACAGGCATGACAGCATTTATTTTAGTCTCACTCTATGTAAACATTAGGTTTATCTTGGGAGTTACAATGTCTGATAACTATTCAATGGGATAGCTGTTTATCAAACTGAATCTTAGTCGAACAATCCCAGAAATCTTGTGTAACGTGGGCTTTGGTATGTAAGCGCAAAATTTAAGGTTTTGTCTACAAGTTTGTGAAAAATGCAAAGATTTTTAATAGATAAGAAATTGTCACTCTACGAGATAAACATTAAAAGTTAAAGAGATGCCTCAAAGATTAAAGTGATAGTTTGGTTATTTTTGAAGTGATGTTCTGTCTATTAGTTATCAGTAGTTAGAACCTTATCATCTGTGACATCAGTCATAGAGCACAAAGTATGGAGAAAAGGGCAGTAATCTTTCCCCAGGCCAGGCCAATGGCAAACTAAATGAGGGTTCTATACTTTTATCCCTTTTCAGGCTTATAAAAAAATTGTTTCTCAAAAACAATATATCAGTGTAATAGAACAATACATTAGCTCATAATAAACCTCTACACTTTTGCATGACATCGTTTGTTTAGTTTATCACTGTTTTCTCAACTAAACAACATCTGTGTTACAATGAGAATGTCAGTGTTTAACGCATGATGAATTTGCAGCCAAAGCACTGTCGGCATATACAGTCTATCTATGCTGAACACATATCCATGTGCATAATATCACAGACGTTTTCCGGTGGAAAAAACAGCAAAAAAAATGGTGACATGCTTAAGTGTAGAAGTTTAATATTAGCTATGTAGCGTTCTTTCACACTACTATGCTGTTTTTCAGAAAGACTTGTTTTACAAGGCTTAACAGCAGACAAACAAACAAATAAAAAAAAACAACACAAACAAAAAAAAAGAACAACAACAAAACAAACCCTTGTTTGGCTAGCCATAGGCTTTAGGAAGACTTTTACCTATTTCTCCACTTTGTGCTCTATTACTGATGTTACAACTGAGAAGGTACTAACTACTGATAACTATTGGACAGAACATCACTTAAAAAATGACCAGACTATTCATTTAAGGAGTTCAGCTATCACTTTCTATGGTCAGAGCAGAGGTGAGATAAGACAGCATTTAGCATAGCACTGTTTCAGAAAGCAACTGGTAGCCAGATGCTGGATACATGCATGTCAACTATATTTTCCCAACTTCATTCAGTGTATGAACAATTCTGTGTGACCTTTTACACTTTTGTGCTGCCAGTCGATTTGTAGAGATGAATGGCTACACCGCGGCCCTCAGGGACCAGTACATCAACACCTCCATGTCCACACACTACCAGCTCCTGCCTCACCTTTTCAGCTACGCTGCTCAGTCGGGTCTGTTGACCCCCCAGCCTCGCAACCTTTACCCACAATCCCACCCTCTGGTGCTGCAACTAGTGGCTGCTGAGGACCTGGCCCCCCTGACCACTCCTATGCTCATAGAAG
>JAOXNZ010000001.1:1444249-1457545 GCA_028566095.1 Kryptolebias brasiliensis | reverse complement strand
CTGTGATGGACTTGCGACCTGTCCAGGGTGTCCCCCACCTCTCACACAGTGACTGCTGGAGATAGGCACCAGCTCCCCGTGACCCAGAAAGCAGAAGCGGGTAAAGAAGATGCATTAGTCAAAAATTTTAGTGTAAAACTCTGGCATGAAAGGCAGCAGGTGATATTAATTTCTCCAAGGTACTAGATACTAATTATTAAATGTAGACTCCTGGAGATGTGCCAATTAAATTTTTCATTAAGAGAATGCCAATATGAAGAGTTAAATGGTCCACAATATAAAAATAAGTTCCTACAACAGAAAACGTTCAACTCTCTGAGCCCAGTATCTCTGAAAGGGTTTCATATTTTCCTCCATCACAGCAGGGACATTATTTTTGTTGGTTGTGAGCCAGCGAAGTAGTGCATGAATAAGAGGCTGTCCTCAGGACAGAGCTGTGGCTAGCACTGTCTGGCATACAAAATATATGCATGTTGACTCAAAGGTAGACACGGATGTGTGGGGGCTCAGAGTTTGTTCTTCTGTAAATCAGGTCTAAATCTTTTGACCTCATGACACACGTTCCCCTAATATACAATAGTGCTCTTCCTATTTGGACAGTTCGCATTTGAGTTGAAGGTTTTTAGGAGTGGGTGTCTGATTTACAGCAGCATCGCTTAAGTTTGTCAGATAGATTAGAAGTGAGAGAGACAGGGAAGTGATGATGAGGGAAATTAAAGTTTTCTGTCTTCTTGAGAAAGCCATGGGATCAGCAAATGTTCTTAAGCTCTTCAAGTTGATCTGGCATGTTCCCTCCCTTATTTTTGCCTTGTTCACTGAAGCATGTAAGCTTAAGATAAATGCACTGAGAGGATTTCACATTATTGTTCACTTTGAGTTTAACAGTTTTCATGTCCACATTAAATCAGTAAAATAAAGCAATCTTCTGTTTCATTTTTGAGTTGTAGAGTTAAAATGGGAATAAACACTGAAGGTAGTATCCCACTAAACTGTGACCATTAGAGACTACTCGGTGACTCAAAATTGTGAGAAAACGGGCAAATTTTATGTTGCAGTCTCACTAAATTCTGAGTGTTTGCAACCAAGTGAACAGTGAAGCCATGTTTTATGTGGCCAATGTTGAAATTTATTTTTGTGTGTGTGGTTTGCAAAACTATTCTAGGTCATGCAAATGATTTCATTGCCCACCTCCACCCACACGGTACCCATCTCAGCCTACTTTATATCCACCTTGGCAGCTATTGTCACTCTCGCAATTTATCAGCACTTCACTAAATTTCTTCAGTTTGACATCCAAAGCATTGGTGGGGGGTACCCTCATGTAACATGCACATAGTGGTAGACCAGAGTGTGGCAGAGCAGTAGGGCTGCAATGCTCCCAGTGGGTGCCCCTACTGCCCCCTGATGGCACACAGAGAGGCTGCCCACCTGTACCAACCGAAGCCTACCTCTAGGATCCCCAACAAAAAAGTGCAAGTGGATATTGAAGGTCTCTGTTTCGAGTTATTTATTGTCTCTCATTGACAGGATGGCTGTTCTCACCTTACTTGTCATCATAGCGTATCACACACTTTAAAGGATGAATGATCTGACTTTCTGCCCCTGTGAGACACAACATCCACTACTTTCTATCTTTGTTTAGGATTTAATCAACTGGAGTACACTTTTGAAAATGACATTATCATCAGTGTGGTTTTTAGACCAGGAGACTCATGTACAAAGCCTTCCATGGATTTTTTTTACTGAAACATGACATATGCTTACATCAAGAAAATTGAGCACACACACAAATTCCAAATGTATTAAATGATGTGCATGCATAAATCCAAGCACATTTCCTTTGTACATCCTGATTAATGTGGAATTAAGTGCACATGAGACACCTCCCCCGATACACTTCTGTTTAAATATGCAAATATTGTAGATGCAAAAATGCTCTGCATTGGTTATTTTCCTCTCCACCTGATCAAAGATTATGTCTACATGCAGGAGGATGAGGAACTTTACGGAATGTGAGTTGGGAGATACCTAAATGAGATTTAACCTCCTGACACCCTGCGTCCTCGTACAGGTCATTGCATTGAAAAAATGCACACCACACAAAAACTTGGGTCTCAGGAGGATAAGCGTGTCAAAGCATTGTGTTTGGCATGCTATCCTTTGGCATTAGTGCTGAGTGCAAGAGGAGTGATCTCACGATGATCTGACCATCCGCCCCTGTGGGACGCAGTTTCCACTACCCCGTCCACCAAAGCTGCCCACCAAGATCATGCTGAAGTTGTCAGTGCTGTTAAATGGACTGACAGATGAGGCCAAGGAATTTCAAACTTTATTTGAGAATCTTCTCTGGATGGGAAGCATCTTTAGCTACAGAATAGAAGTCATATTGCTTTATGTTTTAAAGCTTTTTTGATTTTTAATGTCCTGGATAACTGAGAATCTACCCCAGGGAACTTTAGTCAGGTGTTTTACTGACATAAACCACATCTGGCATAAGGATTATGTTTGGGGGTGAACAAGATTGATGTGCAACTGGGAATTAATAATAGGACAATTAAATTATTTTAATCACCAAGGAGGTACCCATCCCACACTGTGCCAGCTTGTAGTCTGTTCTCAATCACGCTGTTCATTAAAATAAATGAGTCATGCATTGAACCAGGCCACCTCACCACAGTGAGGTTAGTTGCATTTGTACATCTGGCTGACATACAGCTAAGATGGCTTGGCTCAGGGTAAACTGGTAGAGTCCTTACTCTGAAATGCCCCAGTTGCAAGGAACCCAAGTGTGGTCACCAGCATAACTGACCACTGTTTGTGTGTTTCATCCACTAGCTTCAGTGAAGATGGAATGGAAGTGATGGAGAGGTTGATATATCTGTTTCGCAAGTTCCATCAGTTAAAGATCAGCAATGAGGAGTACGCCTGCATGAAAGCCATCAACTTCCTCAACCAAGGTAACAGCAAACAGTTATCTCTGAATTAAACCTTTTCATTGCTTTGCTCCCTCACAAGACTGTAATGTACCTGTACCTCATGCAGATATTAGAGGATTGTCCAACATCTCCCAGCTTGAGCAGCTGAACAGGCGCTACTGGTATGTGTGTCAGGACTTCACTGAGTACAAGTACCCTCACCAGCCCAAACGCTTTCCTGAGATCATGATGTGTCTGCCTGAGATCCGCTGCATTGCAGGTAAGACCTCTATGTGCTGCGAAGGCCATTGGTAGCATGATGATGGCTGCCTTAATGTGCAGGTAATTTCCAAAATGCATTTTTCTTCAATTTTTTTTCTTCAATTATTATTGACAGAATGTCATTAGAGAATCCAATTCAACAGTACAATGATGAATTTATTAAGGGTGTAATGGTACACCTAAGTGACGGTTCAGAAGGGGTTCAGTACAACTAGAAAGAGAAACAAATGCCAAATGCTAGTTGAGTGTTTTTAGCTTTATTTATTTTTTGTTTTGTTTTGTTTTTGTTTTTTTTAACAGACACTAAGACTCCCAGAACCATATATTAACTCAAGCTTATTAATGGGGATACTCTAGGGTAGCAGGTCAAAGAGCAATGTAGGATTTGTCAACTGGTGACTTCACTATAAAATAAAAAGTCATCGTCTTATTCATCCAGTTGAAGATAAGTTAAGTTGTGTTCTATAGACCATGTATCAAACAAAACCTTCAATAAACCCCAACACTGAAAAGTATCGCTTTATGTCAAGAAAATTGTTCAAAAAAGTGCTGGACACAGTGCATCTAAACCCATTTATGTGTATATCGTTCACTCAGAAGTGGAAAGTAGCGAAATACATTATTTGTGTTCCTGTATTTGAGTATGAATTTTTTGTACTTTGTTTTTAAATTAATTATCGATACTTGAGTATGTTTTATTTCAAGTATTGTACTTAGTTGCATTTGAAAACTCATCCAATACTGAGTAAAAGATGTGAATGTAAACGTGAATTAAAATCAGGAGGAGAAAAAAAAAGATGTGCACCATAACGCTTGCAGTGACTGGATCTGTTCGTTACCAGTCTTCCAGGGCTCAGAGCTGTGGTGTGGTTCTGATGTCCCCGCCATCGTTGATCTAGAACTGGTGGGCATGCCGCACTGTCCCGTCCTCTGTGCAGACCTCCGAGTGGTACTCTGTGCGCATGTCTGAGCCACAAGCTGCTCCTTCCTACTCACAAACAAAAGATGGATTGTCCACTTCATCCTCAAAGTCCTCACTCTTTGTCTCAGAGTTTCCCTCCTCCATCTCAAACAAAAGCTGCAGTGCTTGCTCCACATTTAATAATCTTTGCATTGTTAAGAGTTTACTAAAAACAGTTTCAATGGCTGTAGCAGGAAAGACACCGCCTCACAGAGTTTCTGTTTTACTTTGTGTCGAAAGTGTGAACTTGAAACTATACACTAGTTTTTAAATTGTGTTAATAGGCAAAAAAACCTGACTTATGACAAATAATTTATGCTACATCTTTTTCTACAAATAATTTATGCTACATCTTTTTCTGAAAATTGTCATATTTGGAGCACATCAGTGCAGGACACAATAATTCTGAGCTAAATGCATCGCAAGGAGGAAGTAACTGCAACCCCGCTCCACTCTACCCCCCTACAAACCACACCAAAAAAGAGACATAGCGATACCTAAAGTGAGTTTTGAGTTAGAGAGATTTGTGGTATTTAGTGTTTTTAGATCATTCAGTTAGGGTATAGTGTGGTATGTTTAGTGTGGTCAGTCTTTGTAAGATACTGCGATTAATCCTCAAGCTCTCAGGCCTCAGGAACCAAACTTGAAGTGAAGTAGAACCGCCCATGTGAAAAAAAATATATATATTGAAAATTGAAAACAAAACTGACATTGGATTTTTCTTTTTAGAAACAGAAAAATAATGCATTTATTGTAGTCATAGATAGTGGTTTATCCTCCCATACTTTTCCTGCTGGGATCCAGCGTAAAATCTCAATAATCAAACTTTTGTTTTTAAGTGAGTTATAATCTAGTGTGTTTTTGAAAATATCTACGAAAAAGAAACTGATCAAAAGTGCTGCATGTTTGATTTTCCTCACAGGGAAGTTGGTGAACGTCCCTCTGGAGCAGCTCCCACTCTTGTTCAAAGCAGTCTTGCACTCCTGCAAATCCAGCTTGACCAGCTACAGAACCGGCCCGTCACCCTGCGTGACTGCCTCTGCCGGAAACTAAGCCCCCCTCCCCCCTCCTTTGACTGCTCGAGTCAAGGGACCAGTCTCTCCTCCTGTGAATGTGACAAGCAGCTAGTTTTTTTTATATATATTTTTCTTTATATATTTATTACACGACAGAGCTGAATGTATGCTGATTTACACTGTGCACATGCTTCTGTACAAAACAAATGCTCGAAGATGCATTGGTCTTTGGAGTTTACAAGTGTATTTCCAGTTTGCTCAATGTGTCGATGTTGCCATTGTTACACTAGACTTTAAAAAGAAGTTATTTTTTTTCAGACAGGGCAGCAAGGCACATTAGTGATTTTTATGACTACCTCAGGAAGATCTCGTTGCTATTTTCAGGTACACTTTCTTGCTTTTAAATGAAGAGTGGCCCAGTCTAAAACCGAACTTGTGGATGCTGTGGCATCTCAATCAGAGACTGAATGTTTAAATGAGCTGCAAAAATCAAAGTTCAAAAACACAGTGTCTTAGATACACTGGAAATGCAAAATTAATTAGAAAAATTTTAGCTACTATATATGCATGGACTCTCAGATATCCTGCTTACGGGAGGCAGTCCTGTCAATTAACATTCCATGAGTTAAAGTGACAGTTACTGGATATGTGGGAACACCAAAAAAGGAGCATACGGGTATTTTTACAATCATGAATTTAGGATATAAGGCTTAATTGCAGGGGAAAGAGAGGGTAGCTAGGTTTGCTTTTTTTCTTTCCCCTTGACCAAATTGTTATGCAATGCTTTCTTCACACACCCACTGATGGGTAGGGAGCTGACAGCTCAACCAAAGAAAAGAAAAGAAAAAAAAGTATTTCTTGTCAATGAAGGATCAGGATAAGAAACGAATCAATATGTAACAAAGGGGAGACAAGTATGTCACTGGAATTCATTCTTAATGCTGCTAAACATACATGTTGTGCACACATGCAAAGTAGACATGGACAAAACATGGGGTGTCTTAGCCAGTCATCAGTGCACCATACAAACTCTTGCTTAATGTGGTTAAAGTGGCTGTTCATGGAACTACATAATCCTCAATATATTCTGGCAAACTGATAACTCACAATGCACAAGCTGCATGGGTCAAAACATTTAAACAAACCGCTAAACCTCCAAGAACCAACTGAGATGATCTTATCCAGCTTCAGAATAGGTTGTCTATTGAAAGGTTCTGGCTAGTAGAGCTTTTGAATTGACGAACTGGTACAATTTATGTTGAGCATGAACACCAGAGACACTCAGGGCAAAGTGAAAACAATCAGGCTAGTTTTAGAAGCGAAGTTGACCTAGAAGTCAACAGCTACATTTTTATTTTATGATAGGCTCATTGTTAACAGCATCTCTCTTTAACCTGACCAAGAGTTAATCTGGTGTGACTGACAGCAGCCTCAGTGAATCCAGACTTAAGTGAAGGGAATTTAGGTTACTTGCCTCTGGATTGAATCCACTCTGTGACACATAAGCACAGTGTCTTACAAAACATAGCCATAGGAAATGGTCTCATTTTGAAAGTATGAGATGATCATTTTAGACCACTGCAAGGGTCCTCGTGGATCCTTTGAGGTTTTAGCCATTTTATAATGTGCGAGCAATTAGAAGTGCAGGAAAAATGCAGTCCTCGCAATGACTCTTTTTTTTTTTGCACACGCCAGTGAGGTTCAGAGACCGGGACGCATGATTGCGCCTACTTCCCACCCAGTGTGTTCCTCTCACAGGTCCCTGTCGACCTGGATTTAAACAGGGTAAAGTGAGTGTTATGTATTGCAGTAGTTCTTCAGTGACCATGCTGATTTACCTGTAGTGTTAGTAGACGTAGGTTCTAGGACATTGTAGGTTGTCTTGTAGGAAATTGTTTTTCTTAAATTTTTTTTTTCTCCTTATTTTTGCTCAAGGTCCCCACCCCACCAGCCTTTTATTCAGAGAAAGAAGATTTAGTCTGAAGGTGAGGCAGGCAGGATGATTTTTTTCTCTCATGGCATTGGTGATGGGTGGCAAGAGATGGCGGTATCTTGAGAATGTTGCAGCTTCTTTGTTATCAGTTTCTCTGCGTGTAGTTGTGACAACGCCACCAGTCCAATGCAGCAATCCTCTTTCAAAAGCTTCAGACAACCTCTTTCAGTTAGATATTTTAAAAATTGCATTTTTATGTATCTCTGAAGTTACTGTTAGTTTTTTTTTGTTGTTTTTTATGGGTTTTTTACATTTTTGTGAGGGAATGAGAGCATTTCCTATTATTTTCTAAACTTCAACAACAATTCTTAACAATTTTTTTCTTTTTTTTCCATAACTCATTTCCTTGTTCACAGTATTTAAAAGTCAAATAATGTCACAGTTTATATTAGCAGTACTGAAAACATGAAGTCTGGTGTTTTGTTGTAAATTTCACTGATATCAAACCTCTGTTCATTTGGAAAACACAAGAGTAACTGCATCAGGACTCAGATAAAAACATTTTTCACATAAGCAAAAAAATACATTTAATTTCTCTCCTCTTGTGTCCACATTTCATGTTTTGTTCTATTTCTTGAAAATCTGCCTCCATTCTTGAAAAACAGTTAAATGGATTTTTTTTTGTGATGTTCACATAATTAAAAAAATCTTTATTATCTGACAAAAAGCAAGCTACACATGCTTTCTATATATATATAAAAAAATCTATTAATCTTCATTGTGTTGGTCTGGAGACAGAAATCTTAGAACACATAAAACCAACTGCATGGTTGTATAAAACTAGCAAAACATAAAAAGCTATTCATATATTTTCTTTTATTGGCCTTCTGGTGACCTGACTTTTACGTGACATAATCTTAGGGTAGATAATTTTATGTAACAAATGTCTAAGCAATGAGACATGATTTAAATAGAAAAAAAATCCCCCTTCATTTCAGTCTGTCTGTATTACCAGGAAACTGTCACAAAAACTTCCCAGTTGTCAGAGGCTTCTTGTCTGCACAGAAAGTTGATGTTATAGGAAATGTTTGACCAAATCATAAAGGGTTTCTGTGTAAATGTTAGGAAAAGTTAACATTTTCCTGTAGCTCTGTAAACGACCTCAAATTTGGAGAAATGGAGTTTAGATTTGATAGGACTGATCAACTCATAGCTAGTCTGAATGCAGCTAAGACCAAAGTGAATTGTTGGCTTTTTGAAGTAGGTCCTAACTTCAAAATTTTGAAAGTTATTTCATAGATTTTTACTTGCCATTGGTTTCACATCACACAGTTATTTACATCGTATTCCATGGTTATTTGCAAGCATAAATAGCACCAGCAGTATCAATTTGTAGCACTTCCAGGGCATCCAGGGGTCACAAATGGCAGGAATATTTCGGCTGAAATAACTGTGTAGTGCAAAATTGGTGGTAGTGTAAAGCAGTGTTTCCTAAACTTTGCTGCTTTTGGCCTACAAAATAAAAGTTGCTGACACCCATGACCCAGACTATTTGGCTGAAATATGCAAACCTGACTAATAAACAAATAGTATTGTCAAACATTATAAAAAGTTTTTATGCATTTATGACCATTATTTCTATTTCTTTGTAACAATTTAAGCTAAATATATTATTGGCAACCATTTTTAAAGTTAATTATTCTTAAGATCCCATACTTGGTGTACTGACCCAAACTTTGGGAAAAAAATTGTGTAAAGGTTTATAAAATTGTGTTTGCTGTGTGAACGTTTGAAGATCTGAGCTGTTTTCAGATAGCAGAAATCTGCTTTGGAAGTGGGCCCATTTGGATTGTATTGATGAGCTAAATTTAGCCCTTGGCAATACTTAGCTAAGAGCCAAACTGAATGGACCCACTTTTAAAGCAGATTTCTGCTCTCTTAAAACAGCTTTAAACTTCAAAAATTCACAGCAAACACTATTTTTAAAAAACCCAACTAACATTAACATTAGTTTCACTGTACAAGGTTATTTCAGCCAAAATATGCAATTCCTGCTGGTTGTGACCCCTAGAATTGCTGCATGTTGCTACTGCTAGTGCTATTTATGCTTGCAACTAACTATATAAATTATTTTGTAATGTGAAACAGATGTCAGTGTAAATGTTTTTAACTGGATCTGTTGTGAAATTTTGGAGATTGTAGTTGTTTTAAGGCATCAGTGATCTACTTTGGTCATTGCTGCTTTCAGACTAGCTATTAGCTCATCAGTCTGTCGGACTTAAACTCTGTTTGTTCAAGCTCAGGCTGTTTTAAGAGCTGGTACAATATTAGTTATTTATAACTTTTACACAGAAACGTTTTTCAATATAGTGTAACTTGTCCTTTAAATGTAGGTTACTGGAGTAACGTTCAGGGTGACAGACAACAATGTGGCCTCAGGATTATACTAAACATCATGACTGCTGAAGAATTTTTGTGTTTCACTGTAGCAGCTGATTAGTACCAAATAAGACAACACCTTACTGCTTGACCTCTCATTACATGATTCACACATGTTGAAAAAAGTCTGTTATGTTTCATGTTTTTTTTTATGCAGACAAGATGTTTGTAATTTCTGTACTGAAACTACCTCTTTATTTGTCATTGTCTTTATTTTTTTTTCTTCCTATTTATTGGTTTCATTGCAACAATGCTCTGTTTTGTTTCACTCAGTGATGTTTTAAAACTCATGTCAAGCTCTGATACTTGGCTTTTTTCTTAAACGCATTGCCCCATGTTCCTTTTTACCTCAGACACTCCTGCGGTGTGTTGGCAGCTTTTATTTTTACCAAACCCTCAAACTCTCTTCACCACCCCACCCACACCCCACACTTCCCCATTTTTACTTTGCCTTTCGTTGAATTAACGCCATCTCATATTTGCACTCCTGCCCTCTTACCATGATCCAAAACTGAAGATGAAAGAATGTCAATGACAATGTCAGTGTGCTGATGCAAGATGCATTCTTGCTGCAGCTTACCGGTGCTTATTTTCTGCGGTGACCTTATAAAAGTGCGTCTTGTTATCTCATGAATGGCTGTTTGCTATGTACATTATATTCTCTACATCATGATATGCCTCTGTGTGTGTGTTTTATATTTTCTTTTATCTCCATTGTGTTTTCTGATTGTTGATCACTAGTAAGGCAGTTCAAGGTGACAGAGCACAATCATATCTGACTCTGTCTACGCTGCTTGTGATCGATTATCAATCAGAGATTGGAACTGTGGTCAAACTGACATCTGCTTGTGTTAACGTGCATTCATCTGATCGTGTGACCCTGGCACTGTGTGGCACGAGACCACAAATACTCTGGAATCAGTGTTATCACTGAAGCAGGGCTCACATGATGTGGAAAATGACAACACCCAGTCATGTTTTGGTGCTCTAAGAGCCTGGTCTTGCTTTTTAAAGCTGCATTCAGCATTTTAATTTTGCCCTTTCAATCACTTTTTGCCTGAGCTGATAGGCTATCTTCCATTTTAAAGGACTAGTGTTACAACTGACGTTTGTGGTATTTTAAAAGGATAGTTTGTTCATTTCTGAAATGATGTTCTGTCAAATAGTTAGCAATTGTTAGTACCTTATCAACTGTAACATCAGTCAAAAATGGAGTATGGTGAAAAGGGCAGACGTCTTCCTCCAGGCTAGACTAATAGCTAGCCAAACTAGGGCACTTTTAAAAAAAATCTGCATCAAGGCTTATAAAATTACTTTTTAAAATGACATGCCAGTATGAAAGAACTCTATTAGCTAATTTAACATGGAACCGTTTAGTTTGTTGCTCTTTTTTCAACTGAAGAGCGTCTGTGTTACTACACAAATGCATGTGTGCTGAGCATGGACTGTTATAGGGCGATGGTACAGCGTAAACAAAGACTAAACAAATGATGTCATGCAACCGTGTAGTGGTTTATTATTAGCTATTGTAGCATTCTTCTACACAGGTTTGTTGTTTTTGAGAAAGAGTTGTTTTAGAAGTCTGAAAAACAATTTAAAAAAAGGGGCACGTTTGGATAGCCATTAGCCTAGCCTTGAGGACTTCTGCCCTTTTCACTGTACTCTATTGTGTATGACTGATGTCTCGGCTGATAAGGTACTAACAATTAAAAACTATTTGACTGAACATCACTTTAATATAACCAGACTACAATTAAAGTGTCCTTTCCATCAAGAAGCCATGTTTAACTGTAAAGTTTTCCAGTGTTTGGTTACTTTTATGTTGCAGTGTTCAGACATTTTACTCTCTGTAATCTCAGTGATGAAAAAGTTATTAGAACTAGGAATTATCTTTTCTTTAAAAGCAGACCAGCATACGAGTCCAATTGTGGTGCCGTAGCACTGTCAGAACCATGTTGTACAGGAGCACAAGACGAGAGGAGTTTGAGGGATGCAAGAGTTTAAAAAATGTTGATTCATCTCAGGGAAGAAATAGATTTACAGAATTTAATCAACTGAAATGTCTTTTTGTTATGAAATTTCTTGTCTGTTCTTGTTACTGTAACTACCTGTGAAGAATGTGATCCATTACCTGTTAAAAAGCATGTTTAGAATGTGTTAGGACATGAAATCAAAATAAATGTGAACGTTATGCAAGTGCAACCAGGCTGTTCTTTGTTTTCTGTTTTTAGCTTTCATTTGTAGAGGAAATGTTTAGTTATTGGATGGACAAATACAGTGGATTCATTTTTGTAGTCAACCCAAATCAACATGGCTCCCACAGTTAATTGGCCTTAACTAACTCAAAAATGGATACAACAGTCAATTTTGATCATTTTCATGTGGTAGTAGCTGAGAATAATTCTAAACACATTCTCTGAATGCTGACACATCACATTAGATTAAAACTGGCATGAAAGACTCCAGGTAAAAGCAATCTGACTGCTAGGCCTTTATAATGTTTTCAAATTTTTGCAGCAGCTGTTGACTTTTAGGGATTTTATTTACTTTAACTGTAAAAGCAGTAATTTAGCTATCTTGAGTTTTAATGGATTCCCTTTGAAATTATAAATTCTACATATTTTAAGTTTGATCCACTTTATTAAGTAAACCAGAAGCTCTGTACAATGGTGGCCACTAGGAAACTATGACAACCATATATCATAAATGTTTTCCAAGCAGCATGAAAGTTGGCTAATCAATTGTGGGGCGAGTTAGGCGGATGGAGGCACAAATAGACCTCAGGATTGTTCCTCCCTAACAGCCTTTAAAGCATTGATGTGTGTTTTGGGCCATTACAAGGCTTGTTGATTTGTGAGTGTTATTTGCCAAGTTCACAGGCATTCTGAGGGATGTGTGATGGTGTGTGATGGGGCTTGGACCACAATCCTAATTGTATCCAGTTCAGTTTTTTTTTGCATGTTACACTGCATAGGAACACTGTTAATTATATAACAGCTGGCCAGTGATCAGTGCAGCCATGTCATTTATGCACACAACATTCATCAATATAACAGAATGACATGATCTGAACAATGGCTAAAAGGCTCACATACCTGCAACATATTCTTCTTTATACCACCAAGGCTGAGAGAGAAACACATTGGAGCAAAGATATGAGACAGGTAAGTAATTTTACTTTTAACATATAGTTTCCATTCAAGTAAAGAAAAAAGGAAACAATGTGGAAAAATAAAGTATAAAGTATGATAGGTATCGTACTTCATGTGTTATACATGTATAAACATAACCATGTTAAACATTAAGTTTACGCTGACACAGAAACATGTGTTCATTTTGCAGCAAACTGATGCATACAGTGACCTGAAAGAGTATTCATATCCCTTGAACTTTTCCATATTTTGTCACATTACAACCACAAACTTCAAAGTATTTTACTGGGATATCAGACATCAAACCAACACAAAGTAGAACATAATTTTGAAGTGGAAGAAAAATGATTTGTGGTTTTCTAAATTTTTTACAAATAAAAATCTGAAAAGTCTGGTATGCATTTGTATTCACCCCCATGAGTCCATTCTTTGTAGGACCACCTTTGGCTGAAATTCCAGCTGCAAGTCGTTTGGGGTTTGTCTCTACCAGCTTTTTTTTTTTAAATAGCTCAAACTCAGTCAGGTTGGATGGAGAGTGTTTTTGAACAGCGGTTTTTAAGTCTTGCCACAGATTCTCATTTGGATTTAGGTCTGTACT
>JAOXNZ010000001.1:1316640-1328406 GCA_028566095.1 Kryptolebias brasiliensis | reverse complement strand
TTAAAATTGTCCCTAGGTGTGAGTGAGAGTGTGAATGGTTGTTTGTCTTGTTTGTCTCTATGTGGCCCTGTGATGGATTTGCAAGCTGTCCAGGGTGTCCCCCGCCTCTCGCACAGTGACTGCTGGAGATAGGCACCAGCTCCCCGCGACCCAGAAAGGAGAAACAGGTAAAGAAAATGGATGGATATATCAAAGTGTTATTTGAAGAATAAACTATGCTAAATTCAAACCTGTCATTACCAAACATAATTTCTTTGTTTTTAAACCTTTGTTAAACATCACACTATCTTCTAATTATTCTCTTCTCAAATATGGCTTTTGGTTTGTTTTAATAGAGAAGGGTTTGTTTTTTTTTGCAGAATCTTTTAGGTTAAAAGGACATTGAAAATTGACCAACTAATATTCATGAAATATTTCTTTGCTTGCGGTTGCAGGTGGAACTATCATCCATCATGTCCCAGGGTGAGGCTACCCTATCCAGTCTGGTCCAGAGAGGTCAGGAGCTGGCAGCGAGGCTGCGGGCACTGCAGATTGACCGCAGAGAGATTGCCTGTCTCAAGTTCCTCCTGCTGTTTAATCCCAGTGAGTAAATCTCACAGCTGTGTTTTACCACTGCAGTTAGAAATGGCGCAACAACAAAGAAACACTTTCAGGTTTAAAACAAGTATCCTATTATTGCTATTCATGTTTAATACATTAAAATATTTCTCAACGGCAATGTCAAGATTTTATTGCCTGCTGCCAAATGCAAAAAATGATAATGTTTTTGTCTGTGTGTGCATGTGTGTCCTCATTTGGCTGTACATGTACACCTAATTAATTTGAAGCTAATCCTATTCGTGGTGGCCGACACAACTAAGCAACCTTATCAAACACAAAGATGGCTATAACTCAGTCAATTTTACAGATATTGAGCTAAAATTTGAGACAGTTGTAACGGAGAGTAATCCTCAACACATTATCTGAGCGCTAACACATCTCGCCAAATCTCATAATAATGCATCAGGATGTGCATAACCTCTCTTCCAAGGTTGGATCAAATTGACTACAAATCCATTATTTTGTCTTATAAGATGATTTTACTCTAAAACTCTGGCATGGTGGCAGGGGATATGCCTTCCTTCAAGGAATGCTAAGTATGTAATTTTAAGATGAAACAGCTTAAAAAGAAAATGCATATACTTACAGTATATTTTTAAAAACAAGTCTTTTCTTCTACATATTTCCAGATTAAATAGGGTTTTTGATTGTGTCATCTGTGGATGACGCATTTCTGTTGAATAGTTGATGCAAAAATCAGTCAGTTTGTTGGGGATGCATTGCCATACATATGCATGTCTCTCAGTCTGAATAGCAACACTGGCATCTTAATGAAAAAAAATGTCACAATTGCACATAATCTGTGGTTCCTGTTCATATAAGGTTACAAGTGTTTTTCAACATGGCCTTTCTCCCTCTAATAAATTGACTTAATTAAATTTCTAGTCTTGACAAAAGCCAATATTAACAAAGACAACCTCTTCCATTGTCCACTAATGGCATTCAAAAGAAGAGTAATGGATGGGTCTATCGTTTGATAGTCAGACTCACATTCATGTAGTGGCTTGTGCAGATGGAGAGAGCATGGATGTGGCTTGCTCAGATTCTCAGAAGTGTTTGCTGTTCAGCGCTGCTAAAGCGGGGAACAAAGAGCTTTTGAGCAGGGAGAGCACTTGTCATACACAGAAAATATTTGCTGTCTTTGCCAGTGGCTTCTTTGCTCGTGATGCTGCTCTGCCTCATCTTCAGAGTCAGGTTTGTTGGGGTAATTTAATTGCCCTTAAGCAGTTTTGAAAAGATGATTCAGAATGTAGATTCAAAACATTTAATTACTGTGTGAATAGAATCTCCGAGATGGGCTCAGCTGATGCTGAATGCCATTCAACTGGAGGGCAAGGCTATTGTCCCTCTCTCTCTCTCTCTCTCTCACACACACACACACAGACATAAAAACACATAGTTGGAGCCACCCACACACAATAATCTTTTGGTACAAAATATATAGATGAATAAAGCTCAAACATAAAGCAATAACAGAGTGGACTGCATAATTACTTGTTAATTAATGTACAAGAACAAAGCTGAAGAAATGTTCCAAAATAAAAATGGAACATTGGTTTTGAGCCGCAGATTTATTTTTTAACAAGAAAAAATCTGAACTTGTTTACTTACAAGTGTGCAAAATAAATAAAAAGCTAAATCTGATCCTGTATCACATTCCTTCCTTTTCTGGTTCATCTTTCTAGTATGTAATTTTAAAAATTTGAGAGAAATGTAAATGTTGAAAGTAAACCTTTGAGATAAGTAATTATTATTATTATTAAATAATAATAATAATAATAATAATAGGACTTGTGACCTGTTCATGGTGTCCCCTGCCTTGCACAGTGATGGCTGAAAATAGGCACCAGCTCCCTGCGACTGAGGAAGGAGAAGCGGGTAAAGAAGATGGATAAATAATATTATATTATTATTAATAACAATAATAATACATTTTGTATGTTTTGCATTAAAGGTCACCCCCACAGATTTTGCTCATTTAACTTCTGGTTCCTAAGCAAATTTTGTTAGTTTGAACAAGTTTCTGAGTCTATAAACAGACTCTGAGTTTTTAGTATAAAACAGAATAAAAGGTATAGTATTAGCATTTCATGTACAAACAGACTTGATAATTCAGTTAGAACTAATTTATTTCCTGTACAGACAACACATGAAGACTTAAACTGAATTGAAATGAATCAATTTGTTGCAGTTGTCATGTGACCAGTAGATATAACTGCTTTTCAGTAAACCTTTTGTTATGTAATGTTTTTGTGATATGATCTTAATGTTCTTAAACATTTCAAATTTAAGTTAAAATGACATCAAAAGGGTTGTAATGCATTCTGAATGGCCAGACTGTACTCTCAAGGGTTAGTTATTCTTTGCCCTACTCACTGTTTTATAACTCACAGTTTTCCTCTGTCTGGTTGCAGACGTAAAGCTACTGGAGAACCAGGCATTTGTGGAGGGGGTTCAGGAGCAGGTGAATGGAGCTCTGCTAGAGTACACTCTTACCACTTATCCTCAGTTTCAGGATAAGTTCAGCCAGCTGGTGGTCCGGCTGCCTGAGCTGCGTTCTCTCAGTACACAGGCCGAGGACTACTTGTGCTACATGCACCTGAGCGGAGAGGTAACCTGCAACAACCTGCTCATCGAGATGCTGCACGCTAAGAGAGCATGTGTGTGACGGGGGCACAGAATTTTTTGCCACCATGTTATGTACGTCTAAATAAAACTCAGTGTGTGGACGTGAAAGTGTGTGTGAATGGTAAAATTTAAACTACAAAAGCTCCCACTAGCTTGTCTTTGTTAGGGCTTTGCTTGACTTGGAAGGGAGGAGTTTTAGAGTTTGGGATTACACTTATGACTTATGGTTTTTTTTTTTTTATTTGTATTTTTTTTTTTAGATGTCCCACACAGCTACTTTAATATGACTTTTAAAAATTGGATTTTCTGTCCTTGATTTAAACCTTTAAACTTAGATCTATGGGAGCAGTTACATCATATCCTTTTGATTAAATCAAACATCAATGAAGCATCAAGGACAAGCTTACGGAGCCTCCCCGGGGTCATGATAGAAATAAATTTTGAAGTTGTAAGAATCCATCCTCTCAGTTTTCTAAACTTTGTGTGCCAATTTGTAATCCTTCCCTTATTTAGGTTAGGTTGGATTTGCTAACAGATGACATTCTGGTTGAGAACAAGCAATGTATCATTGTTTGGGTTTAGTAATGGTAAAAAGTTGGACAGGTTCTAATTTCCAGAATCACTAACTTCTGAACAAGCTATCAAACCACTGTAAAATTGCAAACATCACCTTCTGTCAACTGCAGAAAAGAAGACAATACACTGCATCATATTCCAAACTGGAAGAGTGTTTAGAAACCATCAATAAAGTAACATAGAAATATGATTTTTCCAGAATTATACAAATGTGCATGTTTCTAATTTAATTCTTGAAATGACATTAAAATGAAAGATAAATAAGTATCTGATGAGATTCAGGTGAAAATACAGACAATTCTATTGATGTTATTGAATATTACAGCCTGAAGCTGCAGTTTGTATGGTCCCTAAATTTTCATCTCACTGCAGGTGTTGTGATTCATCTGTTTCCCCATCAACATTGAAAACAAAACAAATTACAACACTTGCTGCACATAGACACCAATGTTATTGTGAATCTGTGTGCAGTTATCTAACCTAAGAGAGAGGAATTTTATGACCTCAGATTTTATTTTAGCTATGATCCTTGGGGTCCGTACAAGTACTGACTGGGTAATATTTAAACTTTAAAGAAAATGGTCTGACTTAGAACAATGCTTAGATAAAACTGAAACATGGTATCCAGATTAATGTTGTCTACAGTTACCTGCTTTATTTTTGAATAGTTGTGGGAATCACAAATATGACACTTCCTAGTGCCACTTTTAAAGAACTTTTACTGTGAAATCTGACACTGGTGGAGAATGGGAGGATCAGTCTATTTGCTGAGGAAAGATAAATTAAACTTAAGCACTAAATGCAACAAGGAGTCCTAATAAATCCAAATTGTAAAATAAAACTGATCTAGAATCCTCATTATTAGGATGAAAAGGCACTTTTGGACAACATGACACACAAGATGAGACTGCACTTCCAAGCCTACAGACAATTTAAAGGTAAAAGCTTTATGAGTTATGTTTAAATCTATTTATTTAACTGGAAAATGTCAAAAACAGATTACTTAATGAGCTACATTCCTGTTTAGCTGAACATCAATTGCCAAGAAAATAGAAATGATAAAGATGAGAGAAAACACCAAAGAAGAGGACACTAATTTAAAAATCAGTTACAAATAGGAAGTAAACAGAGCAATATTTGGTTAGATAAAATTAAACAGAAGTCAGGGTAGAAAGGAATCTAAGAAAGACTGAATCTTCATTTTTTAATTAAAGATGTGAAAAGAAGTATGTTTGTCCTTCAGTTTTCTTTGTTAACCCAGGAGGAGGAGGGGCACATATGGAATCCTGCACAGTTTGTTAATGAGGACGACTGACTTCTGAAAACAATGAAATCTGAGAAATGAAGACGTGACATTCTTATTCACTGTTCAACTCACTAAACCAAAGATCACTGTGGGGGTAGACTTATACTGAAGCTGGATTCCTCTTTTCTTAATGTAAACAAATCATAAAAAATCTGAACATAGCATTGTATCAGTTTAACAGTAATACCACAAAAAGTTTTTAATAGATTTGCAAAAACATTTTTCCAAATGTGGGGAATTAAGGGCCCTTCATCTTGGATGACAACCCAGCTATGCAGTCAAATTGGTAAACCTCCTTCAGTGTAAAAGGTAATCATGACACTTAAGCTTTCAGTACTCACTGACAGGTTTATCCTGCCATTTTCTCTCCTGCTCTTTCACCACACTATATTCCTTCCCTGGCATGACTCTCTTGGCTGCGTCTGAGTGCAGCCATGAGCTAAAAGATAACACCAAGCTAGCATGAGACTACCACCATGTGTATGCTAGATTGTTTCCATGACCTTGTGACAATCATGGTTGTAGCCTAGGCATAAGGGCAGCATAGCTAGTCTTGTTTCAAATTCTCAAAGACCAAGTCACACCAGTGTTTAAAGGCCCCACATTACACGTTACTCTCCCACCACAATAATAAATCACCAAAACAACAGAAATTTTGAGAGCCAACTGTGTTCTTAATACACATCCAAAAACCTCATCAAGACCCTGCAAAAACTGCTATGTTCTGGTTGAGTGTTTACATCATAGCACGGTTGTCATCCAGTGTGCCCAAACCAACTAATGGTAAATGGCATGCACTTGTATAGCGCTTTATCTAGTCCAAGGACCCCAAACACTACAGTCAGTAGTTCACCCATTCATCTGCACATTCATACACTGAATAGTAGTAGTAGTAGTAGTAGTAGTGGCAGGCTGACAGAAGTGAGGCTGCCATTACACCAGCGCCATTGAGCCCTCTGATCACCACCAGTAGGCGAGGCAGGGGATGGAGCGGGGGCTTGAACTGGCAACCCTCCGGTTACAGGACAAACCCCTACCTCCTGAGCCACTGCCGCCCCACTTAGATACTATCTAACTTTTCTTTCCATCTGGATCTTGAAGACTAGTTGGGGACTCAAAATTGTGAGAAAATTGACAAATTTTCCATTGCAGTCTCACTGAATTTTGAGTGTTTGCGACCAAATCACCAATAATTCATGTGGTTGAATTTTGCATGACCAGTTTTTAAAAATCAAAGCCTATTATTGTGTGCTAATAAAATTGTATTCCAGGCCGTGCACATCATTTCATTATCCACCTCCACCCACAACATACCCACCTTAGCCTGCTTTGTACCCACCTTGGCAGCCAATCCTATGTTTATGATTTAATCTACTGGAATACACTTTTGAAATGAAGATAGGCAGATTTGGAGAAGGTTTTCAATAATTATTTGCCTGTCATGATCTATAGGTTGAGTTTATATATTTGTTATTAGGTCAATTGTAATTTGCTTGTGGTTTTTGTCTGGGTAATTTCCCTTGTGTTCAGCATATTTAGTCATTTAGTTTCCTCCTTGTTTCATTGGCCATAGATTCCCTCAGTCATCACTGCCTTAAGTGATGACTTTTTTTTTTTTCTCCAGTCAGTATCCTGGTTCCATGTGGTGATTTTTTTGTTCCTGTGCTTGGTTTTAGTTTTCAGTATTGTGCTGCCTTGTCAGCTGTTTATTTTATTATTTTTATGTCTTTTGTCTAAATTCTGTTTAGCTCGTCTGGCTGTGCCTGCACTTTGGGTCCAGTACTGCATGAAATTACAACATGGCCAGCAGTCACATCCAGGTAAAATACTGGGTTACGATCTGAGCAAAGATGCTTAGACAAATACAGTAGCTGGTAGCGTAGTGATGCCTAGGAACAACAGCAGACATTTTAGAGTTATCATAAAAGGGTGCAGATATTCAGAGTAGTGAAGGTGGACAAGCTGAGACTGTATCTAAATGTGTTTCTATATGGGTTTAAGCTCCATTGCAAGTCATTATAACTCTCTATTGGGAAGCATGACAGTAAACTTATATTAGACAACTAGACAATTATGTGGCATCACAAATATGTTTGGCTAAGAAATATTGTGATTGTGGACTCAACTGTGGCACTTACTGTGTTGAACACTCATTTTTCATCCCTCCAAGAGCAGCAGGTATAATCCAGTCTGATCCTCTCTATCACCATAACCAGTGAAAACAAAGACACTAAAGGTTGTTTGTAAAATTGTGCAGCTCAACTTTCTTACTGTTGCCATGCTAAATTATTCCTTGTTCTTCATTTCAAGGTGTTGTAGACAATCACTCCGCCTGCCTTAACTCAATGTTTGCCTGAACACACATATGCACCTTGGTTTTCCAGTTGAGACGGCTGTGTGTTATCACTCTGTAAAGTGTATTTATGTTGTGAAGTGAATATCTACTAGTATATGAAGATACCTTACAACACACACAAACAAAAAACACATATCTGCTTTATGTTGAGGTCCAGTCGCTACTATTGTGGAACTGATTCTCCTGATATTGTTTTCTTTGTTTTTGTTCTCAGTTATCTTTTTTTGTTTGTTTCATTTTCAATGAGCCAACAGTCTGTCCATGTTCGACTTACATGCTTTTCTCCCAAAATAGAAAATGTCCAAAACGTTTTTTTTTTTCTTTAGATATATTTTATTGTTATAGTATAAAACAAATAAAATTCAACAAAGTAAAGCTTTACTTGTGTGTTGGCTCTTTTTACTCACTGTCATTTGCACACAAACTAATTCAGCAGTCAAAGGTTTGAGCCTCATCTTACTGAAGAAACATTCACATCAGTTCAGTTCAAAACACTAAAACACCAGTTAACATGTTATTTTACAATCAGATTTTTTTGAATTAGTGGGAAGCAGTTACATTTCTATTGTAGAAAAAAGTTCTTTGGGATTTTTTTCTTCTCAAATCCATTCATCTTCCTCAAAATCCATTTACATTTTGACTAAAGAAAGAGCATGCAGGTCATGTTGAGTACACTGTGTTGTCTAACAAGACTTCTAACATCAAAAATAGATTAATTTTCATGATCTATATTAGCTGCTGCATTGTAACTCCAGCAGTCACACGGCATCACATCAGTATGTTTCAGCAAATTTGCTGCAAGGAAAAATAGGAAAAGTACCAATAACTGATACCAGCTGCTGGTAATAATGCAGATCTCTGCAGTGTTTGGAAAAATCTACCTATGTTCAGCAACAGTATTTGGAGCCAAAGAGAGGGCAGTTTGGCAGAGGCAAACTTCATTAGATCATGAGTTATGCTGGTTCAAATTGTTAGGCTGTAAAACTGCTGCAATTGGTTTAAGTTAAATCAGAAAGATTTTTAGCTTCCAAACAGACATTTATACAACCCAAATTCCAAAAAAGTTGGGATGTTGTGTAAAAGGTACAAACAGTAAAAACAGAATGCAGTGATTTGCAAACCTCATAAACCCATATCTATTTTAAATGGAACATAGTAAACATCAAATCTTGAAACCAAAATATTGTAGCATTTTTAGGAAAAAATAAGGTAATTTAGAATTTTATGCAGCAAAAGATATAAAAAATGTCTGGGCAGAGACAGGGCCATGTTTCCCCACTATAAACCATCCCATCTCTCGCCTAGAAACTGAGGAGACCAGTTGATTGAGTTTTTGGACGGGAATTTTGTCCCATGCCAGAGGCAGTAATTTACCCCCATACTATCAGAAAGGCAGGCTTTTAAACTGTGTGCTGATAACAAGCTGGACGATCCTTCTCCTCTTTTGTAAGGAGGATGTGGCATCCATGGTTTCCAAAACAAATTAAAAATTTTTATTTTATTTTATTTTATTTTTCTGACCACAGAACTGTTTTCCACTTTACCTCAGTTCATTTTAAATAAGCATTGGCCCAGAGAAGACATGCATTTCTGAGTTGTGTTCACATATAGTTTCTTTTTGCACGATAAAGCTTTAACCAGCATTTGTGGATAACACGACAGACTGTGTTTGCAGATAATGATTTGTGGACATTTTCCTGACCCCATCAGAACCTGTTTTTAATGCAGTGCTGCCTGAGGGCCTGAACATCACAGGCCTCCAATACTGACTTTCAACCTTGTCCTTTGAGCTGTGAGAGTTCTCCAGATTCCTGAAATCTTTTAATATTATGAGCTGTAGATGAAAGATAATCAAAGTATTTCCAATTTTCCATTAAGGTATATTATTTTGAAATTGTTCCACTATTTTAGACAGTTTTTTTGCAGACTGGTGAACCTCTGCCCATTTTTCCAAAGAGATTAAGTCTCTCTAAAATGCTTTTTTATACCCATACCTCAAACTGACCTGTTGCCATTTAACCTAATTTGTTGCAAAATTCTCCTTCAGCTGTTTCTTATTTGTACCACTTACTTTTACAGCCTTTCATTGCTCCTGTTCCAAGTTTTTGGAAATGTGATGCTGCTGTACAATTAAATATTTTCTTTAAAAAAAAAAGAAATGGCACAGTTTATTAGTTTAAACATGTGACATGTTTACTATGTCCATTGTCTAATGTAAAGTCTGGAAGAAAAAAAACTCAGGCTTTATAAAGTGATGGAGGGATTTTGAGTTCTTAGTCAACTTATTTAATTCGAGTGTATTATTTGCAGCAATTCTTTTTTACCTGCCTCGGTAAGTTCAATGCAAGGCTTGCAACGAGACTGTGCCTTAACTGTAGTCAAGGTACAAACTAAAGAAATGATAGTAGTCAAGAATAAAAGGAGCCAGTCAGGCTTTTTTTACATCTTGTCATCTTGTTTTGGGTAATGTTAGTTCTCCGGCTGGTGATGTTATGCTTTTTCACACATTGTATTGAGCAAAGTGACTACAAGTCTGTGTGTTCCTTTACCCCAAAAAACACAACTACAAGGCAATAAAACTAACTAAACAAAGGTTAAAAAAATAAATCTTAACAAATAAAGGGTAGATAAACTGATTAAAAAGTGAAGACAAGAAGATATCTGTTTATGGCAGATGACGGAGAAGAACTGCTGGTTAGGGTCCCCTTCACTCTGGATGATGTTCCCGCCATGACATAATAAATGGACGAGGCCCAGTATACTTTTACTGAACCAAGAGAGAGATTCACAAACAATATTCTATATATCAGCAGCACTTTACTTTAGGATACTCACACACACATATATATATTAGAAAATTAAATCAAAAAAATATTTTGAAAAATAAACAGTTACTTTACCTGAACAAAAAAATCATTAAATGCAGATTATTGAACAAAAGATCTCTCTCCTTTAAGTCTCAGCTAATTAATGATTTGATAACTGATCATCAAATTGATTTATTTTGTCTTACAGAAACCTAGCTACAACAGGAGGATTTTGTTAGTATAAATCAATTATCTCCTGCTAATTATCTACATTTTCATGTTCCTAGAACAACAGGTTGAGGTGGAAGAGTAGCTGCTGTTTTTCAGTCAGTATTATTGATTAATGCTAAACCAATTATTAGTTATAATTCTTTGAGTCTTTGACCCTCAGTCTTTCTCATCCAAAATGGAAATCAGAAAAAAACCCCACTTTTACTTGTTGTTATAAATCAATTTTTGTCTGAATTCTCAGATTTTTTGTCTGACTTATTATGGAATAGTGGGGGATTTCAATATTCATGTAGATGTGGAAAGTGATAGATTAAACATAGCCTTTAATAATTTAAATTGGTTTTCTCCAAAATGTCCACAAACTTACTCAATCTCTTCATATCTGTTTCTGACATATGGCGTAGAGAGTAAAGACTTAATAATACATCCTCACAATCCTGTTCTGTCTGACCATTTTTATTAACATTTGAGTTTACATTTACTGATTATGCAACAACTGAGAGTAAATTTTATTATAGTAGATGTTTATCAGAGAACACTGTAACCAAATTTAAAGAATCTCTTCCATTATTATTTTCCTCTGTCTTGCAGAATAATGCAACAGAGAGCAGCAACTTAGATGATCTTTTTGATATTACAACATCAATGCAAACATCACTTGATAAAATTTCTCCTTAGAAGAAAGAACCAACTTCCAGTTTTTGTTCGTGAGGCTGACACCTTGTCTACTTTCAAGACTAGGCTTAAGACTTTCCTTTTTGATAAATCATTTAGCTAGGGTTGGCATGGGTTTCCTGAGCTATCCCTTAGTTATGCTGCTATAGGCTTAGACTGCTAGAGGACAAATTGATCACATTTCCTCATTCTGTTGTTGTCTTTACTTGCTCTACTGTAGGTATTTCTATCATTAACATGTGTTTTTCTTTGTCTTTCTTCCAATAGAAACTACACCTGGACCAGTCATTCTATGTTTTTCTGCGTCTCTTTCTTGTCGTCTAACCCCAGATGGTCAAACCAAAAGCCCACTCATCCTGAGCCTCGTTGTGCTTGAGGTTTCATCCCGTTAAAAAGGATTTTTTCCTTTCCACTGTTGCCAGTGTGCTTGCTCAGGATGGGAGACTGTGGTGAATTTAAGATTCAAGACAATCTGCTGGCTTCCTTAGATAGAAAACTTTTTGAAAACTGCCTTTTTATAATGTATGTATATGTCATTATACAGTGCCCTGAATCGACATTTGTTGTGACTTGGCGCTATATAAATA
>JAOXNZ010000001.1:1089080-1103205 GCA_028566095.1 Kryptolebias brasiliensis | reverse complement strand
GGAAACCAGAGTACCCGGAGTAAACCCACGTGTGCACAGGGAGAACATGCAAACTCCACCCAGAAAGGCCCCAGGCCAGGATGTGAGCTGCGACCTTCTTGCTGGGAGGCGACAGCTCTAACCACTACGCCGCTGTGCCACCGAAATAATTTGTAAAAAAAACCTAATTGACCTAAAACGAGAAATGTTCATTCTGATTTCACGTCAATGTAAAAAAATAATGCATATGTGTCTTTTTATATAGTGTATGTAAACTTCTGTTTTCAACTGTATGTCCTCTTTGGCCTTCTTCTTTTTCTCTTTCTTTTTTACAAATCATAAGTCATTCATACATCACATCCTTAAGCTGTAAAACAATCTTACTTTTTCACATGTCAACCATTACGGCTCTGTTCCTACCTCGCTTAGCCACTCAAAGTTTCATCAACAGTTGGTTAGCTTCAACACCCCCCAGTCCCCCTTTTTTTAATAAAAACCCATATGGTTATCTGTGATTATTATATTATTTGCATTTACAAATACAATAATAATCACAGGTAAGCATATGGGTTTTATTAAAAGCTGTACCAACCGTTCCAAGATGTGTGAACATCTTGTTGCTTTCGCCAACTCACCACCCTCGGCTCACTTCGGGTCCTTTTATCCTAGAGGATGGAGAACTCAAAAAATTCACCCTTTAAGAATGATGCTACAAAAGAACTAGAGTTTAACTATTTATTCTAAAAAGGCAGAAAATAAATACAAGGCCAGCAGTGGGACTTCTGTCTACAACATCTTATGAATGGAGCAGAGAGAAGCCTGGAACAAAGGAATCGTCGACTCATAAAGATCCTAGCTCCGCCCAACACAGAGGGCTGGAGCACCACCTAATCGTGATATCAGTAATCTTACTATGTGTCTCCAAAAAACTAGCTTGAACTGGTTTAAGCAAGTGATTCTGTGGGTGTATTGCTATCTTGATGTGTAAGCATGCGGCAGCCATCAGTAAACAGCTCATGATATAATGGCAGGCCTTGACACAGCCGATAAAGGCAGCTGAGGAACTGGTTTTCCTTTGTTTCTCTTTAGTACTTACTTTTACTTTTGGACATATCTAACATTACCTTAGTGGAGTACTACTTTGGCAGCTATTCCTGTGAGCAGGGAACCATCAAAACATTAAATTGTAATATCTTTGTTAACTAATGTTATCATCTAGCAGACAGCCTCTTCAGGTTAAATTTTAAATTGAAAACTTTTACATACGAGTGGTAAGACAGTATTGTTTTTACTCAGTGTGACTGAATTTTTACCTGTGCAGTTTGCAAGATCACTTTTTTTTTACTTTTAAAAACTGTATTTAATTGTGACTGTAGTCATGGTGGGAGTGGTAACAGTCACAAGCAGTTCTTGTTCTTAAGCTGATTGCATAATAAAAAAGTTGGAAAATGATCAGTCAGCTCCAGCCCTTCTTTGATGTTGAAAGAATTGTCTTTTAGGCTCAGTTTACTCCATGCTGTTTTTTAGTGAAACCGGAACATTTCTGTTGTGCTTTGGACATTCCTGTACATGAAAACAGTGATCAGATTCTGTGGCACCAAAACTTTTTGAATTCAGGTCTTAAAGTGGAACTTTTTGGACACTCCTTGTTGCATTCAAAGGAAGCCACAATGTGTGAAATCCCACAAGTACACCAAAGACAGCTGCAGTTAATAGTAATAATGGCGGATTTCAGAGTGCTGTTTGTGGTACTCATCTTTTTCAAGAATGTAGCAGTAACCCAACCTCACTGTCGGTCCAAACAAACATCTGTGTATTCACCATTTTAGATGTAACTGCTTTCATGATCAAGAGACTGGTGTCTGCACGCATGCGTGTCAGTGCCAGCTAGTGACATGGCACTGACACTGACTACAGTGGATTCAAGGAGGACAGCTTTACTGTGTAAATCTATACCTTTTTCTCAATCAACATCAGAAAATCTGTAATGTTTCCAGGTCAGTCACATGTAAACAGGGCCTTAGCTGTGAGGCACCTGTTCCAACTGCTTTTCACAGGGTGATATGCAGAGAACTCTATTTTTATTTGATTTAGATGCTTTTAAAGAATGAAGAATCCATTGCAGAAAAGAGAATGCATGCACTTCCACCCTCCAACATTGGCGACAAGATGGGTACAGTGACTTCTGTTCTGTCTGCTTCTTAATTCTCTGCAGAGCAAACAAGAAAGAAAAATTGTAAAAGGTAAAATTATGACCCATCACACATCTTATGCCCAGTTTACACAACATTATTTTTAATTGAAAATTGAACAGTTCTGTTGCATTTTGGTCATTTGTGTACACAACAACAGCAATTGGATTCACTGACACCAAAACTTTTTAAATCCAGGTCTCAGAGTGGAAATATTTTAAACTTCCAGCATCATTTCACAGGAAATGACCCAAAACTAGAAGTTTGCACATGCACACTACAGTTGCAGTCAATCAATAATCTTAATTTTCCTGAATCTTTTTAATGTGTTCAAAATCTTTTGAGGTCTCGTCTAAACAGCAATTGCAATCACAGCCTTACCATGTGAATGTGTAACGTTTTTGCACTTAACATCTGAAAATCTATGATGTTTCCAGGAGATCATTCATGTGTAAACTGGGCCTTACACACCCTGCTCCCTCTCCCTCCATCTCTCCATGTAAGAGCGCTACAGAATAAGTAACAAAAATGGGGTGGAGTGGAGGGTGAGGGAGGTCTCTTCAAATGAATGCTAATTCTGCAAAGGCCCCCACCCTCAACACCACCAACACCGCATCCCTCCACCAGCAACTTTGTTCACATATTGATGTGTTTTGCAATCAACTTCAATGGCACGAGTCATCTTATGGGAAGAGTGAGGAAGCCAGAGAAATGCTGGGAAGAAAAAGTCAGAAAAAGACAAAAAAGAAAGATTGGGTTCCCAGATTATTTCTTCAAACAAGACCAACCACTGCTTTCATTAGTCCCCCCAATAATTAGCTTCCTTGAGATGATTTGCAAGTCAATGGCTGTGGCTGTAGGACCAGCGGCTGTTAGTCACTGTGCCCCTGTGATCTCTGGGTCCTCCAGCTCCTCCACCCCTCACACACTAGGTGGAAGCCTTCCTGACAATTAGTACAAAAGAAATTTATGCTCTGTATAGCTAATACATTATTCATATTTTCTCCTCACTTAAAAAAAATCATGTTTTTGAGGTTTGACTTAGGCCTAGTCCACACGTAGCCGGGTCTTTATAAAACCGAATATCTCCGCTACATCGTTTGAAGAAATGATACTATCCACACAGGATCAGTTTAAGAAAAGTGTTCATCCCCACAAACCCGCTGAATTTCACCACTGAGCATTGTTTTAAACATGCCATGGTCTCCCCTTCAATGTAAGTACGAAGTAACTCCGAGAGCGACAGTAAGGACGACCGTGACATTCTGAAGTTCTCACACCATTCCTCAGGGAGGACGATTTCCCTCTCAAAGTTTTCCCACCTGCAGTGCATCCAGGTCTGATCCAGGTCTGCGCATTACTTCTCACAGACTATAATGCGCGTGCCTTTAAATCTCCGGTTACCAATGTCCACACGCAAACACAAAAAAGAAGAATTTGCAAATCTTTACTTTGGTCGGAGGTTTCATTATCAATCGTTTTTAGTGCTATTAAATGGAGGTTATGTGTGGATGAAAGGCCAAAGCACATAAAATACTATTCGGTTTACCAGATATCCGGCTACGTGTGAACTAGGCCTCAGAGGCCATTTACACAACTCTGTTTTTGAGTGACATAGTAGATTTTTTGCTGTGGTTCAGCCTTTTGTTTACGCAACAACAGTGCTTGTTTTTTCTGAAACCAAAGCTTTCTAAACCCAGGTTTAAGAGTGAACATTTTTGGACACTCCCATTTGCATTAGAAAGGTAGCCACAACGTGTGAAATCGCACATACTCACCACAGATGGATGCATGCACAGCAACAGTAAAAATAGCAGATAGTGATGTTTGTGCTTATCGCCGACGGAACACCCTCGTCTCACTTCCGGTCCTTTTACCCCAGGGGAAAACTTTGATTATTTACCTTTTAAGGATGACGCTACAAAAGAACTAAAGTTAAACTATTTATTCTAATAAGGCAGAGAATTAGTACAACACCAGCGCTGGGACTTCTGTCTACAACATCTTATGGATGAAGCAGAAAGAAGGTCCCGGAAATAGGAAGCGTTGATTCATATATAGTGTCTAGGCTCCGTCCGTTACAGAGGTCCAGAGCACCCCCTCAAGTGATGTCAGTAGTTTTTTTATGTATAGCTGGAAATGGCTTTAACTGTTTCAAGCAAATGTTTCAGCGAGTGTAGTGTGGCTTAATATGTAAGCGTGCTGCAACAGTAAACTATTCATGATATGGCAAGGCCTTGATACAGCCGATAAAGGCGGTTTTTCTCTATTTCTCTTTAGTACTCACCTTTACTTTAGGACATATCTAAAATGCTGCTCTCCTTTTTCAACATGTAGCAGCAACCCAACCTCAGTAAACAGTATGACAGTTTGTCATTTGTTGTCTGACAACCCTGCCTGGCATGGAAACTATAGCAAATCCAATGAGCACAGCCATATCTATGTAAACAAGTTTTTTTTGTTGATTTGCCTCAATAAACACTGAAAAAACACTAACATTTCCAAAAATCGTTATAGTGTAAACAACATGCTTTGTCTCCCTGCTTAGAGCCCACTCTCTATCTAACATTCAAATAAAGTTGCTTAGCAATGACCTTGCACTTTATTTGTGTCCACAAGGTCCAGACAGAACTTTTTCCCACAGTGTTATGTGCCAAGTGTTGTGTAATTAATCAAAACTTTGCTGTGGGTGTGTTTGTTATGTGGAAAAGCGGGTGAGCTTCAATGAAGATGTTGTCAAAGGACCATCCTCAGCTCACTTCCGGTCCTTTTACCCCAGGGGAGGGACAACTGAGACAATTTACCCTTTAAGGATTACGCTAAAAAAAAGTACTAAAGTTTAACTATTTATTCTAATAAGGCAGAGAATTAATACAAGAACCAGTGCTGGGACCTCTGTAGGCAACATCTTAAGGATGAAGCCGGAAGCAGAAGCCCCGAACAAAGGAAATGTCCACTCATAAATGTCCAAGGCTCCGCCTATTCCAGAGGGCCGGAGCACTTCCCTCGCGTGATGTCAGTAGTTTTCTGTGTAGCCGGAGGTGGGTGTAGTGTAACTTAATCTGTGAGCGTGCGGCAATAATGAACTATTCATAACTTGTATGGCAAGGGCTTGATACAGACGATAAAGGTGGTTGAGCAACTCGTTTTCCTCTATTTCTCTTTAGTACTTACCATTACTTCAGGACATATCTAACAGAGTCATTTTCCTTATACTGCTTTACTGAGAAGCAGTTAGCCGAGGCTATGACAAAATACAACAATCTTTACAACAGTTCCAGCTAAATTTATTAAAATAGTCAGATGGTGGAGAATTTGTGGAAGGAGATAGCACAATTATTCTGCACAGGAGGGAATACACTTCGGATGGGCAGCATAAAGACATGTTCCCTACGCTTGCTCGTTATTGTGCACAGTCTGTCAAAAATGGTAGCGACCTTTTTGTGACAAATTTGCAAATGGCTTGTACTGTATTTGTATATAAAAATGTCTGTTCATGGTAAGGGATCAAAAATCTGTTCAGGAATGGAAGAGTGGAGAAACCGACGGGATGAAATTGATTCCAGTGCTGTGGGAGGAGGGAAGGGTTTCCCAGGAAATCTGTGCTGTAGTTTCACTTTGGGTATAAAATGTCCATACAAAAAAGAACATCTCCCAACCACGTGAGTGAGAGACGATTCTTCACTTCCTGCAGAGTATAAATCCAGGTTTAGGTCCCATCCACACAGGAACAGCGTTTTGTGTAAACACTGAGGTTTTTTTTATTATTTCAGCATTGAGTCGACATGTAAACGGCACTTTAAGATCCCCTAAACAGTATTTCATAGTGAAAAAATCTTGAAATCTTATTGTTTTTTTGAGGACAGCCTAAACACAACTTTTTGAAAATAATGATGTCATAGACTAATCTCTAACCTAATCTATGACCCCAAGCATGACAGCAGGATCAACAATAATGAAAATTATATGCTTTTTGTTGTGCAAGTTGCTCAAGTAAAGCACACTTTAAACTGTGAAATACTATATTACTTCAATGAACAGATAAGGCTAATAAACAATAACAATGTCCTAAATTGAGCAGAGCAAAAACCCTTATCATTACATCAAATAGTCTAAGGCCAAAAAGGTTTGTATCACTTAACTGAACTGCCAACAATATAAAAAAGAAATGTTGCAAAAAAGAACTACAGCGTATATCAAGTATCCTTAAAACTGGGAAATGAAAACAGTTTTAAAAGACTGACACTTTCATAAAGTTTTTCCAGGTGTCCCTCTGGATATTCTACCTGAAATCGTTCATTATGTTTGTGACTTTGAACTGACATGACTCCCAGTCAATAGTAGTTTAACCTTAACAAAGTAGAAGATCCACTTTGTCTTCAATCCACAAAAAGGTTTCAGTGTTTGCTCTTGTACGCTCTGTCCTCATCTTTATCTTTTTTTGTTTGCAGTTTAGAGTTTTCACTTCATCCTTACTGTTTCTGATGTATTTTTGTGTCAGCGTACAGTGCTACATACAAGCCTGGTATAGTGACTGGAGCATTTAGGTCATTTTCTGTGTCTTTGTGTAGATTAAAACATTTCTAGAAATGATGCTGTGTTTACGGAAAAATATTATTTTGGAAAGATAGCGTTCCCATGGGAATGGAGTCTTTTTATCCCACTTATTATTTAGAATAATCAATGTGTATGAACAGAGGGCAATTTTCCCTCTCATGTCTAAAAGGACAGATCAACCCCTACAAAGTTAATGTCTAAGAATTTTACTGTTTCACATTGAACAGTAAAGTCTTGATTTTATGATGTAGCGTCATAATTGGTGCCTTTATCTAATTATCCCTTTTATTCCTTTTTTAACTACAGATGCAAGTTTGAAGTCCTCCTGAGTTCTAAGTACTCCCTACGAGAGAAACCTAGACTTCATCTGGAAGATGAAGTCCCAGGGCCTTGATGCCTCTTATGTCCTCTGCATTGATCTGATCTGTTAGTGCCGTTGTGCTGAACCAGTGCTGTCTGGACAGAGCAGAGCAGCTGTCTCAATGATTTAGCAGCCTTTTGTACTATTATTCATTTGACTGGAGGGAGTCAGTGTCCAGCTGAGGACTTGCATCTTTTATGACCACTTGCAGTCCATTCAGACAAAGGTACTTCCATGGAATACTTTTGGGACCCACAGCACATCTATATTGATGTATATGGCTGCATATTGATTTCTAACATCTTTATTTCATTGTCAATGGATAAGACTTGCTGTGGTAAGAAGTTATTTTTTTTCAGCTACCCTTTAAAGGTGAAATAAAATAAAATTAAAAAATAATGAGTTTTCATGTTTTTCTTTTAGCTAAACACTAACACTCCAGTGATCTATTTCTCTTATTTAAAACATTAATGATTTTCCTCCTTGGTTGGTGACATAGAACGTACCAAGGCAAGCTGAGGCAGACCTGTAGGAGGTTACTGTCAGTGTTTATCAGTGAAAATGGAAGCAGAAGAAGAAACAAGTTTTGTTAACAAGAGTACAAATGTTATTTTACAAATGAGTAAAAATGTTGAAAACATTTTTTTTTTTGGTCTGGAGTGAAGCTGTTGGGAACTTGTTGGCATTCCTGTGCTTGGCACAATTTGTGACACTTCTGAGTGATCATGGAAAATGCAAAAGAGGCACTAGTAATTTTTTATCGATCTTTGATTAATAATTTTAAATTAGTGTGAATTTTTTAAAATGACAGACTTTAAAAACAATATGACTTTCTTTTGATTTATGTTAGCTTCAAAACACTTTTCATTTGACCTTTAGGTAGACTGTAAAAAGGCCAACTTTCTTTTCTTTTCTTTTTTTAGCATGAATATGTATTTTTAGTCATAAAAAAATTAAAATAACAGTTTCACACATTTAAAGCCACAATTTAAGTCAACTGAGTAAACGAGAGTACTTATAGTCTTCAAAACAATTTAGTGAATGACCACTGCTTATATATTTAAGTTATGGTTCATTACAACAAGAAAAAGTCCTGGTAATATTTGTGCTTTTGAGAAAGCCAACTTTTGGTTTTGGGTTCAGTGTTTCTGTCTGACTGTGCTGCCTGGAACAGGAGCCTGCACTGGTAAGTTTTAACTTTCATTTAACTTTCATGTTCTGATATCAGTTGCTTACATTGAGAAAACAACTGATATCAGAACATCTGCTCTGGATGCTGATCTGCACACAGTGATTGAGAAAAGGTATCCAGATTGACCCTTTAATTGCATGCTATATGTATGAATATGTTAGATTGACATTGGATTGGTCGGAAAAATTCTATGAAACTGTAGCATAGTAGTAAACACAAAATAAAAGTGGTCTTTGTTGGGAAAATGTAGATATCTTGGTACCGCACACATTTTAGGTAATTTGAGCAGAAACTGGGATTTTTGATTCAGAGTTTCTCATTTATCATTTTCCATTACCTGCATGCACAGTATGAAGGAAAAAAACTGGAACAGGTGACTTAAACAGGGGGCCTACTACATAGTTATCACACAGTATGGTAAGCAAATTGATTATACTTCAAAAATGAAACTGTTCTTCTCACTCTGTTTTTTTTTCTCACTCTGTTTTTTTTTTTCTCACTCTGTTTTTTGTTTGTTTTTAATTCATAAAAGATGTTCCACCCCTCCTTGAGCTGCCACCTTATCGTGGTGCAGGGGTTTGAGTGTCCCAATGATCCTAGGAGCTATGTTGTCAGTGGCTTCATGCCTCTGGTAGACGTGGACGTGGGTCCCCCTTTCCATGGGCTCACCACCACCTGTGGAAGGGGCCAAAGGGGTCGGGTGCAATGTGCAACTGGTAGTGGCCGAAGGCAGAGACCTTGGCGGTCTGATCCTCGGCTACAGAAGCTGGCTCTCGGGACCTTGGGTCGAGCTCTCCAATCTCTGGTGCTGAGGTCGCCAAGGTGGTTAAAAAGTTCCTCGGTGGCAAGGCATTGGGGGTGGATGAGATTCGCCCGGAGTTGCTTAAGGCTCTGAATGCTGAATGTTGTAGGGCTGTCTTGGTTGACACGGCTCTGCAATATTGTGTGGACATCAGGGGCAGTCTCCCTGGATTGCCAGACTTGGGTGATCGTCTCTCCATTAAAAATGGGGGACCGCAGAGTGTGTTCCAAGTACAAAGGGATCACACTCCTAAGCCTCCCTGGTAAGGTCTATTCAGGGTTTCTAGAGAGTTGGGTCCGCCGGACAGTCGAATCTCAGATTCAGGAAGAGCAGTGTGGTTTTCGTCCTGGTTATATATATATGTATATGTATATGTATATACATATACATATATATATATATATATGTGTAGATAGATATCTATATATAGATATGTGTATATCTATCTATATATCTATATATATACATATACATATATATGTATATGTATATATAGATATATATAGATATATATATACAGTCAGTCTTTCTGTATCTCTGTTACACATACACATATCCCCCCCCCACACGCACACACACTCACACACACCTTCATGCACCGATTCACAAAAAGTCCTGATGGTTGAAGGTCATACAAACAGGTTGCTATTACAACAATGTGGCCTGCCTACTCTGATGCTAGATTCAGTCTTGATTCAATAAAGTAAATCTAACAATTAGGATTCTCATTTTGAGATATCCTTTTTGTAGAGCAAATCTGTTCTGTCACACATAGACAGTCATCTTCTCAATATGGTATGCCTGATATGCCATAACAGGACAAAAAAAAAAGTGTTGAGGGGATCTGTTTTGGAGGTCTTAGGATCCCGTCTCTGCTTTTTGCAGATGATGTGGTCCTACTGGCTTTATCAGATCGTGATCTCCAACTTTCGCTGGAGCAATTTGCGGCCGAGTGTGAAGCGGTTGGGATAAGGATCACTGCTTCCAAATCCGAGACCATGATCTTGAGCCAGAAAAGAGTAGAGTACCTTCTCCGGGTCGGGGAAGGGGTTCTGCCCCAAGAGGAGGAGTTTAAGTATCTTGGGGTCTTGTTCATAAATGAGGGAAAAACGGAGCAGGAGATCCATAGGCGGAGTTGTGCTGCGTCTGCAGTGATGTGGGCGTTGTACCGATCTGTCGTGGTTAAAAGAGAGCTGAGCCAAAAGGCGAAGGTCTCAATTTCCCAGTCAATCTACATTCCTACCCTCATCTATGGTCATGAGCTTCAGGTAGTGACTGAAGGAACAAGATTGCGGATATAAGCGGCCAAAATGAGTTTTCTCTGCAGAGTGTCTGGGCTCTCCCTTAGAGATAGGGTAAGAAGCTCAGTCATCCGGCAGGGGCTCAGAGTAGAGCCACTGCTTCTCCACATCAAGAGGAGCCAGTTGAGGTGGCTTGGGCATCTGGTTAAGATTCCTCCTGGATGCCTCCCTGGTCAGGTGTTCCAGGCACGTCCCACCAGGAGGAGACCCAGGACACCATGGAGGGACTGTTTCTTGGCTGGCTGCTGCCCCCGCAACCCGACCCCAAATAAGCGAAAGAAAATGGATGGATGGATGGATGGATGGATGGATAGATGAATGAATGGATTGACAGATGAACAAGATGTTCCAATTTGGTGCTCATTCATGACTTTTATTGTTTTGTCTCTACAAACTTTTACACTTTCTCATTTAAACAAATATGATGACTTTCACTATGTGTTTTGATCTGCTTCTTAGGATTTGAGTATTTTTGAGCCTTTTTTTGAGTTTCTTTTAAGTTTATTGTTATTTCATGTTTCTGTAATTCTGTTTTATTTCTTGATAACCCTGTGTTTAGTTTTATATTAAGTTCTTATGTATTGTTTTTTTTTCTCTTGTGTTTCGATAGCTTTATTTTGATTCTAGTGATCTATGTGTTTTTGTCCTTTCCCTGTTGTGTTGTGTTGTTTAGTCTGCTCCCTGTGCCCTCTGTGTTCCTTGTGCTATCATTTACTCATCCTCAGTAGTTTCCGTGTCAGTTTGCCTCAACCACCTACACCTGTTCCTTCTTACTAAACAGTCACCTGTGTCCACTTCCTCATCAGCCTCTGTCTTTATAAACCTGTTCTCAACTTCTCATACTTACTGGTTCATTATTGCAATCATGCACTGTGTGGATTTCCTCGTGTCACCCTCCTCGATTACCCTGCAGTTAGTAAGTTTATGTCATTTAGATTTTTTTTTTTTTGCTGCCACATCAGCCCTTTTGTTTGGTTTTGTTCTTGTAAATAAAATAGTTATCATTTGAGCTCCTTCTCTGTCTCCCTGCATTTTGGGTCCAAATCCTCCAACCATCAATTACGATGGTAAAGTGAGTGTATGAGTTAATTTGGATGTGAGCAACATAGTTATCTTATACTTATGCTTTTCAGTTAGAACACACAATATAACTTCATAATCTGTGGATTGCCAGCTCTTCTTTAAGTTCAGAATTCTGCTTTCCAACTTGAAATATACTTTGTCCATTAAGCCAAATAATAAATAGGAATAGATAAATTTGTCTATAAAGGATAAAAAGTAGAACAATAACTTAATGCCAGCTAGAAAATTGAGAAGCTTCTTTCTGCATTGTTTCTTAATAAGTTATTAATTATTAAGTATGTTAGATTTTTGTTTGTGTTTGCCTTTAGTTACGTAACCATTCTGTCTTTAATTAGCTTTTTTTATTTTACACAGGATGGATTGTTGCTGGTGAGGATCAAGAATGTCCCGCAAAGTGGAGATTCCTGATGTAGCTGAATTAGTTGGGAAAACAGTCTTTGTGAACAACTTCATCTTCAAGGCAGCTTCATCTTGCAGTATAAGGACCCAGACTTTAATAATGTACACTGTAATTTGACTGAAATCCATGAGCTGCAACCTGAAAGAGCCACCTTGAAGATTATTTGGCATGAGTCACCTGGATATGCTCAGTAAGAGTCAGACTTATTTGATTTAGTGTTTTCCCTGGACACAGCCAGTATATCCTTCAGGGAAGATTTTTATTGAATCACCAACAAGAACCTGATGTACAACTTTAGAGCAGCCATCAGTCAGCACACTCCATGACTCCTTAGACTCTATTGGGCAAGAAGGACAGCATCTCCAGATGAGATAGATGAACTCCTTTTTAGAATGGATGAAAGGTAAAATTAAAATGTAATTATCTTATTATTTTGGACATTACATACCTAAAGAATTTTGATTTTTCTTTTATACAGTCATAGTAACTGATAATTCTAAATGCAAAAGATCCACTGCAAACGGTTGACATACTTTTTGAATGCATCCACTGGTATACAATCTAAGGGGCACAGTAATTCAAACTAACCAACGATACAGTGATAGACCGAAGATTTAGAATAACGTCTTTGAACAGTAGAGTCTGCAGCACAACGGATTAGTGGTTAGCACTGTTGCCTCACAGCAAGAAGGTCCTGGGTTCAAGCCCCAGGTTGGACCTGGGGTCTTTCTGTGTGGAGTTTGCATGTTCTCCTCGTGTTTGCGTGGGTTTTCTCCGGGTGCTCCGGTTTCCTCCCACAGTCTAAAAACATGCATGTTAGGGTGCCTTCAGGCCCAGGCCTCCCTTGAAAAAGAGATCTGTGATCTCAATAGGTTTTGCCTGATTAAATAAAGGTTAATAAATAAATAAAGTCTGGTGGAGTTAAACAGAGCGATGTAGCATCTTTCTGGTTAAACAAAAAGTACTTTTAAGGTCAGTTTGTGTAGGTGCTTCCATGCTAGTCATTACACATTTATATCAACAATATTGATTTTGATCTACATTGCAGCTAAGTCCCCTCTTTTCTGGCTGCAGTACTTCAGAGGTTACCCTTTTAAAAGAAATGATGATTAGATGATTAGTCAGGTATTTTCTGGATAAGGATGAGGGTATTTGTTTGCATGTTCACTGTTAGTTTTCTGTTTGCCAGGTCAGTCTTGTAATATTTTATGTAACTCTGTTTCAAACACCATGACAAACTGCAGCTATGAAGGGCATTCTTTTGAATCTTTGTGAGAGTCACGAAAAGACTGTAAATACATTATTTTACTTTATTTCTCTGCTGTTTTGACTAATGTACACAATTTGTTGTTGCCTTTGTTCTTCTTATTTGTTCCAATACCCACTGTCTTCAATAGCTGTACTCTGCTGTCAATTATTTGGTGTAACTGATGTTACATATTGTATATGTAGCTTACTTTTTTTATTTCAGGATTTTGGAAGGAAATGTTAAACGTCAAAATGGTCTATTGCAATGTCTTTGAATTTCATTTATAATTCAAGCATTGAACCTGTCCTGTCTGTTTCTTACAAGGACAATGACCCAAAGGAGGAGCAGATGAATGGTCTCATTGTAGGCATCCTTACTGTGATGGAAAATGACTGTACTTCACCTGTCACAAATGTCATGAATGTTGCTGTTTTTGTTGAAGAAACCGTCATCTTTCAGAATCTTTTTGACCTGTCAACAGGTTTTGCTTATCTGTATGGGCTAATCAATTCTTTAAACCTGCAATATCTAAAGATCTGAGGTGCACATTTGAAACTGTTCACAAGATTTCCATAGGGATTTGAACAGATTTCTTTGCAAGGGTCAGATCCCTCAAGAACAAACTCCTTCAGAGAATCTAGCAAATTGAATGTTGGGCTGACTCTATCTTGAACTAGTTTTCCTCTGTTTTCCTTTGTTTTGTGATTGACCATGTCTCAAATTTGGATGTTCTAGGACTTAGCATTCTTCTTTTTTGTAAATTTACAACATTAAGACACTGATGCAAGATAAACTTTTTTAATTTTGTAATGTCATACTGTTATGTAAATCCTAAAATATACATTTTTGTCCAAACTGGAAAAAAATACAGTCAAATTACATCTGCCTCTTTAAATTATATTACAGTGCCTATTAAAAGTATTCACCTCCTTGGATGTTTTATGCTTTTATTGTTGTCATAAATAAATCATGATAAATACAACTTGCCCTTCTTTCAAAAAAAAAATAG
>JAOXNZ010000001.1:1049636-1060977 GCA_028566095.1 Kryptolebias brasiliensis | reverse complement strand
TCAGTCATCCAGGACATGGTAAATCCAAAAAAGGTTAAAAACAAAAGCAACTGGTTGAAGTCCAGTTGCTTTTGTTTTTAACCTTTTTGGATTCATGCCACTGTCAAACCTCTTGTTTTTCGTTCCTCATTTTCCCCGCCATCTCTGTAGGTTTTTGCTCATTTGTTTTGCTGCCATGTCAGCCTTTTGTTTTCCTTTCTTAATAAATAAGTTTTACTTTTTACTTTTGAATGAGTCTGCATATTGGGTTCGCCTTATTCAACTTTGACAGTGAGCTTTCACTAAGACTTAAGCCCTATTCGCATGGGACAAGCATTATCTGGGGACCCTATGTAATAAATAAATCACTCCCCAACGTCTGTTTTTTATGTAGTGCATTCGCACGGGATAACCGAAGCCTGAGATTTTGCTGAAATTTACAGACATCTTCCAGATATGATGTTAACGCGCTGTGTATTGTGTAACATCCGCTTACTTTGAGTTGATGTTAAAACTACTTCTAGTTCAGGCTATGGCCACACCTAGCCCAGTGTTAGGCTACAAACAGAAGAAAATTATTTCTACTGCACAGAGCAATGCTTGATGTGAGCCACCATTCGCATGTAAGTTTGCGCCTTCTTTTCAGCCTTTTCTGTTTTATGGCGACTGTTACGGGTCAATAGGTTTCTGCTGGTCCGGGACACAAAAGGTTATCTATGCATTCCAATGCAGCCTCCATTGCCAAAAGCAAATAAAAATGTGCCCAGGAAACAAAAATGCCTAATTACATTCTGGATCCTGCCCATTTCTGTCCAAATCACACAGATGCCTATTCACTTTGGATTTGTATTATCATAGGACCTCAAAGTTCAGCAAAATATAGTAGGTAATTTGCGGGAGAATTTTTACTTTACAAATTACTGACATGGTCAATTCACACAGGATTAACAACACAGACGATCTCCGTAATTATTACAAATAGCATGTGGTCCATAGGTAAAATTAATCTTGTGCGAATAGGGCTTAAGAATTCATTTATTTTGTTTGAAATGTTCCTAAAAACTACTGGAGAGAAAGTCTGTTAGCAAAATATCTCATTAACCACTGAACAGATTTTAGTAAAACTCTCAGAAAGTAATCATTTTTGTGTATGTCTACAGCTGATTAACCTATGCAGTCCAAATAAAACAATATTCCTACACAAACTATATATCAAAATGACCATCTCAGCTGTGTGAGGTGTGCTATTACTTTTTGTGAAGTCTTTAGTTACCATGGCAACATCATTTGCCCAAAACTACATCCCCAAAGCCCCCATAGGGTAAAATGGAGAATAACTGAAATGCTAAAAAAAAAATCCCCTTTACATGCTTACTACTTTATTATAATTTTACCTCAAAACGTTATTCAAGCATTGTGTAGCTTAGAGGACATTGAAGTATGACCAAGTGATTTAACTTTGAAGATATTACCATTTTAGGAAAATCATATTTCAAGTTTTTGGCCACTAAATAAACACTATATGTTCAAAAGAACATGTTATTTTTTTGTTAGACAATATAAAGAACAGAGAGGTAACAGTTTTAAATAGGTGTATAACAGTTTGGGGATTTTTTTCTGTTTGAGTGAGAGTCTCTGTGTGTTTGTCTGTTAGCAAAATATCACACATGCCACTGACCGGATTTTAATGAAAGTCTCAAAAAATAGTAATTGGATTTATGTCTACAACGTATTAAGTTTAGGAGTCATCTTGATTCAAAATAATCCCACCAAGTGGCAGGCCCCTTCAATAGCTCCCAAAGCAAATATGTTTAAATTTTTGCTCTGTTTCACATTTACATCTTAGAGTATTTGTTTTTAATTAAGAACCAGGTCAAACTGTTAGACTGCAGTTACATGGACAGAGGGACACTCAAGGCTGGACTGATAAATAACTGAAGAACACCTTTATAATACAAATCCTCATCCATTCTGAAATATTCTTTGCTGACTATTTAATTTTTTATATATATTTTTATAGGATAGTACATTTTATTTAATAATGTGTGAAATGCGCTATATAATACAATTATCTTGAATTTGGTGCTATTCCTTCCAATGTTAATAAATAAATACACTCTTCATTGTCATTGACTTTTATCTATTTTATTTATTTATGAAGCAAATCAGTGGTTCAGTTCTCTTGCAGGTCTTCTGTAATCTTAGGCTGAATCCACAAATGAGAAGTAATTATTCAAAGATGTTGCAGTGAAACAAAGCAAAAATTTAAACATATGTGATTTGGGAGCTAATAAACAAGACTGAAGGGAAGTTTTCTGATAACAATCTGGCTTTTATATTTAAGAACATTTTAAAAAGTTGACAGTAAGCCATAGAACTTACTGGTGTTTTTTTCTAAATCATGTAATGAAACCAAAATGCAACTGCATTATTGGAAATTGTCAGTGAAGACCGAAATTACATATTTAACCTTCAAATTCTGTTTCTATTTAGAGTAGCTAATTTTTCGGTCTGAATTTAGATCTTGTCATAGTACTGAGTCAGCTTTGTTAAAAGTCCATAATGATTATGCCATGTCCATGAATAAAAAGTGTCCCGTTCTTTTGTGCTGCTGCATCTCACAGCTGCTTTTTATACAGTGGACCATGCTGTCCTTCTGTCTCATCTTAAACACTATGTTAGTGTATCTGGTTCAGCATTCAACTGGTGCACCTCCTACTTGACCAACAGAACTTTTTTGGTAATGCTGAGTAATCTATCTTCCTTGTGATGTGCCGCAGGGCTTCATTCTTGGTTCCCTCCTTTTCTCTTTTTCTATGCTGCCTCTTGGATCAGTTATAGCCAAACACCACTTTTCTTTTCACTTTTATGCAGATGACTTACAGATTTATTTGCCCATGAAGCTGAGAAGTAGTAACCTTTTATTAATTGTATTGCCGACATTAAGCAGTGGCTTCATCATAACTTTCTGTTTATAAATGACGGTAAAACCGAGTGTATCTTTTTTCAGTGTTGTTGCTTCTTGTAACTTTAGTGGTCTGACATCCAAGTTCAGACCCACAGTTAAAAAATTGTGATTTGATAAGTTTGATAAACATATAGCTTCTGTAGTCAAGGGCAGCTTTTATCAGTTAAACCTTTTTTTAAATCGTCTTGACCTGGAAAAGGCCTTTTATCAGCTCAAGGCTTGACTACTGCTGTATGTTGGAATCTCTCAGTTGTCCAGCAGATGCCTTCAGCTTATACAACATGCTGTGGCCCGATACTTAACAAACACTCCCAAATGTGAGCACAATACCCCCATTTATTATCTCTCTGTTGGCTTCCAGTCCGTTTTAGAATTGATTTTAAATTTTTTATGTTAAATTTTAAAACTCCTTAAAAGCTGACCTTAAGATTAGCTAATACATCTTTTTACTGCTTGTCCCTAAGTCTAAATACAAACTTTCGGGTGACTGGGCCTTTTCGGTCATCGCACCCAGACTGTGGAACCAACTACATCAGAACTTGAGCTCTATCACTGATCTGGCCCTTTTTAAATCTAAACTTAAAACCTTTTTATTCAGGCAGGTTTTTAATACTTAGTGGCACTCAGTGGCATTTTTGTATTGTTTTTATTGGTTGTTTTTAACTTTTGGATTGTGAAGCACTTTGTTCACTGTTTGGCTGTTGTAAAGGGCTCTACAAATAAATGTTGATTGATATTGAATTTACAGACTGTACTTGAATGCACTTTTAAGTCATCACACTGTCTACATCTGTTGGCACAAAAGATGTGTAGAAGCACAATCAGAAACGCAGACTGCAGGACCGCATATTTTACGTAAGCTGAAACTCTCCAGCTCTAATAGTCATGGTTCAACACTGCATTTTTGGGTAACCCGAACACAGAAAAAATGGTGAATACCAGGTGTAAATGTTATGAAATGATATAGATTTTATATCAATAAAATACACTTGGGTGAAGAATTCTTCCTGATGTGGCCTCTCTGATAGTTTCTTTTTTATAGCATCTCCTGACTCCTAGATTGCTGAATCATTTGGTCAGTAGAGGCCTCTGCTCTGCCTCCCCACAGCTCCTTTTACATTTCCATGGAAATGTGGGACCCCTTCAACCCTCTGCCTCATCTTCACCATCAGGGACTTGCTTCCAAGATGGATGATAAGGCAGAGCAACCCTCAGATGGGTTGATTTATGGCACCTTCTTTCCATGTAGGTAGAGCAGAGACCCCGCCTGGTGGGCGCTGGGGACAGGCGTTGTCTCAGACCTGACGACCTCGGCTCCCAGGCTGTGAAGCCAAGTACCAAACGGCCACTTTAGAATGGTTGCCATTAGTCATGCTGGCAGCCAGGGATTTTCCTTAAAGACTAGAAACACAAAATACAGGAACAATGAGACTCACTCCCTTCTTCCCTCCCCTTTTCCAGTAGACAATGATCTCCTCTGCACTAATTTATTATCTCTGCTATGGCTGCTGTCATAATAATGGAGAGAGACATTTTCTTGCTTTCATCTAATGGTTGGTGCTATTACTATAAAGATAGCAACATCTCAGTCAACTGAAATTAACCTTTTTTGGGCTGTATTGACAGCATATTGACATACTCTGCTTCTTTTCTTCTAATGGGCCTCTGAGTGCCATTGACTTACAATGACTGAATACAATCCTCATAAATTATATGATTTGAGATTAGTTTTTCCAGCTGGTAATCCAAACTAACGCCTGAAGGATCAGATTGTGATTTAACAGTCAGCATATTCAGAACAGGATTAAAGGCTAAGGATTTCTTAAAAGAATACATTTCGCCTGCTGTATTTTTTGCCAGAGTTTTAGACTAAGATCCTTTTATGATGAAAAATAATGACGTTAAAATCATTTTGGTCAAACCTTGAAAATAACAGTATGCATATTCTCATGTGACATTGTAACACCTCACATGATCTGTTAGCAGTCAGAGTATGTGTTATGAATGACATACTACCATGCCAAATTTGAGCTCAATATCTGTAATACTGGCTGAGTTATAGCCAATGTTTGTGTGTTTTAAGGTCAGTTGGCTGTGGTGGCCATCTTGAATTGGGTTAAGTCCAAAAGTTAAGAAGTAATTTTCTAAAAATATCATTAAAATATATTTTATAATTTATGAGATATTTTGCTAACAGTACAGACAAATGAACATGCACACAGACAAAAACATTACAACTCTTTCACTTCAGCATTGGGCAACAACATAAATCAGTTGGTGTTTTGGTTGTTTTCACTGTCAAATATTTTCTCTTTCCATCATTTTCTGAAACAAAACAAAATATTCTCAGTCCCTAATTGCTCTCCTATTACTTCACTTTTGCTTTATTTGTTTGTTGTTGAGCCAGTAGCACTTTGCAGTGGATCCCAAACCTTTCAATTTGTGACTCACAAAAAAGCAGAGACAGGGACTTCCAACTCAAGAAAACAAATATTGCAAATAAGTCAAGTAAACAGGGCCTAATCAAAACCACAGAACACAACTAGCCTCAAACACCAATATGCTATTTTTATCAATTTACAACCACTTATTTGTTTTCTTGTAAGAACTAGAATAAAATATGTTAGAATTGTTGAGTAATTCTAGTCAGTGATCCACAACATTAATTGAGAGATATTTCTCATAATATTAACAAAATTTACAGACTAAAAGGTTGAAATATATTTTAGAAGGTAATTTAATTTGTTTTGTATTAGTATTGTCAGTCTTGCATTACACAGCTATTTACATAAAAATTGGGGGTTATTTGCAAGCACAAATAGCAGCAGCAGCAAACTATATAATTTTTGATGCAGCTTTAGTTCACTTCTGGCAGGGTTTTTTTTGCCGGAATAATCCTGTTACTGTGATAGCAGTGTGGGGGCTCATAACATAGCCTTAGCATGATGTTATGAAATTTTGGAGATTGCAGGAAAACGGTTGTAAAAAATAGCTAAATCAGTACATCCACAGTGGTAAGACTGATAAAGTTATTCATCATGAAGATTAAAGCTGGATGGTATTTTTAAAGTGTGCAGCCGACAGAGCTAAATGCTTCAGGCTAACAGCATTGGTGCTTTTTTTAAGGTGACTTTGAAACTTACTTATCTGTAATTATAATGTGCAGTTGTAATGATTATTGTTATTATTCAGTTTTAAACAAATATTTTAAATTAAATAAAATGCCTCAGGTGTTAGTGCTTTAGCTAACAGTTTTGAAACCAAAACAAACCCCTCATCTCCTCCATCAACCTTCATATCACTCTGACAGTAAACTCACAGCTCAGAAAGTTTTTGAAAAAAAGAGTGTACACAAAAATTCAGCCTGACACTGAGCTCATTCATTTTAAGAGTGAAACCGGTGGGAGTCAGGAACAAAGGAATCTCTGAGGAGGGAGACAAGTTAGAGGCTGTAGAAGACTTAGATAAACTGATGTGATACCTTTTGTCTTTAGATATTCTAAATTCTTATGATCAGTCCAAACCACAAATGGTTCCTTGGCCCCCTCCAACCACTGTCACCACTCCTCGAGAACAAGCTTGACTGCCAAAAGTACCACCATCATAGCTTCTCTCTGCACTAAACAGGCTTTTGGAGAAAAAGGCACATGGGTGAATCTTTAAATCAGCAAATCGTTGACTGAGATTGGCACCTACCCCTGTGTCTGAGGCGTCAACCTCGACCAGAAACTGTTGATTTGAATCAGGAGAACGGAGAACAGGAGCAGAAGTAAAAATACTTTTTAGCCTGGTAAAAGCCTTTTCAGCATGATCAGACCACATGGCTTTGGTTTTGACTGAGGTTAGAGCGTGAAGTGGAGCAGAGACCTGACTGTAATTTCTAATGAACTTACAGTAGAAATTGGCAAATCCCAGAAACTTTTGCAGTTGTTTTCTGTTCTCCAGAGTAGGCCAGCCACGAACAGCGGTTACCTTGACAGGATCCATGAAGATTTGATTGGGAGAGATGAGGAAGCCCAAGAACAACATAGTAGAATGGGGAAACTCATACTTTTCAGCCTTAATAAAAAGACTGTTTTTGAGGAATCTGAGGAGGACAGATCTTACATTTTAAGGATATCCTTCGATATCCTTAAAAAAAAATTTGGATATCATCCAGATAAACAAAAGCAAACTGACCAATCATGTCTCAAAGAACATCATTGAATAACTGCAGGAGCATTGGTGAGACCAAAAGGCATAAGTAAATACTCATAATGTCCATTAGGAGTGTTAAAAGCTGTTTTCCACTCATCCCCCTCTCTGATGTGTATGAGATGATAACCATTATGGAGGTCAAGCTTAGTAAAAATGGTGGCTTTTTGAATGAAGTCAAATGCAGAGTTCATTAGGGGTAAGGGGTATCTGTTCTTTATTGTAATCTCATTAAGGCCCCTATAATCAATACAAGTTTTTTAAAGAACATCCTTCTTGCCCACAGAAAAGAAAGCTGCCCCCACTGGTGATGTAAAAATTTGAATGATGGCTGCTTGAAGTGAATCATGTATGTATTTGTCCATAGTTTGATGTTTGGATGGAGGTAATGAGTACAGCCGATCCTAGGAGAAGTTGTTCCAGGTAAAAGGTCAATGGGACAATCATATGGTCTGTGGACGGGTAAAGAGGTTGCTTTGTGTTTGTTAAACACCTCTTTAAGATCATGGTATTCTGGTGGAACTTTAAAAATAATCAGGATAAGTGTCCTCAACCTCTTTTGTGGAATTCGAAGGTGAAATAGCATTAAATAGACAGTCAGATAAGCAATTATGTGCCAAACTCAGAATCTCCCCCTTTCTCCAGTCAATATGAGGAATCTGTTTCCTAAGCCAAGAGGCCCCCAAAGTAACTGGTAGCTGAGGTAAGTCAGTGATGAGGAAAGTCAGTACCTCACAATGATTACTGTACAGGCTTAGTTTAATCTCTTATGTGGTGTAACACATGCCCATCTAGAGCTAGGACCTTATGGGTCTTGTTGGTAGGGATCAGGTTAATTCCCATGGTCTTAGCAAAGTTCTGATCCACAAATTTGGTATCAGCTCCAGAATCAATAAAAATAGAAACTTGCCAGGCTTGACCATTTATTTTAAGCTCTGCAGGCAGACAGAATATGGAAGAGGTTTAGGGGTCCAAATACTGACTCAGTAGAAACTGAGTCTGGCCTTTTATATGACAATTAGACCCTGAGTGTCCCTTAGCTCCACAATAGAAACAGAGGTTTAACTTTCTTCGGCGTTCTCTTTCCTGGGGAGAAAGTCTTGTTCTGCCTAGTTGCATGGGATCCTCTGCCTTGAGTTCCACAGAAACCCAAGGAATAACCTTAGGACTTGGGGATTGGGGTTGACTCCAGGTCTTGGTAGATCAGTGTGTCTCTGTTTGACTTCTCTCTCTTCTTCTCTCCATAAGTCGAAGATCAATCCAAGTAGCGAGCTCCTCCAAAACCTTCAGGGTTGTAGGACAATCCCTTGTGGCAAGTTTGTCCTTAATCTCCTCACTTAATCTTTGAAGAAAAACATCAATTAAAGCTTCCTCATTCCAATGGCTGTCAGCAGCAGAAAATAAGCCCCTGGCAGCCTCTCTCTCTCAGGTAAAACAGGATCAAATACTCAGGTTAGTTCACTAGAGAAATCTTTCAATGAATAACATATAAAAGAGTCTCTTTGCCATTTGCCTTGCCAGATAACAATGAAATAACGAATGCTACCTTTGAGTGTTCTGTGGGAAAAGAGGAGGGCTGTAACTGGAAATGAATGTCACATTGGGTCAGAAAAAGTCTGCATTGATTAGGATCCCCTTTAAATACCTCTGGTGGGGACAGGCGAGGTTCATGAACAGGAAATACATGAAAATGAGGAGGTGGACTTGGAACTACAGTTTGAGGAGGAACATGAGATTCAGAGAAGTTAAACATACCAAGGAGCATGGTCGTCATTTCCTGAACACTCTGCTCTAACCAGATGATTGAATTCTCCACACCAGCATGCCACTCAAGTGTCGGCAACAGGTTCATATTGGCCAGATCATTCTGTATCAAATCAGACCGAAAACCAATCAGACCAAGAACCCGAAAATTCTGCCTGACACTGAGCTTGTTTAACTACATTTATTTTAAGAGTGAAACTGGTAGGAGTCAGGAACACAGGAATCTCTGAGGGGAGAGACAACAAGTTAGTGGCTATACAAGAGTCAGAGAAACTAATGACACTCAAAAGAAAAACCACTAGCCTTCATAGAATCTGATAGAAGTGCTCGATCTGGTTGGGGAGCTTCTTCAGGGAATTCCAGGTTCTTGAAGTCCACAAGAATGAATCCACTTCAATACTACTCCTCTTCGGCTTACACGCTGTGAAGATCTCACACTCTCTCCAAACAGAAAACAAGGATTGGTAAGTAACGTCACAACTTATAGTGTGAGAACGAAGTCCTGAGCTGATCTGATGCAGCTCACGGACTTCCAACAGTTGGGCAGGAGTGAATCCAAAAATCTGAGACATAAACAGGGGACAGGCAAGGGTCATACACAGAAAGTCAGAGATTGGTTTATTTATTCAAACATCAGGCAGAACTCGGAGGTCGGGGCACAGAAAACAGGTCGTTGTCCAGAGATCTAAAGCTTGGCAGAAATCTCGCAAGGGCAAAGCAAGACAGGGGAATCCAAGGCACAGAAACAAGGAGATCAAACATGGGTTTAATGCTGGACATTTACTTCCTAAGGTGTTCAATAATCTGGTGGATCTGAGGATGGTTTAAATACTGCCACTCACAGGTGAGCGAAATAGCACTGATTATAGTGGAGAAAGTGGGCGTGGCGGGACAGGGAGCAGACAGACACAGTTTTGGTCTATTAGTTTTCATTATTAAAAGGGGAAAAAAAGAAAACAGTCTGCTGTCTTGGTGGATTGTTTAAGTGTAAAGTTTTAGTAAATGCTTCAGTTTCCATGGTGAATGTGAACAAACTAGGCTCCACAGCTGTTTGACAGCATCAGATCATGATGCTAAAAACAAAATAAAATACTCCAAATTTACAGTATTTTCTCTCCTACGGATCACTGCTAAATCTTTTTTTCTGAGAATGTTGTACAACTCATAGTTAATGTTTTGGTAATGGTGTCTTATTGGTAAATTTATGAGTGGCAAAGCTAACAAGAACAGGAAAATAATGGAACTGAGGCTAACCACGTACGAATGTTTCTCAATTTAACAGTTCCCATGTTTAAGAAAATAATAAAATCAATATGAAGTGCATTACAGTAATCCAGGTTGTTGTTTTCTTATGTTTTCACAGTGAATGCATTTATGTCCTGTTGCTGATTTTGTTCTTTTTGTTGCTAGAGGGTGCTACTGTAACAGGATAGGAAAAAATGACTGTTAAAGAAAATAACATAATGATACAGAAGTTACAAGACAACACCATCTCTTAAATTCATTACAACTCCCACAACAAAACTGGCAATGAGGATGAGCACTTCTGTCCACCGTTTTTTCTGCATCATGCTGGTGAGCCTTTTATACCATTGACAGAGTGACGGAAAATATTAGACAATTACACGTTTGATACCGGAGAAGCATTGCCAGATGAAAGATGATGTGCCATTTTTTTTCCTGCTTGGGTCCAAAAAGACAGCGTTTGTTCTACACACTACCAGTACATTGATGAAAGACATTCTGTCCCCAAAGTTAATGTATTGGCATGCAGACACACATTCATATGTCACCAAGCTAAGAGCTTTAGCTGCAACATGTGGTTTTGGATGGATGGAAAATGAACTAATAAAAGATCCGCTTGTTACTATTGCTTATCTCAGGACTGTGAAGGATTATTTGCTGCTGGAGGAAGACCTCATACTGGACAAAGGTCTAACTATCGCATGTCAAGTGGAAGCAGCAGTTAAAAATGCTACACTGGTCTCAGTTGTGAGTATAGTCCTACGTGCATCTGTACAAGCTGTAGATGCTGCATTTAATCATTTTCAAAGGAAAAGAGGTGCATGAACAGCTCAAAACTGTGGAGCTCCACCCCATTTTCATTTAAACTGGCATGTCATAAAGACCGTCACTGCTTCAGATGCGGAGCAGATAAACACCTGGCAAATGATAAAAATGGACTGTTGCTAAAGTAAAATGTGATCATTGCAAGAAAAAAGGTCATTGTGTCAAAGTATACAAATCACCTGTGGCTGTAGTCAGAAAAGTGGTTGTCTTTGAGTTAGCAATACTGTGTGTTAATTATGTTGAGCTGATGGCTGCAGCATTTGATAAAATCACATGTCAAATGAACAATGAAGGACCACAAAAAAACTCCCACGTCTTTGAGTTAATTGTACACACTGGAGATTCTATATTTATTTGACTATAAAC
>JAOXNZ010000001.1:527364-537467 GCA_028566095.1 Kryptolebias brasiliensis | reverse complement strand
GTCAACGCCACAGCCTACCTGAGTATTGTTGCTGACCATGTCCATCCCTTTATGACCACAGTGTACCCATCTTCTGAAGGCTACTTCCAGCAGGATAATGTGCCATGTCATAAAGAATCATCTCAGACTGGTTTCTTGAACACGACAGTGAGTTCACTGTACTCAAATGGCCTCCACAGGTTACCAGATCTCAATCCAATAGAGCACCTTTGGGATGTGGTGGAACGGGAGATTTGCATCATGGATGAGCAGCCGACAAATCTGCAGCAACTGCGTGATGCTATTATGTCAATATGGAGCAGACTCTCTGAGGAATGTTTCCAGTACCTTCTTGAATCTATGTCACAAAGAATTAAGGCTGTTCTGAAGGCAAAATGGGGTCCAACCAGGTACTAGCAAGGTGTACCTAATAAAGTGGCCTGTGAGTGTATATTCAATAAGAAGTCAGACAAAAAATCTGAGAATTCAGACAAAAAATGATAATAAGGGCCTGGTGGACGATATATAGTAACAAGTGAAAGTGTTTTTTCTGATTTCCATTTTGGATGAGAAAGACTAAGAGTCAAAGAATTATGACTAAGATTTAGCATTATTCAATAATCCTGACTGAAAAATAGCAGCTACTCCTCCACCTCAACCTGTTGTTCTAGGAACATGAACATTTAGATAATTAGCAGGAGTAGATTCATTTATACTAACAAAATCCTCCTGTTGTAGCCAGGTGTCTGTAAGACAAAATAAATCAATATGATGATCAGTTATTAAATCATTAACTAACAGAGACTTAGAGGAGTGAGATCTTATGTTAAGCAATCCACATTTAATACTTTTATTTGTTTGTTTTGGTGAAGTAATTATGTTTATTTTTACAAGATTTATATGATTTAATTTTCTAAAGATCTTTGATTTATTTAATTTGGGCCGTGGTCGAGCTGACACTGTTTCAATGGGGGTTTGGTGGGTAACAGAGGAGAAGCAGCAGAGAGGTGTGGAAGACTACAATTCTGCTTCCTGGACTGGACCCTGGGTTGTCAATAATTTGGATGACTAACAAATTCCACCAAATTCCTAGAAAGAAGAGCAGCTCCACCCAAAGTGTGATGGATGCCATCTCTCCGCATCAGACCAGGTTTTCCCCAAAAAGCACTCCAATTATCTATGTAGCCCATGTTGTTTTTTAGGACACCACCTGGACACCCAGCGGTTGAATAACAACATACGACTAAACATGTCATCGCTGGTTAGGTTGTGGAGGATGCCAGAGAAAACTACGTAGTCCGACATAGTTTTTGCAAATTTACACACCGAAGCAACATTAATTTTAGTGACCTCCGATTTGCGTAACCAGGTGTCATTACCGCCGACGTGAATAACAGTCTTACCATATTTAACCTTAGCCTTAGTCAGCAGTTTTAGGTAAGATTCGATGTCGCCCACTCTGAGCCCTGGAATGCATTTGACTACGGTTCCTGGAGTCCCTAGTGCCACGTTTCGGACTATGGAACTGCCATTTACCAGGGTCGGCTTCTCAGCGGGTGTGTTGCTGAGTGAGGAAAATTGGTTAAAAAAGTGAACAGGTAGGTGGTGAACTTGGGGCTTAGCCTTAGCACTGTGCTTACTCCGAACCATCACCGAGCCAGTCCAGGGTCCTGGCTGCTCGGGGTCTGCTGGAGGACCGCTACTCTCAGTGGCTCCACGCTGCCTAAGGGGACCTGGCTGGCTAGTGGCTTTTCACCAGCGTGGAGCCAAGCTTCTAATTCAGACAGCCTCTCCTCCAAAGCTATCATAAGGCTACATTTATTACATGTACCATTATTGCTAAAGGAGGCAGAGGACTAGCTAAACATCTGACAGACAGAGCAAGTGAGAACAGAAGAAGCCGAGAGATTAGAGCTAGCAGATCCCCAAAACACAGATAAAAACCAAGAAGTGTTGAAAGACAAAAAGGTGCTTCAAGAATAACCAATAACAGAAGATAACAGTATTGAGGGTGTTTGTGTACTGGAATGTAGAAACTGTAAAGATTAGATAAATTCGGTAAATTAAAAGATTGCGCGAGCAAACAAATTACTCCAGCTACCAGCAAGCAAAACAGGAAGTGACGCAATATGCCTTACCACGAACGTCCAATTTGTTGAATATCCATTCAGACAATAAAATGTGCAATCACATTTTTAAGACCGTAAACAATTAAGTGATGAATAGGAGTGATGAATCTGTGCAAAGATACCAAAAAATGTATGGAAATTTAGTATTAATGGCTGCAACAAGTCTATTTCTACTCAATATCTTTAAAAAAAAAGTTTGCACACAATTATGAGCAGCTTGTAAGCTTAGCATTGCTAGATGCCTGGTTAAGATTATGCATTGACAACAGTTTACAGTCACCTTGACCAAGATCTCTCTGACAGGTTGTCCTGACTGAAGGTGAACCCTCCTCCTGCCAGGTGAATACTTTTCTCTCCAGTTAATATATACACTATTCTCTTGCCACTCACCATCACTAGGCGGGTGATACGCTCACAGATCTGTAGGAAGTGGACCCAAACTCTGTGGCACTGTCTCGCTGTTTAATCATCAGTCATGTTTGTGTATAGTGCAACACAAAAATGAGTCAGCATTAAAACAGTCAAATTTTAAACATTAGTTCCACTTGTAACATTTTTGCATATGAAAATAAATAAAAAATACAAAAATAAGTGAAAAATTAAAAAGTAGGAGAAAATCATGCGCCTCTTTTGTCATGCCATCATAATCTGCACTTAAAAATCACTGGTGTGGACCATCAGGAAAAAAAGGTCCTTAATTTCATTAGTTTTTTTTTTCCTTTTTCTTTTTACTAATCCGAGAAAAGTCTTCCTAGTATCCTTCATCCATAGAGCATAGATTTGACAGAATATATTATGTATAGGAGTTTATTTTGGTCACTTTTTTAAGAGATGCACCATAACCAATACCAGTATGTGCATGTACTCTTACTCATAAGTGTTCTGATGCAACAGTACCCAAAATCATATTTCTTCAGATGATGTTCACCTCTCAGTTGAGTAGTCACAGGGTGGAAAAAGAGCAATGTCAGCTGTGTCTTTTTTTTTTTTTTTTTGAGCTTATTGCCCTGACCAACTGATAAGGCGTTTAATGACATTTATTAGTAGTCATATTATTACCTGGCATAAATCATTTTTGTAGCAACAGTTCAAGTACAGTAAGGCACTAGGACTACGTAACACATCATTCAAAGTTGTGTTGTGAGCAGCTTCTGCAGCTATGTGTTGAGAGGAAGAGTTTCTGCAGCGCATTTGGACTTGATGCTGAGTTCACACAATAACCTTGAAGCTGAGTAGACAAAGTCTGAAGCTCTCATTAATCTATTTGAGTTGGGAGGAAAAGAGTCAATCAGACTTTGAAGCTGAAGTAAATCTAACTATACTATTTATCGAGCAATATAATTATCATGTTTGTACAATATAATTATCATGTTGGTACAATATATTATCAAGTTTGTACAATTATCAAATTTGTAAAATATATTATCAAGTTTGTAAAATATAATTATCACATTTGTACAATATATTATCAGGTTTCAACGTGATAGCGTTCAAAAAATAATTTTCTTTTGTGAGGCAAATAAACTTCTGTAGTGTGAGCAATCCTTCTCTGTAATGAAAATAATAAGTGTCTGCCAAAAGGTTTTATCCAAATTATTATTTTTTTGTTTTCTGCTATGATTTTAAGTTGAAATGTTTGTAGCTATTTGAATTTTCATTAAGTTTTTTTTATATATCCTGCAGTGAAATGTTTTCATTATAAATCAACAAAAGATAGTGATTTAAAAAAAAGTTTAAAAAAAGTCTTTTAATTTAAGGAAAAAAAAGTTCTTGTGTTGACTGATGATCAAATTCTATTGAAAAAGCTATTTTTATTTCTGTATGAAGATCTTGATAAACGAAACCTGACAAACATGACTTTTTTTTTCAAGAAAAGTTTGAGAAATAAAAGGTTGGCCCTTGATCTGGTTTTTGATTTTGGCTACCTATAAAAATGAGTTGGACTCACCTGAAATAGAAGGTCACACAGCTTTAATAAGTTAGAAGGTCATGTGTAGTTGAAGCATCGTTCTAAGATCTGAAAAGACTCATGAGAAATCAGAAACCAGCCAGTTAAGTTTTTGGCAAAAGCTTTTTTAAATAAAATATTGTTAAAATATCACCCTGTCTAGTTCTCATGGACCCAGGATCCCATGTTATTTTTTCCTCTGACAAGTGTATCATTATACCCTATTATATTGATGCATTCCTACTTTCCTTCTATATTCAAAGTGTTTGAAAATCAGAAGTTCACTTAACCAGTATAGATAGATATTTCTGTAGGACAAAGAAATTGCACAAAGAGCTTTTTAAGTGTCAATACATGTTTTTGCAGTGTGGTAATAATCAGCATTTTATTTTAACTGGTGGACACAATTTTACAATTCCTTCTTGAGTAATGTGATATTTTATATTCTTGTTAGGATTCTGTTATTTTTGTTCTCCACTCACCCATTTCCTTGCAGGTGAGCTGAGTTTTCTGTGTTGGGTGGGGCTGGCTCTCCTGTCAGCTGATTGTCATGAGCAGGCTAAATACCCAGGTTTTAAGATGGAGTTAAATCCACATACAATGCTTTGTCCAATAGTCATTATTTGGTGACATACCAGCCTCTGAACTTTGCCTGTTTAGATTTGGTTTTGCATTTTACTCTAAAAAGAACCATTTGAATATTTTTACCTGCTTTTCCAACTCGTAGATCACCTTGAATACCCCCTGTTGTGGAGTGTTGTTCTGTTTGAAATCCTAAGTTGGATGGCACAACATTTCCACATACACTGTATTGCCAAAAGTATTCACTCCTGAGTAGCTGCATCCAAGCCTTACATCACCAAGTGCATTGGATGCAGTAGTGATGCGTTCTCTGGAATGATGAAACACTCTTCTCTGTGTGGCATTCCGATGGATGAGTCTGGGTTTGGCGGTTGCCAGGAGTATGGTACTTCTGAATGCATTGTGCCAAGTGTAAAGTTTGGTGTGGGGTTGATTTTCAGGAGTTGAGCTCGGCCACTTAATTCCAGTGGAATGAACTCTTAATGCTACAGCATACTAAGACATTTTGGACAATTTCATGCTTCCAACTTTGTGGGGACAGTTTGGAGATGGCCCTTTCCTATTCCAACATGACTATGCACCAGTGCACAAAGCAATAAAGACATGCATGAGCGAGTTTGGTGTGGAAGAACTTGACTGGCCTGCACAGAGTCCTAACCTCAACCTGATAGAACACCTTTGAGATGCATTAGAGCAAAGACTGCAAGCTATGCCTTCTTATCCAGCATAAGTGTCTGACTGTACAAATGTGCTTCTGGAAGAATGAGCAAAAATTCCTACAAACACACTCCTAAACCTTGTGGAAACCCTTCCCAGAAGAGTTAAAGCTGTTATAACTCCAAAGGATGGGCCAACATAGTATTAAAGAATGGGATGTCATTCAAGTTCATATACGTGTGAAGGGAGACAAACAAATACTTTTGGCAATATAGTGTACATGTCCTGAAACCATATCTGTCAGAAAGATCGGCATCTGGAAATCTCTTCTGTATCAACAAGGAGAAGTCAGCTCTGTCTGGTTACATTTGCCTGCCTGCCTTACTCTCACTCGGTTCACCTGTTACCTGCACGTGTCTGTCATCCGTACCCACCTTCCAGGACCACTCCCTCCCCTCTCAATTAGATTTGCCTCCACTGGAACTTCGGAATCCTTCTCCTTCTCCTGCATCTGAAAAATCAAGAACAATCAATAAGACCCTCTGATTCCATATATCAGATTGTTCCTGGTATAGTTCTCCATTCTCTCCTACAGAGAGAAATAATTGTCAATTTTTCTTCTGCCCACAGAACCACAGACATGACTTCCTTTTCTTTTCAAAATAAAATATTTTTATTCACTAATCTGTTTCTGCCTGACCTCCTTCAGTTGACGTGTAAGGCCATAATGTATTTAAGCCATTCATTATGACCGATCAGACCAACCAAAGCAATACATTGGGTGATAATGAGACTGAAGGCGTTATCTCCACCTTTCCGCACAAGGAATACTAATTGGATGATAGTGTAATAAATTAGTTAAATAATCAACAACAACAAACAAATCAATGTCTAGATCAGTTTAAATCAGATCTCTTCCTTACAACTTCAGCCTCAACCTCTCCTCCTCCTCTGACTGAAATTATCACCACATCATGTGAATTACTCATCACCCCACCGGAAAGCTTTGAGGGTGACCCAGACATATGTGGTAGTTTCCTTCTCCAGTGTTCCCTGAATTTTAGCCATAACTTTCAGACTTTTGCCTCCGACCACAGTAAGCTGACCTTTATTATAAACTCACTTAGAGGAAGGACCACAAGGTGGACTCAGGCTTTTCTTTCCAGCCATCCAGTTGAACACTTACGATAGATACCTATCTCTCTGATTTCTGAAAGGTATTTGATTATCACGTCTGTGAGGAGAAGATACAACATCTCCAATTGGATAATCAAAATGTAGCAGTACACGCCATAGATTTCTGAATTGTGGCTAATGAGACTGGGTGGAATAAGAAGGCACTTAAGAGCTCCTTCATTAATTCCTTATCAGAAACCTTAAAGGATCAACTCACCACCCCTGACAAACCTGAGTCATTTGATGAATTCAATATTCTGACAGTCTGAATCGATAACTGCCTTATGGATCATCAGAGGGAAAAAAGATTCTTGCTCTGTACTATGCCATACTAAGTTACTCAGCTCTATTCCTCTCACTGCTGCCTGTCCAGTTCCATCACCTCCTCTTAAGTCACCAGAGAAGGAAGAACCCATGAAGATTGGAAGGACTCGTTTGTGTGCAGAGGAGCATCAACACAAGTTTAAGGAAAAACTATATGTGCGTTGTAGAGAACCAGGTCACATTGTCACCTCTTGCACCTGATGTTTAAACTTCTGATCCTACCAGTAAATCCAGGGGTATTTGTGGGACACAGTACTTCATCACTTCCCCGACTTTTGTTACCTTACACTCTGTGAATACCGTGGGTCCTTTAAATTACAAGACCTAGTTGACTCTGGCACTGAACAAAGTTTAAAGAATTCTGAGTTGGTCAGGTAATTATAATTACCCACTGTCTCTTTCTAGGTCTCTCCTACTTTGAGCAGCCAGCGAATGGACACCAGACTGCCCTGGTTCAGTTCATTGTGTCTGGAAATCACAGGAAACAAGGTCAGTTTTTCTTCACATCACCTCATGCTACCATACTGCTGGGTTATCTTTGACTACTAAAATATGCTCCCACAATAAACTGGATAGAAAAGAGAGTTGAGAGCTGGAGCTCTGACCGAACTGTTTATGTTCTGCTGTGACCTCTGCTAATTCCCACAGTGATTCTCCTGAAGAGCTTGATCTTACTCTGATTCTGGCTGAATATCATGACCTATTTCCTGTCTTCAGCAAGTCCAGCTTGTCCTTACCTCCACACCGACTGTACAGTTGTGCATTTGACCTCCTTCCTGGCACTCCTGTGCCATTCAGCTGGTTGTATCACATTTCCACTCTAGAATGAGAGAATATGAGGAAATGCATTGAGGACTCATTAACAGCAAGTATTATTTGGCCATCCACCTCTCAAGAAGGTGTTGAATTCTTTTTTGAGGCCAAGAAAGACAAAACCCTCAGACCCGGCATTGATTATCGTGGACTCAACCAGATCACTGTTAAGAATAAGTACCCACTTACATTACTTGACTCTGTCTTTGAATAGCTCCATTCTGCCTGTTCTCAAAACTTTACCTTTGCAAAGCCTGGTTTGGATCAGGGACAGGGATGAATGAAAGACAGCATTTAAAACTTTTATGGGGTATTTTGTATACTTAGTTATGGCTCACAAATGCCTCTTCTGTCTTCCAGACCCTAGTAAATGATGTTTTTCGTGACTTCATAAACCACTTCATATTTGTGTACTTGGACAACATCCTGATCTACTCTGAGAGCATGTACGACAGGTACTACAGAGACTCATGGAAAACAAATTACATGTGAAAGCAGAGAAATGGGAATTTCATGTTCAGTCTGTTACCTTATTGGGATTTGTTTTTGAGAGCAGGCAAGTGAAGACTGATCAAGAGAAAATAAAGGCAGTGGCAGAGTAACCTACCCCTACTAATTGCAAACAGCTCTAGTTATTCTTGGGGTTTGCCCATTTTTATACATTTCATTAAAAACAGACAGTCAGACAGCTACGCCACTAACCTGTCTTGCCTGTGTCCATCAGGCTTTTGTTTGGACTCCTGAAGCAGAACAAGCATTCCAGAACTTTAAAAGGTTGTTTACCAGTGCTCCAGTTCTTGCCCACCCCAAGAAGCAGTTCATTGTGGAGGTAGATGCCTTGGCCATTGGGGTAAGAGCTGTCCTGTTGCAAAGATCTGACCCAGATGGTAAGCTCCATCCTTGTGTCTTATTCTCATTCAAAACTTTCCCCTGCTGAAAGAAATTATGATGTGGGCAACCAGGAGTTATTAGCAATAAGAGCCTGAAGACATATTTCCACCTACCTGAAAAATAGGAGCAATTACATGGGAAATTGAAAACTTGATATGCATAGGGCAACAAACCAAACCAGACCCTGGCATGGGACCCCCAGGTACACTCTTCGATTCCTCATCCGTTAAGTCTGAGGTATTACAGTGGGCCCACAATACAAAGTCCACCTGTGATCCCAGCATCAACCGCACCATAAACTTCCTACAAAGAGCCTTCCGGCGGACTACCTTAGTCCCAGACATAAAAAGAGTATATGTCTGCTTGTCCCAGATGTGCTCAGAATAAGAACAAGACTCAACCTCCATCCGTAGGCACACATTGCTTTGGACTTCATAACCGGTTTACCTTCATCCAGTGGTAACCACTATCCTGATGATCATTGATCATTTTTCTAAAGCAGTTCAGTATGTTCCTCTGGCCAAATTGCCCTCAGATTTAGAGACTGTGCAACTGTTACAACAACATGGTTTTAGACTACATGGAATCCCTTTGAGTATTGTATCTGACAGAGGCCCTTAATTTGTCTCTCATGTCTGGAAGGCCTTCTGCAATGCTTTGGGGGCAACACTAAACCTCTCTTCTGGTTATTATCCTCAAAGCAACAAACAGATCGAACACACCAACCAGGAGATGGAGGTCACCCTACTGTGTTACCAACTCTACCACCTGGAACACTCTACTACCACGGGTAGAGTATGCCCATAACATCCTCACCTCATCTGCCACAGGAGTCTCTCCATTCGAAGAATCACTTTGTTATCAGCCTCCCTTGTTATCCATGCATGAGTCAAAAATCATGGTCCCATCTGTCCAACATCATATAAGACATTACAAAAAAATTGCTGAGACACCAAAGCAGCCCTGCTCCATAAGGCTGACCAAATCAAGAGGTTTGCTGACCCCAAAAGAACCCCTGCTTCGCAATACACCCCTGGACAATGTGTCTGATTATTATCTTGTGACCTTCCTCTGAAAGATTACCCTAAGAAGCTGGCTCATCAGTTCTTGGATCCCTCTGATCCATCCAACCTTTCATGTGTCTCAACTTAAGCCAGTAGTCAGCAGTCCCTTGCGCCCTCCAGCTGAATCCCCACCTATGCCCATCTTATTGACAATCATTCAGTATTCACTGTGCGCCAGATTCTGGATGTCCGCCGTAGAGAAACACCCTAGGTTGCCAGGGGTTCAAGGAATGGGCAGAAGCCACAGCTTATTTATGTTCATTCCATTTCAAATTTTAAAATTACATGGAAATCTTCAAGACAGGGAAACAACAGCCTCAGGTAATGATTTTTCTAATCATACATTGCAGTCTATACACAGAAATGTTTAAAAATGTAACCCATAATTAACTTAGATTTTTAATCTCATTTTATACACAAATATAGATTTATTAGTTTTCCACTCATCACTAAGACCATTCCATGAATTGATTTCTCAGAATTGAAACACATCTATAATTTATTTACATTGATTCTAACTGGATAACTTTCAAATATTAT
>JAOXNZ010000001.1:344767-359378 GCA_028566095.1 Kryptolebias brasiliensis | reverse complement strand
TGTGGAAAGTCAAGGCCTCAGTGGTACCAGTGGTCATCGGAGCACTCGGTGCTGTGACCCCCAAACTGGAAGAGTGGGTCCAACAGATACCAGGAACGACCTCAGAGATCTCTGTCCAGAAGAGCGCAGTCCTAGTAACAGCTAAGATACTGCATAGAACCCTCAAGCTCCCAGCCCTCTGGTAGAGGACCCGAGCTTGAAGTGAAAAGTGGAATTGCCCATGTGGAACAAATAGGGTGAGATGGAAGTTGTTATATATACACATATATGTATATACATATACATATATGTATATATATATATACATATATGTATGTATATACTATACATATATATATATATGTATGTATACATATGTATATGTATATATGTATACATATATGTATATATAACTCAGGGACTTAGCAGTCGTCTGCCAGAGAATAAGTTGGAGCTGGGTTAATTGAGACCTCAGACTAGGAATTACAGATTTAGGGTAAGGATTTTGATCTTTAACCCAGGTGAGTCAGTCACCGACCAGCTCTAATCAACAAAACAAGCAACCATTCACACTCTTACTCATACCTAGGGACAAGGCTGCCTATGAAGCCGTTTTATCTTGAGAATTAGTGTTTAAGCTGTAGAATTGTGAGATGAAAACCTTTGTTCAAAAGGCCATTAGAAATGGTCTAATGACACAAGAAATAAAATATTATATGTATAGCTTTTTTTCTTCAAAAATGCCTGTCACAAATTATTTTGAAACTTCAAAAGATTGTTATTCCTTATATAATGTATAGTGCTTGCAGAAGTATTCAACTCTCTTGGTAATCCTTCTGTTTTGTTGCCTTACAACAAAGACTTTAATTAAATTTTTATTTTTAATAAAAGTAATAATTATCCAAAAATAATCAAGATTAATCAAGATAAATGAGAGGGGGGGGCTTGTTTTTAGTAATTATAAAAAAAATGTAAAACTGAAAAATGGTGCGTGCATTCAGCATGCCAAACAATATTTTGTCGAGACACTTTTTGCAGCAGCTACAGCATCAAGCAGCTTTTGATGGTAATTGCTTTGGCCTCAAACCAAAGGCAGTAAATACATATGCATGCACCACCTTTTTAGTTTTATATTTTTAAAATTTATTTAAAACCAATTTTCCCCATTTAACTTCATTAATTTTTTTTTTAGAATTGCTGTTTTCAATCAAAATAAAAATCTAACTAAATTCCAGGTTATAAGGCATAAAAAAAAAGATTACCAAGAGGGATGAATACTTTTGCAGCCCATTGTATTTAAGGAATGATCACAGACCACAATATACACAATATTTCTTTTTACCTTGCATGACTTGTCACTGTGACATCCTTGCAGCACGTTTTCTGAGTTTCCCTGATAAACCTCCAAGCCTTCTGGATCATTCCCAAAAATTGCTTGTTTGTCATCCAGCCGAAGGTCCTGCAGGCAGCCCTTGAAGTTTCCACCCCAGGCATTCATGTTCTTGCCTGCAGGAAGCCCTCCTACAAACACTCCATCTCCTGCCTCTACACTCACATTCCCTAATGCACGATTATTCCCTGCTTTAGGAAAGAAGACATGTCCATAATTAACCTTTATGATTACTAAATGATTGTTCCCATCAGTGACTAACTTGGCTTCTGACAGCAGTGTGGTGTGAGGGCTGTAGATGGCAACAGTGCTTTCTTTCAGATAGATAGTCAGGTAGGGCTTTCCTTCTCGACTAAACTGCAGAAGCATTCCATTGCGTTTGAGGGAACGCAATAAGAAAGAAATGGTAAAATTTTCTCCATGGCTGCTCGAGATGTTGAAGGAGGAGTAACTGGTGGTGTTCTCATGGCCAAATGTCCACGACTGGTATTCTAATTTGGGGGAAGAAGGAACAAAGTAAAAATTTCAGCATATAAAAACTTCTGAAACTTTTTAGGTAAAGACATTTTGTGTGGCTTCAGAACAGAGTTTGCAAATTTTTCAAATTCAATGCCAGTCTCTCACTGGGCTGCAGCTGATGGAGACATGTTTGCAATTGGCATTCATGAGTCTCCAAAATGTCTTGAAATGTTGTTTGGGTTCTCGATTTTTTTCTATGGAAAATCACAGTATTGTTGGAATTTTTACACTGGAGCTCTACTGATAACAGAAAACATCCAAGGCTACAGCCTGAATCTCCAAGTCTAACTGGACCAATGAAAAAAAAAAATTAAAAACTGATCCAAATCTATCTACCTCAATTCAAACGTGTATTTCAGCAGATTAAATCATAAACGTGGATGAAGTTGCCAAAGTGGGTACAAAGGTGGGTACAGTGTAAGTGGAGGTGGGAAATAAAAACTAGAAAACAATTTTGCAGGCTATGCGCACAAATATAGGCCATAACTTTCCAAAATTGGCCATGCAAAATGCAGTAACACAGCTCACTGGTCACAAAAGCTCAGAAAATTGTGCAACTACATCTGAAAATCTTCCTATTTTTTCATAATTTTGAATTGTCAACTAGTCACATCCCAATGATATACTTGCTTAAATTGATGTTGTTGACTGTTATTCTGTTTTACTACATAGCATATTTTGTTTTGGATTTTATCCAGAAAACATACCACCTTTGTATTTAATTCTGTCCGTGGTTGTGTAGGGGCTAGTGCCTATCCAAGCAGTCATTGAGTGACAATTATGGTACACCATGAAATCATCAGTCATTGTCATATATTAAATTATCTATGATTAAATAGAGTGTACAAATCTAGGAAACTGCTAAGACCAGGAAAAAACACATTTGCTGTAGAGGCAGCAGTTACTGCCGCTCAAAGTAAAATAGTTTTTAGTAATTAATTTTCTTTAGATAAGTTTAACTCAACAAGATATGTATCAGGTTTTAGAGCCAAACTAATCTTTAAACCCTTCCAAATTGCTAAATAAGTTTTAAAGTTATAGTCTGGCTATTTTAAGCTATATTCTGTCATGTTGTTATCAGTTAATACCTTATTGGCCATGACATCTCTTATAGAGCACTAAAGATGGAGAAATAGGAAAAGTCTTTGTCCAGGCTAGGCTAATGGCTAGAAACTGAGAGCCTGTTTTTATTTATTTTTGTTGCTTTTTTTTCAGGCCTATAAAACAACCCTGTTTGGAAAAAAAAGTCATACCAGTGTGAAAGAATGCTACATTAAACATATTAAATTTCTACACTTTTGCATGAGAGTTTGTTTAGTTTGTTGCTGTTTTCTCAACCAAACAATGCTTGTGTTCCTATATGAATGTATTTGTGCTGAGCATATACAGTGTTTGCTGATGATGCTGAAGCTGCTGAATGTATCAGTCTGCCGGGAGTTGAGTAAACCTTTGGGCTGGCTAGACACACTGATCAAGCGTACTGATACACTTGCAGCCACAGAATCATTGGCATGTAATGGTCTGTGTTCAGTACACATACATTCATGCAGTAACACGGATATTGTTCGATTGGGAAAACAGCAACCAACTAAACAATTGGTGTCATACAAAAGCATAGAGGTTTAGTATTAGCTACTGTAGCATTCTTTCATACCAGTATGTTATTTTTGAGAAAGACTTGTTTTATAAACCTGAAAAGTTACGTAGACCAGCCCCTTATTCAGTTAGCCATTACCTTAGCTTGTAGGAAAATGTGTGCTCTTCTCACCATACACCATGCTCTAACTGATGTCACAGCTGATAAGGTATTCACTATTAATAACTTATATAGAATAAGTATTCTAACTTTAAAACTGAATAGAAACTTAAACAGCTAAGTGTATTGTTACCTTTTTCACAGTGTTGTCCATAGTAAGGTCGATGACAGTCACAGCTAGCACGAACCCACATGTCCATACACATTCCACGATCCAAACAAACCTCATCATAACACCAGTCTTTTTTGTAACATCCAAGTTCTAAGCCCTTATATTCCTCTCTGATAAGGTCTTGAGGCAGCAGCAGTTTGTGGTCAACTTTCAGATCTTCCATACAGCCAATAAATCCCTTTTCACTGGATAATTGTGTGGAATATTCCTGAGGTGCTCCTCCTACAAAAATCTGCTGAAAGAAACTGGGCTGTAGAAATATTAAATGGTTGTGACCTTCGTTTTTTACTTGGCATCCTTCTTCACAATCAGGTCCTATGACAGTTAGAACAAGTCTCTCATCAATGGCCATAATCACCTGGTACCACTCGCCACTGTTGACAAAGCCAGGGTAAATGGCCTGCAGTGTTTTCTCTGACTTTACCCTGGCCAGGAGGGAGCCGTCAACAAGCTCAAGTGAGACAAAGCGCTCCCTGGTGCCCCGGTAGTAGAACACCATGTCTGGTAGAGTACTCCTGAATCGAAACTGCACATGGAGTCCATGACTTTTATTGATGACCTCCTGTTTTTTGTTGTTCTTGAAGACAGGCAGCTGCATGTGGACGTAGCCCTCCATGTTGAAGGAGAAGGTGGTGGAGGTGTTGCAGTGTTCTCCGGTCCAGCCAGGCATACATAAGCAGTGGTAGCTGTGCTCACTGGCATTGGTCAGAATGGGAATGCACCTCGCCTCATGCTGACACCCATGCTGCTGGCAGCCAACCAGCCTGACATCACAAACACGTCCACCCCATGGTTCCTGACCTCGTTCTGGGATGGGGCAGTGACACTTGTAAGAGTTGGCAGCATCTTCACATGTTCCTCTATTCTGGCAAGGATTACTGTCACACTCGTTGATGTCCACCTCACAGTGTACACCTTAATAGGAAAACAGATATTTAGATCTACAGCATACTAATATTCCTCATGAAACTTTCTGTTAGTTTTACAGATTGTATTATAAGCAAAATTTATTCTTATCTAACAAAAAGAAAAGAAGTAAGCACAGTGGCAAGCTAGCAAGTCAGTTTACACTGTACAGAAGTGATACCATCAATTTGTTATCATAACTTGTTTTTATAATTTACTTCAATTTAACATAATGAGTTATGAAATTTCAGCTTAATGTCATGAGTTATTGGCATTACAACTTATGGGTGTAAGCCAGTTCAATGAAATGTAAATTTAAGTGTGTCAACATAACTTAACAATCTGAGTTTTAAAATAGTAACTGGATCTTTTAAAAAATGACAATGACCACTTGCATGGCAGCAATATTAATGCGCAGTGCAAATAGTGCCGGAAGTTAAGGTCTTGATCTGATAATGGATTAATTATGATATAAGATTTCAGTCACAATTAAGGAGGTGCTCCGCCCAGTTGCATTTGCCTATTGACAGAGGAAGATGAACACCACCAGAGCAAATTGAGGAAGTTGCAGATGATTACTTTTTGTCAGCAAGATCTGGATGAGAGCTGGCGGCTATTCGGCGGGCCTTTTCCTGGCTGAGGAGCAAGCAAGGAGTGAGCAAAAAAGGTAATTTTCACTTATCAGATTTGTTTAATGCAACCAAATTTGTAAATATGTTATAAAAAACGACTTTCCATCTCTGTAACATGTTTAAACACAAGACATTGAAACAACAGCTTGTTAATGCCGAGGACAGTTAGTGGAGGTGAACCTAGCTAAACAGTACTCCGGTGCACTTATAAAACTTTTATTAAGAGAAAATGCAGTCAGATACAACGAGTTTTATCACATTCAGTCTCTCAGAAGCACATTTGTGGCACTTGGTTAAAGTTTTGAATGGTACCGGTGCTGTTTGCAGGTGAGTTAGTGGCCTCGGGAAAGGCTCTGTGTCTTATATACAATAGTGCCAGTAATTAGCCAGGTCCCTTGTTTTGTGTTTGTGCAAGCGCGTGTCCCATTTCTGGCTGTGGTAAACACTACTTTACTGTTAGAGGGAGCTACCTCCAACGGGGGTTTGCAGATTGAACTGTGTTCTGAGTTGGTATGCTCTGACGGTAGTTATTTGTTGGTGATCTTGAAAGCTGTGACATAGCTTATAAATCAGCAGCCTGTTGGAGTTGAGCTTTACATTTACAGGGGACCTGAGAGCTGGGCAGATCAGAGAGCAAGTGAAGAAAACATTTTAGAACTCTCAAAAGTTCTAAGGTGCTTATGACTCGGAGTTTGCGCCTAATACACAAGATCATTGTTTTATAAGATGGATACCAAAAGGATTACCAACCTACCACTCTTTCATCCACAAGGGGGCCTTTTCAAGTTCTGAGACCCTGCAGAATAAACATGGTTTAGCTCAGAATGACTTTAACAGATATTTGCAGGTGAGACACTATTTTCATCAAAACCTTAAAGTAGCTTTTGAAAAGACAGAATCTGGCTTTTTGCAGATATTTATATCCCTTATCAAGTTTAAGCCACAGAAGAACACTATATCTAAGTTATACAGAGGAATCCAGTTAAATAAACAGGACAGCACTGAAAATACAAAGAAAAGGTGGGAAAAGGAGGGAAATATGATCATCTCAGTGGAGAGTTGGACCAAAATATGCCAACTACAATGGACAACAACAGGGCGAGAGTTCAGTTGAAAGGACCACAATTAGATACTTTATCACTCCCATCCAAAAACATCATCAAGGTACTGTAGATGCATGTTGGAGACAGTGTGGGACATGGGGTCCCAATCACTTCCACAGTTTCTGTGGCTGTCAAGCTATAACTAACTACTGGGTAGAGATTTGTGAGCACGTTCATAATGTATTTGGAGCTAAAATTCCCTTCAAATGTGAAAAAATGTACTTGGGTGACATACTTGTGTCTAACTGGAATGATGGAGATAAAAGATTATTGAATATGTTACTGGTTCCAAGCAAGAAAGTGGAGTCCCCTATCATTGACGACTGGATAAACATAACACATGAAATATTTGTGATGGAAAAGTTGTCTTTCTCCCTCAGGATCCAAAAGGACATGTTTTACAAAATCTGGACTAAATGGACTGAGTAAATAAAACCCTATTGGTTGGATTTCCTTTAAGAATGTAGTTCAGGACTCAAAACATTGTCTTGTGAATGATGGCTTGCTTCCTATGGCTGTTGTGTGTTGCTATATGTTTGATTTCATATACTGAAAATATTGAAAAAAATAAAATAAAAAAAATAAATAAATAAAAAAAGATAACATTATAGCCGAGTTGACTTGTCTGACACCAGCCATCTTGAATAAGTTCAGCGGTGTTGACACAGTAGGACTGACCCTCACATTTTCCTAAATGGAACAAAGTATTCAAAGGGAATGATTCTCTCTGCTGGGAGTACAAGTGGATTACCAGACTTTGGGAGAGTTTTGGAAATATGCATTGTGTTGGCTAGCCATGTTTGCTTCATTATAGAACCTTTTACAGCATACTATGTGGAGCATCTGCAGAGTTACAATCTTGTGAAGAAAAACCCTGCTGAGTGTCTGTCGGTGAAACCAGAGGATCTCAATGACTACGTGCCATTGGTGTCATATGTTCGGGGCTGCCTTCAGGTCACTCCTAAGACTTTCTTACTGAAATAAACTGGCTGTCAGTAATTAGAAACTTGCATCAGGGCTGAACAATTTGAAAAAAAAAAAGTGTAATAGCAATAATTTTGACTGATACTGCAATTGATATGATTATGATGAGAGAGAATAATAATTTTTTACATTTCTCATTTTAGGTGTAAATTTAAAAAAATGATGATGTGAGGAAATGTACCAAACTGATATTAAGTCTGTAGAATAAAACTTTTTGGCTGACATGTATGGAACAAGACAATATTAACTGTAGAATGGTATTTTGACATTTTGTCTTTATCAAACATTGGATTACCCATGCTTTTAAAATATCACTTGGTCCTATTACTATTTTGATAGAATTTCATTTATTAAGTCTGTAACTCATACACATGCATATCTTTATACTTGCCCATTTACATGCTGATGATGGCTCAGATTCTACACTGGACACAGGCAGCCTCCCTTACACCAGTAGTGGTGATTCTGTCGAATGGCCTGATCCCTTCCCATTTCCACAGTTCTCACATTATGTTGAGCTGCAACTGAAAGAAGTGAATTGTATGTACAATATGCTTAGGATGGATCTTTGACAGTGATTCCTAAAGATTTAAAGACTAATATCCTTGGCACACTTGCAGACCGTATGTCAAAGATTAGTGCTTATCCTGAGAGGCAACACTATAAAAATGTGGAAAAGCACTGGTGGAGAAGCATCCCTGTCTGCCAGAACCAGGGTCTGAGAAGGGATGCTACTCGTGGTTTTACAGCTTGAAATTTAAGCTTGGAAACTACCGGCAAAAATTAAGTGTAGCAGGATGCCTTGAAGTGGTCATAAACAAACAAAAAGCAGGAGGTTCAAAGGGAAAATGTGTCAAGAAGTCAAAGAAGGGTGAGATAAATTACTGTCCTGATCCACCTGAAGGACAAAGTTCTCAAAACATGGCGGAGAAGCACAAGATAATGGAGGTTGAAATGCTGAAGAGAGACCCTGATCACCAGCTGCTAGAGGATCTGATGGTTACTACGTTTTCCTAGGGTAGAAAAGACATAATTGGAGATCAACCACACATCACAGAGATCATTTCCCGATGGCCAGCTCTGTTTCATGAGAAACAGGTAATGACACAACTTTGCATTAATTCCACCAAGAGATTTAATATTGTTATGTTAAGACCGTGTGGACTGTGTCCTATTGAGAAATGTTATATTTTCTGTCTTATCTCTTCAAATTAGAGCAGAATTCAGGAGAACCGTCACCACAGACCTTCTGGAATCTTTTCTTGATGGACTTGATGGCCTGATCCCAAGACTGCTGGAGGTATACAAAGCAGCAACCAAGTCTGGAAAGAAGCAGTCATTCAAAGACATTTTGGACTGCCTTGTGAAAGATGTAAGTGGAACTGTGGATGGCTAGAAAATTAGGCACCATTTATGTTTGTTAAAACATTTTCATCTCACTGCATGTCTCATTTCTTGTATGACACAAATGAAAGGAGAAGGGCTGCTGCTCTGCCTGGTTTGACACACTACATATCAGGCGAAGATCCATCAGCTGTCATCAGGATGTGTGATGTAAGACAACAGTTTTGAAATGCAACAAGTGTATGTTTGTTTACATTTTTATCTCATCTTTTGCTATCTTTTCTTTAATTAAAAAAAAATCTTTTGTGGATGGATGGTTGAATGGATGAGGGCAAGAAGGGGTGGGGGGTTGTAGAAAAAGAGCATATTGCCAGTACAGAAACTGAGTGAAAAACTGTTGTGGATGGGGCCAACAACAGAGGAAAATTTAACTTTGTAATAGAAGTCCTACTTTTAAAAAGTCAGCATCAGTTAATGTGTCCTACATATTTAGGATATTTTCAGTGTTTTACCTTGGTAATCTTTGGTGTAATACGGTGTACAGCAGGCACAGCTTTGCTCATGTGCAAGAAAACAGAAGCTCTGTAGAAGAAAAAAAGTTCATGCCAAAAAGAAGGGCTGCCTAATGACAAAGCATTGAAAAAAACTTTAAATATGGTGTACATTTAAACTGACATTTTTTTTATTTATTTGGTGCTTCTTTTACTTGTCTAATGCATCTTTTCTTGTTGGCCTCATCCACAACAGTTTTTATCGCTTTGTTTCTGGGCAGTCTATACTTCTACGAACTGTGAGTGTGCTGTACGCTCTGTCAGGTTATACACTGAATAGAAGAGCATTCTACAACCCCACTTCAAAAAACTGAACTATCCCTTAACAAGGCATATCTCACAATAGCATCCAACAACTTGTAATTTAAAGATACCTTAGAGTAATGGTATTCTGTGCTTGCACACAAAAATGATAATTTATTATTATTTCTTCTTTTTAAGGCTCATGTTGACACTCTGGATGATCCCTTGAAGGGGATGCAGCTTGGTTTCTTGATAGCCTGTGAAGGTGGTGAACGGGGTGCCATTCCACACGAGGTCTTTCATGTGGCAGTTGTGGTGGAGGAGACCATTGTGCTTCACAACATTAAAGATGTGGCACAAAGCTTTGCCATGCTTGGGTGTCATCTACTGTGTCAATCTCAAGTATCCAGATGACATGAAGTATTCCTTTGAGTTTCTTCAGCGAGCGGTGATGAAGATCAGACCAGACTAGGCTTCAGCTTGAGTACATTGATTGAAAAACAAAATCCTGAGGTACAAACTGTAACTAACACCTGTGTTTTCAAAAAGTTTTTGTATAAATTTGTTCAGTTCTTTTTTATACATTGCACTTTCTGAACTAATGTTTTTAAAAAACAAAACAAACATCACTCTCAGGGTTTTCGTTGTGAGATTGCTCACACTGATTGTAGCACTTTATTATGTTGGACTGTTTATGAGAGATGATGGCTGATTGTATTGAGTTTTCACTGCAACTGTTTAATCTTAATGTTTACAGCACTTTGGGCAAACTTCTGTTTTTCAAATATGCTTTATAAAAAAATTGGATTTAAATAATGTGGTTAGAATGTTCTCGTTGAACATAGTCTAACTTCTTCTTGAAGGAAAATGGTAAACTTGCCATTGTTAATGGAGAAGGGGGATTAAATTTGAAGATGTTTGTTAACTTAAATTGCAATTTTAATTTCAATTGCTGAAAATAACATTAGTGTTTTGCCTCTCATGGTTTGAGAGGCAATTGATATGAATATAATTAGTTATTTTAATTTTAAAATGTGAGTTGAAAGGATATATAAGTGTATGTTACTTTGACAAGAAAAAGCTAGTTTTCTTGAATGGATAATGTAACTTTGTGAGTTGTTTTAACTCGGAAGTGTCAATTTTTAACAACAAATAGTAATTAATTAGACAACAGGTATAACTTAACTATGTGAGTTCATACAGCATATAATTGTGAGTTTCCTTGACAAGAGTAATACATTTTTTTGGAAAGAATAATGTTCTATAGTGAGTCATTTCAACTCATAATATCAAGTTAAAACAATAAATTATTATCAATTGGACAACTTTTATAACTTAAAAGTATAAGTATAAGTTGAAAAAAAGCTTCTTCTTAAGTTGAGTTCACTTATGCTTTTAGGGTAGCAATTGAACTTAAATTTTTAAGTTAAACCACCCAAACAATTTTTACAGTGTACATGAAATGACTTCATTAGCTAAAAAGCAAATACAGATAAATGGGGAGTTTTTATTGAGGTAAAGCAGGAACTTTCAACATAATCTGTACTCAAGAAAATTGCTTGAGGTATTTAACTAGATATCAATACAACTTCTTATCTTTTCTCTATCTTTTATTATAGCCCGCTGCCAAAAGGTGAGGTGGGTAATATTTTTGCTAGTGTTTCTGTGCGTACCTGTCTGTTATCAAAATTTTACATATATTGAGTAAAAAATTTGTCCTTCTCATAGCCGAGAGCCATTCACTACACATAGTTCAAGTGCTACTCATTGTGTGAGATCTAAAACCTATCAGGTTTTGTAGATGGTGGATTGGACCCAGAGTGCAGACTGACACGAAGAGCTTCCAAAGAAATTACTTATTTATTGATATACCAAAAAACAAAAAGGCTGATGAGACAGCAAAACTAAACAACATGAGATTACACGGTGACACAAGGTGGTAACCAGATTGCAGAAACAAAAAGCAATAAACCAAAAACCGACTAGAGAAAACCCTGGGCACCAAAAGCAGGCCAACACAAAAATGACTAAAGAATAACCATTAACAAAGTAGGGCAACAGTTCAGATGGAAGGCGTGGGGCTCATCCAGACCAAGGCCAGAACTTGGGAGGATGACGTAGGGCCCATCCACACAGACGCAGAAGAGATCTAGTCCTCAACCACCCCAGGGACAGAGGAGTGAGAGGCACTTCCTCCCGGCCCCCTTTCCGATACAAAGAGATAAGAGGCGACCTCCTGTACCCTCTCAGCAGCAGAGGAACGAGGTAGTCAGAGGCCAACTTAAAGATGCAGGAGTGAGAGGCGCTGACTCTCTTGACCCTCTCGGAGACACTGGAAGGAGAGGCGTTGAGTCCCTGGACCCTATCGGAGACATTGGAAGGAGAGGTGTTGACTCCCTCAACCCTCTCGGAGACACTGGAAAATGGAGCGTCGTCACCAACCTTCACGGAGACACTGGAAGGAGAGGCGTAACAGTCTTTGACCCTCTCGGAGACCTCGAAGATTTGAGAATGAGGGACTCTTGGAGGCTCAGGATTGTGGAACTCTGGAGACTCAGGAGCATGGGACGCTGGGGACCCTGGAGGCTCTGGAAGCGGGAACCCTGGCAGCCCAGACACAGGAACTAAAGGCGGCAACCCAGAAGACACTGGAGACCCAAAAGGAGGCTTAGAGAACTCTGGAGGCCTGAGAAGTGAAGACCCTAAAGATGCTGAAACTGGGAGCTTGGTGGACACTGGAGACCGGACAGACTTGGAGGACTTAAAGAGCTGGTTCTCTGAAGCTGGGGATGTCTGAGGGCCATGTGATGGTGGCTGGAGCCCATGAACAACTGGAGTTGCTGCTGGGTGCTTGGGGGGCGCTGAAGTCTGTGGAAGTGGGACTGGGACTGACTGGAGTCAATGGGTTGAAGAAGGCTCTCAAAATGTCTCTGAAGATGGCTCTAGAGCTGGGACTGACAGCTCTGCAGTTGGCACTGGGCCTGGGACTGATGACTCTTTAGGGGGCACTGCAGCCACTAGAGACTTAAGGGGCTGGTGACTCTCTGTAGTCTTTTTGCCATCCTTTTTGTGGCAACCACAAGAATGAGACTTTGTAGAGCTCGTCTCTGGAAGTCCGAGGGCTGGAGACTCAAGAGGCATGCATGCTGGTGCTGACCGCTCAGGAAACTCAGGAGGCGAGAAGGGGCAGAAGGGCACCAAGGCTCAGGAGGAGGGTGTTGCAGTTGAGCAGAGGAAGAAGCTGGAGAAATGCAGAGTCTGCCGGAGAAAACCACTGGAGACGAGCAAGGTGTAGAAGGTTTTGTGAGTGAGGTTGCAGAAGGTTGAGACAAAATGTGAGTCTTAGAAAAGGTCAGAGATAGATGATACTATTTTTGTGAGTAATCAATTATAATCTGGGATATGGAGGAGACCAAGTCAGGAAAGCAGATGAAAACAGTTTCTGTAGTTGTTAAGGGTGAGTAGATCCATAGTTGAAACCTTCAGTCCAGGTGAGCAAGGAGTGGGTCTGCTAGGTCCTTCTGTAACTGGTTCATTCTATCAGGTTTTGTAGATGGTGAATTGGACTCAGAATGGAGACTGACATGAAGAGCTTCCAAAGACATAACCTATTTATTGATATAACAAAAAAAGGCTGATGAGGCAGCAAAACTGAACAACATGAGATTGCAGGGAGACACACGAGGTAACCAGATTGCAGCATGAGCTGACAATGAATCAGTTAGTAAGGGAAGCTAAGGAACGGATTATATGGACTGAGGCTGATGAGGAAGTGGACACAGGTGACTAATTACTAACTAAGAACAGGTGCAAATGGATGAGGCTTACTGACATGGAAAACTACTGAGGGAGAGTGAGCAATGGCACAAGGAACAAGGAGAACACAAAGGGCGACCTGCAACCCGGAATGGAAAAAGCGGGTAAAGAAAATGGATGGATGGATTTTAGAACGTAAGCATTGGATGTACATCTACAACTGATTAAATTTTAGAGCCAACCCAATTCAAGATGGCCACCATAGCTAGTCAACATTATCCAACACAAGAATGGCTATCAGATAGTCAATGTTATAGATATTGTGGTAAAATTTGATGTGGTAGTAGTTGAAAGTTATTCACAACATATACCCTGAGTGTGGCATCTTGCCATATTGCATGAGATTGAACATAACATTATTTTTAAGATTTGACCAAAGCCCCTACAACGCCTACAAAATTTCTCATCATAAGATCATCTTAATCTAAAACTCTGTCATGAAAGACTGTGGACAATATGTATTCTTTTAAGGAATGCTAGGCCTTAAATCAGTGTCTTTCCAAACAATTTTGGTGTTTTAGTGTTTTAATAGTGGTTAGCTGGACATGGAAATAGTGCAGTGGATTCTTATCAGATAACCTGTGGTAAACCTGCTAGAACAGTGGTGTCCAATCCTGCTCCTCAAGGACCACTATCCTGCATGTTTTACTTAATTCCCTGCTCCAACAAACCTGATTCAATGATTGAATTTCTCCTTCATATTCCGCAGATGCCCATTAATCACTCATTGATTCAAACCAGGTGTGCTGGAGCAGAAAAACCTCTAATACATGCAGAATAATGAGGGACTCCAGGAGTCCCTCGAGGACCAGGATTGTACTATGCTAGAGCCTCCCTGACTTGCTGTCAAAGGTGCTTCATGAAACGGTGCTCAGCATTAAGTCCTGGCAGCAGGAGCAGGAGTCAACTTGCATTAACATAGTCCTTTAAAATACTCTAAAGCTGCTCATCATGTCTGTGCTAAGACTCTAAGATTATAAAGAACACACACCTTTCTTAGTTGACATTAGGTATGCTAACAAAATTTTCTAAATAATTTATCTTTCACCTGAAAGAGTTAAAACAAAAACTCAGAATAATATTAATAAGTTAATTTTTTATTAAATACAGAGCAATAAACGAGAAGATCAAATGATAGATCACAGGAAATATTAGTATTCCTATTGCATTAGCAGCAAGTTCAAAATAATGGGCCCCACGTACTAATGCGCTTTTG
>JAOXNZ010000001.1:265576-287629 GCA_028566095.1 Kryptolebias brasiliensis | reverse complement strand
ATCCAGGTTTTAAAAACCTTTAGCTACACTTTTGCTGCTATTAGCTTTTAGCTAGCTTTTTGGTATTTATAGAATATAGATAGCTTTTTGCTACTTTTTGGTTCTAGCCAGCCTTTTACTACTTTTAGCTTCTATCTAGGTTTTCAAAAATTTTAGCTACTGTTTTGCTACTAATAGGTTTTAACTAGCTTTTTGGTATTTTTTAGCATTTAGTTAGCATTTTGTTTATTTGAGTATCTAGCTAAGCTTCAATACTTTTGGCTAGTCTTTTGCTAAGTTTAGCTTCTAAGTTAGCTGTGCATACTTTTAGCTAGCTATTCGCTACTCTTAGATTTTAGCTTGCTTTTGTAACTTTTTGCATTTAGTTTACTTTAGCTTCTAGATAGCATTTTGCTGCTGAGCAAGCCTTTTGCTACCTTTAGCTTCTAGCTAGGCTTTTGCTACTTATCTAACCTTTTCCTACATTTATCTTCTAGCTAGGCCTTTAAAAGCTTTGGCTTTAAGCTACCCTTTTTCTACTTTTAGCATTTAGATAGCATTTTAGTAATTTTAGCTATTAGTTTGCCTTTTGCTACTTAGATAGAATTATGCTACTTTTAGCTTCTAACTAGGCTTTAGATACTTTTAGATAGGCCTTTTCTATTTTTCACTTTTAGGTAGATTTTTTTAATTTTTCACTCTTAGCAAGCTTTTTGCTACTTTTAGCTAGGTTTTTAATACAGTTAACTAGCCTTTTGCTACTTTTAGCTCTTAGCTAATATTTGCCTTTAGGTACAATTTTGCTATTTTAGCTTACCCTTTACATTGTTGTGGCTTTTAGCTAGCCTTTTGATACCTTTAGCTTTTAGATAGGGTTTTGCTACATTTAGCATGCATTTTTCTTTGTTTTAACTAGTGTTTTGCTACTTCAGCCAATTTCAGCAAAGTAATTCAGCACTTAGCATTCACACTGCATTTTCACAAAACATGCCATTTCTCTAATCTTTAGTTTGTAATACTAGAGACCAACTGACTGTCCAATCAGCTGAAAGGAGGTCAGCATCAGACAGATACTCGCTGGCTCGGCCCACATCTTCCATCTCAGAGAAGAAGTCCAGGTAGTTTTGATGAAGGTATAGGCTGAAAACCTCTGCAGACATCTGTGAGTGCTCCAGAACCAGCTGAATAAAAACACAGTGTAAATTTTAAAAAGTATAGAAAGTGAGTATAGCACCTAAATGTTGCCTATTCAAATAAAGCAAGAAAAAATTACCTCTGGATTAATTAGTAATGGTTCTCTGTGATGATGTGAAAGGTGAAATGATAAACCAGGTCCTGGGGAGCCTGTAGTTTCATCAGCAGCTTTAGGATCCCGTCCTGTTTATTACAAATATTTATCATTTGGTTTATTAAAGCACAGCACTTTCAGCAGGTAAATAATTAAAGTCCATGAACAAAAAACAAAACTTTATTTGAATTTAAAGCACAACTACAGTCCTGATGTTTCCAGCCTGTCTCTGTTCTACTGCAGACTCATGAGGTTCCCATTAACGCTGGATTAACTCTGTACATCTGTATAAACAACTGTATGAAGTGAAACCAGTGACAAGCTGAAGTTTTGTAAAATATGATGAGTTTCTGTGACATGTGTGTTTTCAATTATATGTGCAGTTTTTGATAAGCTACTGTTGCACAATGATGACCTGTTTAAAATCTCCTAAACATGAACAAACCACAGTGACCCTGTTCCGACCTGGCACTTACATGTTCTGGCTGATTTCATTAGAAGTAGTCAACTATAAGAACAACTTTTCATGTCTGGCATTAAGATGCATCTGGAGTAATCTAATCAAATTAAATTTTTGTTTTTTTAACTGTGAAAACAACAAACATTTATAAGGAAATGTTTCTACAACTTAGAATGCATATATAAACCACAAGATAATAATAATTTAGCAAATAAAGTTATATACACTATTTACATTGAAATGGTGTATTATTTATTAAGCGTTTTTACAAATCTTCCATGTCAGTCTATATGTATATGTAGATTCTTAATTTTTTTTCCTCTTCTAAAACAAATAATGGCTCGCCTACCTCATCAACAAAGTCCTTACTGTCTGTTTCAGATTGTTGTTTCTTTTCCCAATCTCTGGCTTTGAGCTTCTCCTTCTGTCTGAGAAGGCTCTGACTGTGGCTCTATCCTCCACCTCAAACAGAAGCTGGAGCTCCATGTTCAAAAATCACCTCATTGGTTTGACTCAAACACACTAAAACTGACTGAACTTAACACTAAACACAATACACTACACCTTAACTATAAAATCCAAACACGCTAAATAACACAAATCTCAAAACTCACTCCCGCACTTGCAGTTGTTTTTGTCACCGCCAAACTTCCTTCCACTTTTGTGCCTCTTTCTTCTTCCTGTAGATTTTTTGGAACTTGACTAATAACTGGGCCTTAGTCAGAATGGAGAGGGGTGTGTGTTTTATCGTTCAGCAGGGTTGGGGGTGAGAACAGATGGAGGATGAGGGTGTTTTCTCCCAGAGACTCTCCATCTTTGCTGCTGCCTCTCGCTATAACGCACTTCAAATATGATGATTTTCAAAAAAGATGTGGCGTGAATTATTTATCATAACTCTAGTTTTACTTGGCCTATCAAAACAATTAAAAAAAATAGTGTATAGTTTGAAGTCTGTACTTTTGACACAAATTGAAATGGAGTCTCAGAGAGGGCGCGTCTTTCCCGCTAGAGCGATTTAAACCAGTCATGTGACTAGGACATGCCGCACACTATCCATGGTTGCACACACACTTCCTGCAGATTCTTCTTTGTTGTTGTTCTGCGGCTTTTTCTTCCAGGTTTTGAAACAAGGAATGAAAATTAAAAAATTTGAACAATTCTTGGAGAATCGAAATGTTAGTCCTGGTTCCAATTGATTCTCGAGACTTTATGCCCAATTCTACACCTCACACAGAGGTTTGATTATATTTCTGTAGAAGAATACTACATATTCAGACATCTAAACTATATTTTTATTTTGACATCAACATGGTTCAGAGCCATTTGAGTCACATTTTATTCACCTAATTAAACACAGCACAGTTGTTAGGTTCACTGGAACCATACATTTATGTAGAGTTATCTCTTGATGAGCTTAATTACTTAAACTTGGTATGAGAGAACAATACAATAATTACTGAGTTCCCAGAGCTCTGGTTCAGAGGAAAGAATAAAGATTTAAAACTATAAACATCTATCAGAGTACAATAGTGCTGACAGCCATCAACTGTTTTACACAGCTTTCCAGTGAACCTAACAACTGTGCTGTGTTTAATTAGGTGAACATAATGCGACATAACAATGCTCAGTCTGTTGTTCTGTGACTGAAACACTACATTTTAGCTTACGGTGACCACAGTGGGTCTAATCGGCTTTAAAACAATCAGTCAAAAGTAATGTGTATTATATTTGCCTAATGATGTTACATTCACAGCAAAGCTGTGTAAAACAGCAGTGGTGGAGTATTATGGGTTAAAATCTTTAGTTTTTGCTCCGACACCTAGATCTGTGAAGTCACTAATCATTTCATGCTTATTTATTTTTCCCATATAGCATCTGATAGGTAATTAAGCTCACTAAAAATTGTGTACTAAATAACTCCACAAAAATGCAAGTCAAATGGCTCTGAACCATGTCAATGTCAAAATAATAATAATAACAGTTCAGACACCTGAATGTGTTGTCATTTTTACCTGAATGTGTTGTCATTTTTTACAGAAACATTAAAAGACATTAACAGATGTCCTTTTTGTTGCTGGTCTGACAGCTGTGTGATGTGGCTGCATGTTTATTTACAATAAGATTGGTCACCCCAGACACATGCTAATGCCAAAACAGCTGTACGTAGAACTGCCCACTTGTGACTGAATCAGTCAGAACACATTAGTGCCAAGTGTGAACAGGGCCACTGTTCTTTATTGACTACAGTCTATAAAGTCTATTAAAATGTTATTTTTTTCATTAGAATAAAACCCCCCTTTTTTTGAGTGTCAGTTCTGTATGACAGTTAAGGAGAGAGGTGATAAAGGACAGGAGCCTGTGGATTCTCTAACAATCATCAACAGGTTTTACATGAGATTGAGATTTAGATGAGATTCCTGAATCTGTCATTTGATTATGGGTGAAAAACTTTGAAATTACTGAAACCATAAAACCTTCACGGTAATGAACAAGTCCTGAAAGTGTTGGGAATAATTGTCAGCAGCAAACAAATCTGAAGCTCTCGTAAGTATTTGAGACATCAACTAGGTGTCTGTAGAACTGTTTGAATGTAGGTGGAAGATGTGACTTACGTTTACAGTGCAGGATCTTCCCCAGTGCTCTGAACAGAAACAGAGAAGCATCTTTTCCTCCAATAGCTTGGTGCTCTTCCTGCTCCTTCATTTGTTTTGTCTTCTTCATCTTCTTGTTTGTTCTAGAAACAGCTCTGTCCTTCGATATTACAGGCCTCTTATTGATCCTACACAACCTGTTCCCTACAGATGTGTCTAAAAGTTACAAACATAACAGAAGTTTACTTGTTCTACTAAACTGACTGATTTAACAGTATTAAGTGGTGTGACGGAGCAGCCCTGTCACTCCGTGAAACTTTAATCAGCACAGTTCTGTCACACCATAGTTTGTGCATGCACACAGATACACACAGAGCGCTCTACGATCAGAAGACACACACACACACCACTATATACACATAGAGCCACGACATACTTCAATCCTCTCTGTTTTGTTAAATTGTATCTTGCCAGTAAAGTTCACTACAATGTCTTTTTCTCACCAGCTTCAGAGAACAACCAAGGGTGCACACTTGTGTGCTTTCCTGAACTAAACCCCCATTTTCGTTAAATAAGATGTTTTCATGATCATGTGACTGTGTTATCTGATTGTGTGTTTTATTATTATTTTTGATTTATTTATATGGTTTTGAAAGAAAGAGTGAACTAAATTATTGGAATTGTATTTACTTAAACGATGTTTGAATCAAATGTACTTGAAGGAAATGTGGAGATGTTTTCTCAAAGAGTGATGAAATGTTGTGCTTGGTGGGAGGAGCTATAGATTTAACAGGCGCTGTCCAGTACTGAGTCACAGAGTGTGGGTAAGGTTGTTGTTTTTTCAGTAAGATTTTAAGGAAGTCATGTGTTTTTTCCCGTTTTTGGATGAAGAAAAAAAAAAAAAAACTTTCTTGAGATTAATGTTTTTTTGACTTGCCAGTGATTTTGTTTGAGGATTTTTCATTCAAACTCACAAAAATGTTTGCTTGGAAAAGAACCCTGTGACAGTGGATTGTGGATGAACTTCTCACCTGGGAGACAGAGAAACTGGAGACTATTGATGGCATTGCGTAAATCCCCTGAACTCCCTGAACACAGTGCTTCCAGCTCTGTTCGGTCTGGGACAAACATCCTCCCACAGCTCTATTAATACGACAAAGAAATTAAACACAGAAAACTATCAACAAAAAAAACATATATTTTGTGAGCTCCCCTCCTGCCTTTCTTGTCTCCAGGGATAAAACACAGCTCAGAACTCTCATCATAGTTGTTGGAGGAACTGGATTAAAGCTAAAGAAGAGAAAAACAAAAAACAACTCTTATCAAGAATCCAGACTCAACTGAACAAACAGGTAAACAACACCTAAAGGTAAACAGATTATCTCTGACCAACAGTTACTCAAGTAAAGTTAATAAAAAGGGAGTTTTATTTTAATAAAAATTAAAGGTCCTGACTCTGACGTGACTTTTATCCTGACCTGGATATTATAGTTAAGGTTTAATAGAAAAAACACCAGATGAAATTTAGATCAGCCACATGAAATTCTGTGGTGATTCAAAAATGCATGAATAAAATATTTAAGAACCATTTCCTCTGAAGCGTGAAGGATATATGGAATGTACAGTGGGTTGCATATAGTCTTTATACACATATACATATAAATATATTTCAGATTAAAGAAGTTAAATGTGGAAAATCTTTCAAAAATATTTATAAAAAAATATAAAACTGAAAAGTAGCATATGCATATGTATTCACTCCCTTTTTTGAAGCCCCAACCATTATTTTTAGAAGCCTTAAATAAGCTCCACCTGCAGACACGGAAGGGCTTGGTGGTCAAGTAGACAGCAGGAGGAGGAAACTAGAAAACTCCTGTTATGCTGCCAGTCGTGATAACACGAATGTAATAAAGTTCCTGGATTTTACAGGATGTCTCCTTGTTTTTATTTACACCCACCACAACAACATTGGGAACGAGGAGTACCGAGCCCACCGCCAGTGGTCTCGTTTTCCAAACACAGACATGTTTTATCACCACATTCCTTTTTCTTTATAGGTTGAAGTATCACAAATAATTTATACATAACATCGAATAACATTGAAAACATTTCACAACCATTTTAAAGTATTTTTTTAAGTTTTATAGATTCAGGCTATCAGGTGCTTTTACAATATATGTAGATCTTCTCAACACAGGTGATGTATGTGCCTGGTTCAGCAGATTCACTGCTTTGTAGCTCAGATGTTGGTGGATTAGCTGAGATGCTGATAGCTAGATCATCATCTTCACGCTTTTTGCAGTGTCTCTCGTGTTTTCAGCATGCTCGTACTATTGCTGAAAACAGATGAAATATATCTGTCCATCTTCTGTTTTTACAGTGTAGCATCTTGGTGCGACTTCCTCCAGCACAGCAGCATTTTTATTCCAGATATTAGACTCTTCCACTCTCAGTGTCATGCATGGTCAGAGGAGCTAAACTCCTTGAGGATTTGTCATAGTTTGCCTTTTTGTCTGTTTTGAAGACCCTTTAGTTTCTGTCTCATGTCCTTATTCTTTTGTTGTTTTTTATAAGGTAACACTTGTTGTGGATAAAGCATGACTATGTTAGGTTTTAAATCCAAGTCCTATGAGTTCTCACCAAATGAACCCGTTTCCCTCCATGTGAACCAGACTGCTTGCTCCTCCCTCACTCCTCCTTGCCTTCCAACATTCCAATAGCTTTGATAAAAGCTCCTGTGAGGACATGGGGGGGCCAGAGCTTTTGATTCGTAGCTTCCCATTCGAAGATGGGACTCTGATGAATAATTATTGGTTGTCTTTAATGCTCTCTGTATGTTCCACAATATATAAATAAACTCGATTGAGTGATTTCATCTAACACAACAGCTACAACATCAATAACCAGCAGGTAACTTTTTTTCCATCCAGGTGAAATAGGTTTGTCCCAACTTTCTGCCAAGGTTCATCTGGTAAATCTGTTATTGCCATTGACTCTTTTGCCTGGTATTTCAAACAGGTTTCACAACTTGAGACCATTCGGGCAATATCTCTATTTATTCCTAGCCAATATACTGCTGTTCTTGCTCATCTCTTACACTTTTCCATGCCAAGATGTCCCTCATGCTATCTTCTTAACATCTCTGATCTTATTGACTGAGGAATGACAATCCTGTTTTTCTAAGCAAAAATTCATTAACAATCAGTTGCTCCAACCTGACATTTAGCTCCGTTCAGCTTCAGACCACACTTCTGGAATGCGCTGTGGCACTTTGTTTAGCCTCTCATTATGTTGCTGAAGTGTCGATCTCCAAAGTACAATGAAATCTACATATACCCAGGCTCCATCAGTGTGCTCCATGGTCCTGTGAAAGACCTCAGGAGCAGAGGAAATTCCAAAAGGCAACCTCTGAAAAGAATAATATACACCTTTTGGTGTACATTCAATTCTGTGCTGTCTCCATGCAGCTTGAACTGCCAAAATCCTTGAGAAGCATCCAATTTACTAAAGAACTTAGCACCAGCCAATTGACTTGTGATTTAATCTCTAGTTAGATTCTGGTAATGCTCTCTTTTAATCTTAGCATTAAGGTCTTTTAGATCCATGCACACATGAGGATCATTTTGTTTCTTCACAAACACCATTGAGTTAACCCATTCTATGGGCTCTTGCACTTTTTTTAATCACTCCCAACAACATCATTTAGTCAAGTTCCTGCTTAAACTTGTCCCTTAGTGGCACTGGAACACATTGGGGTGCATAAACAACAGGCTTAGCATCCTTTTGGCTGTCAAACATCAAACTCTATAAAGATGTAAAGACACTGGTTTAAAACTATTTGTCCATTATTTGGTACATTACTGCATATGTGGTACATTTCACCAGACCTAGTGTTTCACAAGCCTCGTCACCCAATAGTGACTCATATCCCTCTGGTACAATGACAAACATTAGGCTGTGTTCTTTGTTTTTAATTCTCACTTTAAGGCTGTGTTAATGGGCTGTCCATTGTAAGCTTTAAATGGCTTCAGATTTGAATGAATATGTGGTTTTACCTTCATTGCCTTGATGTCAAACTCATTCACCAAATTAGTCTTTGCACCTGTGTCCAACTTGAAAGTGATGACAGCTCCATTGACAAGCAGTGCCCCTGTCCATTTATCCTGCTCCACTGTGTCTACACTTGTCCTCTTCCTCTCTGAAGATAGCAGTTCATCCTGTGTCACCATGCCCACAAAGAATGTATCAAAAAGAGCAGTTTCTTCCACAGTTCAACTTGGTTCTTTTTACTTTTGGAGAAACATTACTTCACAAAGTGATTGTAGCCTTTACACTTGTTACATACTTTTCCATAGCCTGGACATTGTTTAGGTTTATGTCCAGTCCCACACCTCTTACAATTCAAAGTCTGTGTGTCTCTCACCTTTAGCATGTTCTGCTCTGGTTTTCTATGTCCTGGTAGACACAGTGGCTACCACTGCAGTGTCTTCTCTTGCCATTTCACCAAATGTTTTAGCATGTTGCAAGGCTGGTTCACTAGCATAGCAAATCTCTACAGCATCAGCTAAAGTTAGTTCAGTTTCTCGCAGAAACCTTTCTCATAATTTCTTGTCCATGATCCCAAACACAACCTGGTAATGGATCATTGAATAATGCAGCACTCCAAAGTAACAAGTTCTGGCTTTCAGCTTTAAATCTGTCAAAAAAACACTTCAAAGTTTTCTGCTGGTTGTTGAACACATTTAAAAGTCTAATTTTTCTTGGGTGAACAATGCTCATCAAACTTTTGCACAACTGTGTCAAACCTATCTTTGTCCTCGCCATTGCTGTAGACAAATGTGTTGTAGACCTCTACAGCCAGTGGTCCTGCAAGAGTAATGAGCAGTACTATTTTCCTGGCATCTGATTTGCTATCCAGGCCAAGGGCTTCCAGATACAGCTGAAAGTGCTGCTTAAAAGTGCTCCAATAACAGTCAACATTTCCAGTCCAATTCACAGAATCAGGGGGCTTCACACTTTTCATGACTCCTGATGCTGAATCACTCCTGGTACCATGTTATGTTTCAGTGAAACTACAGAGAACTTTTCTGTTTGCCAAACACATACATGTTTTTTTTTCCTATCACACACCTGCCAACATACAACCACTTAGTACGAGTTGGAGCAGTTTAGTCATGGAAAAATGGACAAAAATTCCTGTGGTTAGATCATGAAGACAGACTTGAAGAGACTTGATGTTGGAACTGCTGCAGAAGGTAGTTCTACACAATTTTTGGGGCTGAATACATTTGCACACATGCTTTTTTCAGTTTTATATTTCTTAGAAATATTTAATAAAAATTTTTTTTAATCCCCATTTAACTTAACTGTGCTGATTAAAGTTTCACGGAGTGACAGGGCTGCTCCGTCACACCACTTAATACTGTTAAATCAGTCAGTTTAGTAGAACAAGTAAACTTCTTAAGTATTTCTTACAGAATTATTACTTAAAGACCAATTAAAAACCCAACTAAATTCCAGGTTGTAAGACAACAAAACAGAAAGAATACCAAGAGGAATGAATACTTTTGCAACCCACTCTATGTGTAGTGTATGTGGAGAATATTGGAGTATATGTGAAGTATATGTAGATGTTGATCAAAACGAGAATCAGTCCAGGAGCTGATGGTGTGTTCAGCTGCTCTCTGAGACAATCAAAAATAAATCAAACTGCACTACACGTGTGCCCATGCTCTGTATGGATCTTTCATCTGACAGAACTCAGCTGGGACTGTGCTGTAAAACATGATGCAGATATCTTAGGCCCAAACAGAATTATTTAAAACCTGATGCAGCTGATAGCAAGCTCTTTCTGGATCTCTCTAGGAAACAGAGACTGTAACCTGCCATCTCCACTTAGACAGTCTGACACAACAAACACCAGGGGATAGTGAGGGCTTCTCACAAAACACCTGAAAAACAAACAAAAACAAAAGAATGAAGGATGATGATGTTTTTTACTACAAAATTTAAAAGAGAACTCAGACATTGACAGGAGCGAACTACAGACTTGTACCATGATGAGGAGTAATCTTAAATCCAGTCAGAATTAAACTATGTCTTCAAACAGAGGTCGTTCAAAAAGTTTTCTTTGTGAGTCAATTCTCTGTTAGCAAAATATCTCATGAACTACTAGATGTATTTTATTAAAACTTTCAGGAAATAATCATTTGATGTACATCTATAAATGAATAACTTTTGAAGTCAATCTAATTTTAAGGGTGAATGAAAAGTATTTTCAAGCTAACATAAATTAAAACAAGCATAAAAGGTGCTTGTTTTTTTAGAGTCTCAATTAAAAAAAAAGTACACTGATTAAAATTTTTTAATCAAAGATACAAAAAAATTACTATGGTCTCTTTGGAATTTTCTGTGATCACTCGGAAGTGTGACGTGTCATGTGCCAAGCAAAGGAACGCAAGCAAGGCAGTAAATAGCAAATAAGGATAGTTTGAGGGCAAAACTTGTTTTGCTGATAGCCATTCATTGCCATATTGAGGGAAACAGGTCAGACTGTCCTCCTCAAAATGTGTCTTTGATTTGGTTTTCAAACACTTCTTCATTGTTGGGATATAAACTCCTCACATTTGTAGCGACCGCTGGTGGTGGATATTTATAAGATTAAGTACAGTTACTCATAAAGGTATTAAAATTATTGTTGATATGTTTTTTTATATATTTCCTGAGATATAATTTTATCCATTTTTTAGACTAACATGTAAAACTTGTGTGAATGTAACTCGCTCATTTTAGCAAATCATTTCTCTAGAACAACTTTGTCAGAAATTTCTCTCTGTGTTACATAAGTTTTACACTGATTGGCCTTGAACTCAAGGAGAAGTTATCGGAAATGTTTAAAACACATTTTAGAATACTGAGTAAAAATGGTGCTTTTCAAAGTGAATTTTTATTGACAAAAATATTAATTTCAATTCAACAATTACGTTAATGTAAAGTACTCGATGATGCAGCTTTTATTTTTGACAATAATGACTAAAATGCATTAACCTTGAAAATTGCACCTCCTAGAGGTGGACATGTGGACCTTTTTTGCCACTGAGTGGGCAGTTACTCTATCTCACCTGAATACTACGTTTTCAAATTTGGTCAAGGCTTCTGAAAAGATGGATTGAAATCCCATCTGCTATTTGTCCCCATAGTAAAAAGCATCCATTGTACGTCAACATAACTGAATATCCCATATCAGCCTTACAATTCTTAAATTCACCAATTCACTGATGACTGGCTATGGGATTGTGCACATGCACAATTTTTTATTCATGCACCTCAAGTTACAATTTTTCAAAAGGAAAAAAATGTTAATCATATTTTTTCATGTTTTTGTGATCGTTTTTATTTTTTTTTTAAAGATTATTCGAAGAGTATCATCCACAAATATCAACCACTTTTACTAGTCACTACTATATTGGAAGGAACAACTGAAGTTGTGGTTCTTACCCCTTTTTTTAAAAACATGTTTTTAAACATTTCCGCAGGCATAACTTACATGTTTTTGAAAAAGATTACATGTCCTTCACAACCTATATTCAGCTTGGTATGTAGATTTAACATGGTAAGTTTCATGGTGATTGAACTTTAAACCTTTGAAAAGTCTAAAATAGGTTGTGAGCAAACTTCTGCTGGAAGCATGGAAATGTGGCTGCATTCCCTTGCCTCCATGGGCTTGGACCCCTAATAATAAAAAGCAGAACAGTTTCAATAGGGTTCCATGCTCTGCTGGAAGCCTGGAAATGTGACCGCTTTGCAGCACAACACAAGAAACGACTCAATTTTGGTGGTGATCAAGCATGGTCATTTGTGCCTGTTGCATTGAGTAATCATAGCATAGTTAATCTTGCCATTCCTCAAAGTTAAAAAAGTTTAGAAAATGCAGCTGGACTTATTTTCTTGTTGGTTGAAGTTGGTTTGTTTTACATCTGAGGAACATTTAAGATTCAGAATGTGCAGGGTTGCAAAGCTTTAACCTGCATATTTTGTGCTGTTTTGTGTGAAAGTGAGAAGGTCACAGTTGGGTGGAACCTGTTCAGGTGTTATGTATCATAACATAGCAGTAATTTTTGGATCAATATTCACCTGGACATCATTGTTTAAGTTTTTTTTTTAATAGGGTTTATGTTTCGGAACACAGGCTGCAGCACATTGTTCCACTCGAAACAGACAGTGATCGGGGTAAAAAAGGCAAACTATTTCTTTATTCTGTTTTCAACTACTGGAATTTTTTTAAATAATAAGACTTGTACTTTTTGATGTGATGAAAGAAATGTTAATCTTCTAATACCCCTTATATCATAAATGCTTTCACATGAACTTTTTAATGACAATCATTATCCTTCACCACTTGTGAATTATTTGTTTGTTCTCTGATAACAGTGGATGAGAAGAATGGTTTGACATATAATATTAGATTAGCTTTAAGTTTCATTTTTCATTAGATTTTTCTATCACCTGAGACAATGTTTGGATAAATAACTGTATGAGAGAGGATCATGCTGATCGCTGTCTGTTATGGATTTCAATGAACAAGATTGTTGGGATCATCATCTTTCTCACAGCCTAAAAATCAGCAGAGGCTCACTGACTACCCTTGGCTGTAATGGAACTGAGTTCACTTCTTTACTCTTGCAAGTGCAATAACAACAACTATCAACCATCTCAAGTTTGAGTTACAACAAACCATCAAGCAGTCAGTTCATGTTTGGTGAACTGAACTTTAAGCACAGAGAACCAGAGCTGTTTACTTCATTCAAGGATCAAACAAATTCATCTGCTCTAAGGGTCATTTCTGGCACATTAGCCAAAAAGACAACTGTCAAAGTCATGAGTCTGGAGACACACTGAAGTTTTCCTTATAAGCAGATGCAATAGGAGGTTCACATCAAGCTATTGTCAAGGATCATCCCTGGGAGGATGTGTCAAGTACAACCTTCACTAACTTACTACACAAACTGCATTAAACAGTGGAAAGTGTTCTTCAAACAGACAGATCAATTCCTTTTCATGGTTTAAACAGTAATTATTTCATATTTTAATATCTGAATATCATTTCAATGATCCATCAGTCAATTATGCTTTTGCCATAAAGTTAATAAAATTATTCATCCAAAACTCATTTGTTTATATTCTAAATATATAAATAAACCCCTTAAACATAAAGAACATTGTCCTTCAAGTTTCTTTCATGTGAAATAAAGGGTCTCAACTAGCTACAGAACCCTAAGAGTGACAACCTTAAACTGAGCTAAGGTTAACATCTAAGCTAACCTAACTTCCAATATTAATATTGTTTGTTTATGTTCATAATTTGTTTATTTTTGTTACACTTACCTCAGGATATCATGCAGGCTACTGGGCTGCCTGTAGAACTGATTCGGGAAATCCTATGAAGAAGGTAAGGTATGTAAATCACTTTGTATCCACAAACCCAAAATGTGTTTGTTTATAGCATCAAAAAGGGTTCAATAGAAGGGGTTACTCATTTATGTATGTGAAGTTGTGCTGAACAGTTTAAAACGGAAAAAGTCAAACTCTAGATATCAAAATATAATGCGGGGGGTTGATAATACTACAAATTACTGAGAAAAACAACATAAATGATCTTGATTACTGCCAGTAAAAAATACAGGGATAAATGATGTGCAAAAGTTGTCCATTTAGAGAGGAACCCATCTGTTCACTCAGCACAATGACATCTGATCAATCCCAGACTCATTAAGAAGTATAACAAGCAAGGAAGCAACAAAATTACAGAGAACAGAGAAGCCGACCAATAATATTTTCACCGAAAGAAGTCTGAGGAGACACCACAAGCCTTAGTTACTACGAAATAAATGTAAACATGAAGATTATTGCTCCTAAAATTTCAGAATGAAAAAGTTTTGGATTAAATAACCCAGCATATGGCCATATAGCCACATGTCCAGGGGCTGCGGTAGCTGGGTGGTCAGTGCCACTGTCTTGTAATCCTAAGGCTGAAGGTTCAAGCCCAGGTTGCATTTGGCAGAAAACAACTCCCAAACCTTTCATGCGGGTTCGCTTGCTGTGGCGACCGCTGCAGAAGGGAGTGGCCCAAAGAAAAACAACAACATATGGCCACATGTCCCAGACTGATAAATCTCACATTGTGGAAAATTTCTTTTGTCTTAAACATTTTATTTGTTTCTTTTGTCTTTGTCTGGTTTCACTTTTTTTCTTTTAACTTGTCACGTAGTGGATTATTTTGTACACTTTTCCAGGCCAAAGTATATATTCTTCCAGTGATCTTCAATGATCCAGGGGATTTCTGAAGGTGTATTCTTCTAGAATGATGTGCCTAAAGAACCTCAGATCAATCTCAGATACTTTTGATTTGGAGGACCAGTGGCTCTACTCCAAAAAACAGTGTTCCATTTCCTTTTTAATGCGAGCTTTGATTCAAAGATATGAATGAGGAACTAAACTACTAAAAATCAGTTGTTCTTGTTTTGAAAGAGACAGAAGGACCATGATGTACCGTTATATTGATATGAACAGTATTAAAATATCAGGAAAACATTAAATCAGTAGCTTTGTTAAATAATGCTATACATACCTCTACAAGTGTGAGCTTTCTGTCTGTAGCTTCTTCATCACCTGCCATCTTCAAACATCTGTATTTGTTAGCTCTGAGGAGAAAGTCTTGGAACTGGACTAATTGGGAGCGGCAGGAAAAAACATTCATCCTTGATTCTGTTAAAGACAGAAATATTAAAGACACACGTTGAAAATGTGCATAAATAAACTCAGAACCTGATTTCATCTATTACACTGCAGCTTCATTTATTAATCACAGAAAAAGCATACTGTATCTACACCTGTAAACAGTATAGAATTTCAGTAAACTACTCTGGTTCAGATATCTGGGTACATGATTACTGATCTCAGGCTAAAGCACCATTTAAAAAAGTCTCTTTGAAAACATGCCCTATCATATGGTAGGTTATTAAAATTTTAATAATTAAATACAAAATTTGCTCTAGATTTAAAAACTATCAGTTAATTTTAAGTATTACTGTTGCATTGTATTTGTGTTCTGTTTAATTCTCCATAGTCCTCACATATTTTCTTGTGTGTTCTCAGTCATTTATGTACCAACAACTTACGGGAGAGTCATTCTCTCTAATCACACACATTGTATAGACATGGATTGACAAGTCTATACAATGTATAGACATTGTATAGACTTTGGCTTTGTCTACTTCCCAAGCTGGATCAAAAGGTAGAGCAACTTCAACCCAGTGTTCCAAATCGACACTTTTAGATGATGGCCGAGGTGTGGAAAGCACATGTAGATCACAGATTGAAAGTATGATCTGAAAGGAGGTACAGAGAGCCGCTGCAAAAGGAAGTGCAGCTGCAGCTTATTCAGGAGGCGAGAGCACGCTCCTAAAGTGGAATATGGCAAAACAGTTTGAATAAAAATATATTTTTTTTCCATTATTTTGTTTTTGTGATTGTTTAGAGTAAACATTGAAATTAAAACTATGACTTATTGCACAGCCCTAATACTTAGGAGAGATACCTTTGCTGGTAAAAATGTTTCTTGTATTTGTTCATCAGGTTTCCACAAATCTTAGGAGGGACTTTGGCCCACTCCTCTATACAGAAATTCTTCTAGGCTGCTGCTTGGCAACTCAAACCTTCAGCTCCCTCCACAGATTTTCTACAGGACTGAGGTCTTAAGTCTGGCAAGACCACTCTATGACCTTAATGCGCTAGACAGGTGAGTAATATAACCTGACAGATGTTCATTCTAATCAGCTGCAGAAGTTGTCTTAACCATTATCCTTGTTTTGCTCATCTGGGCTTGTGTGTAAAAAGTGAGATTTTTTCTTACCTTGCTGACTGCTGCTGTATGGTTCTAAGTTGAATGTGTTGGTCCATTCTTGGACTCTGATACCAAACTCCTGGGACAGAACGTGGACTGTAGCTGTCTTTCCACAGCCCGATGGTCCAGTCAGTATCAAAATACCAGCCTATAAACACCAACAAATAGAGAAAACACAAATCTTCAAATTCACACACTTCCAAACAAACACAGTTTAAAAATTGCTACTACAAGAAAACAACAGTTTTATCCAGTTACCTTTGATGCATCCATGTGGGCTCTCATCCAGTTCTCTACTTCTTCAATCTTCTTTTTATGGACAGCCAATTCAGCCTACACCAACACAAATAATACAACTTGTATCACAGCAAAATTACATTTTCTGTCAAATTTATCATCTCAAAATAAAACTTTGTCTTAAAAATCACAAACATTTCAGTCAAAGGTGAATTATTTATTTGGTTAAAAGGCTTCAAAAAGATTTCTAGCTTACACTAGTATGTTGTATCAATATTTGTTTCTCTCAGATCAGTCATTTTAAATAGATGTGCCAACATTAAGTCTTAATCCTACTCTTGAATTTTCCTACAAGAAACAATTACAAACTGCACATCTTAAATACATTCAAGTTCTAACTAACTTCACATGAATGTTCAACACTTCAAAGTATGGAGGAAATTACATTTACAAAATAAATAAAAAATTATAAGATTTTATTATCAAGTTAACATAGGTTCAAACATTAATCAAACAGCAAGATGAGTGAACACTGACCACACAATGACTACAGGTTTTATAGTAAGCTCTGCACACAAAGGACAGTCATTCATGATGTGAAACAAGTTAAATCCAGGGTTTGACGAAAATGGCTACAACTCTGCCTTTTCTTGTCATCAGATGATCTTAGCCTAAAACTCTGGCATGAAAGGCAGTGGGGGATATGCAGTAATGAACCTACAACAATGGACCTTCAAGGAACGCTAGGCTTTAAATTTAAACTGCTTTTTTCATGCTGGATCTGACACAAAATAACATGTATACAAACTGTACCTACCTTAACAAAAGCCCTTGTTTTGTTTTTTTAAATAAAGGCTATATTCTGATTCTAAAGTTATCAACAATATGTTATTTATATAGCCGTGAGTTTTAATCTGGTTAATTTTAGAATCTTATTGTGTGTAATCCTACTGACAGATGTTTAATTACAAATATATATATATATATCTATATCTATAGATATAGATACAGATATACACACACACATACACACAACAGTGTTGAATCTGACCTGTGAACCAGGTGAGTACCTGTCTACCCAGGTCGTCTCATCCAAGTCTCTTTGGGTTGTCAGCTGATCAGACCCACTTGTCTGTCCTTTCTGTCTCTGAACCTTCTTTTCTTCGAGTCTGGACCCAAAAAAACGATTGACTTTTCTCCTTCCAGACAGAACAATCCGTCTCTCTGAGAAATCCGAGAAGGATGGATCCACCCACCTGTTTACCTGTCATATACACAGAAAAGTATAAAGGTCTTATTTAGCATATTTAGTCACTAGTGAACACAAGTCAGTGTATCTCTCAGGCCGGTCTCAAGCCAGGGTAAAGGTTAACAATTGAGGGTAGCAACTCTTAATGTAGAGACAGTGACAGGCAAAGGAAGAGAGCTGGCTGACATGATGCAGAAGAGGAAGGTAGATGAATTATGTGTGCAAGAGACCAAGTGGAAGGGCAGCAAGGCTCGGAGCATTGGGGCAGGGTTTGAGATGTTTTACTATGATGTGGATAGGAAAAGAAATGGAGTAGGGGTGGTTTGCAAGGAATGTAGTTGAGGGGAAAAGAGTGTCAGATGGGATGACGGGTCTGAAGGTAGATGTAGAAGGACTGATGTTTAATGTTGTCAGTGGTTATGCTCCACAGGTTGGATGTGATGTAGAAGAGAAATTCTGGAAGGATCTCGATGAAGTGATAAAGACTATTCCCACAGAGGAAAGAGTGGTGATCAGAACAGATCTGAATGGACATGTTGGTGAAGGAAACAGAGGAGATGAGGAAGTGATGGACAGGTTTGGTGTCAAGGAAAGGAACCAAGAAAGACAGATGGGTGGTGGATTTTGCAAAGAGAATGGAAATGGCTGTAGTCAACATCTATTTACAAAAGAGGGAGAGACACAGGGTGACCTATAAGAGTGAAGGCAGGAGTATACAGGTAGACTACATTCTGTGTAGAAGAGGTAACCCGAGAGAGATTGTGGACTGTAAGGTTGTGGCAGGGGAGAGTGTGGCCAGACAGCATCGGATGGTGGTGTGATGACTGTTGTGGTGATGGAGAGAAAAATAGTAAAGAAAGAGAAGAGGACCAAATGGTGGAAGTTGAGGAAGGAAGAATGTTGTGAGGAGTTCAGAAAGGAGCTGTTAAAGGTTCTGGGTGTTAAGAAAAACCTTTCAGTAGCAGAGGTCACGAAGCTGCAGGTCGACTATCCAGGAAAACGGGGAGTGTGGTAAAGAAGTGAACAAGAGAGCCCAGGCAGGATGAAGTGGATGGAGAAAAGTTTCAGGAGTGATTTGTGACATAAGGGTAGCAGCAAAGGTCAAAGGAAAGGTTTACAAGACAGCGGTGAGCTATGTTGTATTGTTTGGAGACAGTGGGACTGACAAAAAGACAGGAGACAAAACTGGAAGTGGCAGAGCTGAAGATGTTGAGGTTCTCCTTGGGAGTGACAAGGATGTAGAGGATTAGGAATGAGGTCATCAGAGGTACAGCACAGGTTGAACAACTGGGAGATAAAGTTAAGAGAAGCCAAACTGAGGTGGTTTGGACATGTGCAGAGGAGGGACAGTGGGTATATTTGTAAAAGGAAGTTAGAGATGCAGCTGCCAGGAAAGACACAAAGAGGAAGGTCAAAGAGGAGATATATGGATGCAGTTAGAGAGGACATTAAAGCCAGTTGAAGTGAGTACAGAGGACGCAGAAGACAGAGTGAGACGGAGGAGGATGACTCGCTATGGTGACCCCTGAAAAGGGAACAGCCAAAAGAAAAATAATAAGATGCTGAGTGCGCATCCACCTACTTAGCCAATCCACACAGGCTTACAACTGGGCTAACCTCATCCCTTTTACATCACTCATGGGTTCCTATTAAGCTAAGAAAGCTTCAACTCTAAAAACAGAAGTGCACAAGAGCCTAATGTAAAAGCCCCCGTAAGACTTGTGAATGACTGCAGTTATTCTGCAGTACACAAACAGAAAAAACATTCAGAACCAACTTAAATACTGAAACCTGTTGAAAAAATCCCTGTGGTTAAGGAGCACATGCAGATGGAATCAGCTCTAACTGCAGAGGCAGATCTGTATCTATTAAACACCAGAAGTAAGAGGAATACAAAGTAAGTGTCCACAAAGTGCCACAGCCAAGAAGAAACTTTCTGCAACTCAATCTAATTCACCTTAAACGTCATAGATCATCTGCTACTTCAAATGCACATTTTCCTTTTAACCAAACTGCAATTAACTGACCAGATTATGGATAAGTGGCAGAAAATAAATTGTCTTGTAAAGTGTTAACAGAATCCAGTACAATTTCTGATTCGGTTGAGGGACACTATGTCATCTGTGGAAAAACTTACTCTTTTTGAAGAGGCTTTATCTCCCAGCGACAGCTTGTTCATCCTGCAGCCTGTAGTTTTACATCAAGGATGGCACTTCAGAGAAGTACTGAAAACAAGGAAAAATGAGGGACAAACCAGCAGAAAAGGACAGAGAACCTGCAGAGGCAACAATCAGGGACAGAACTTTATAGAATCACTGAGAACCTGCAGACATACAGAACAATCTGGGACACACCAGAAGAGAAGTACTGAAAACCTGCAAACCGACTGAAAATTCAGGAACAGACTAGCAAAGAGTGACTGAAAACATGGACAGGGAGCAGTTTAGGGACTAAAACAGTCTATAGAATGAGAACTTGCACAGGTGACAAGTTAAGAAGTGAGAACCTGAATTTGGAACGGTTTAAAAACTGAGAACATGCAGAAGAAACAGTTTAAGAACTAAGAACCTGCGCAAAGAACAGTTTAGGAACTGAGAACCTGAGCAGGGTACAGAGTTTTGTGGTCCACAATGATGCTGGCAGACAGCAGAGGAGCGATCATGGCTTTAAATGGAAACCTAACCTCTCAAAAACACAAACAAAACTCTATGAAGTTTCTATTAATAAATCGAAAATATCTTTTAGGGACATTTTTTTAAATTTACCTTCTGAATATTTAGCTTCTTCTTCTAAACACCGAGAAAACGTTTCATAGTTTTAAAATTTTCTTCTGGCAGCTACAGTTAACTTTACCTGGTTTAATAACTAGACATCAAATGCAGACTTCGCCTTTTCATTCCCTTCTGAACCTTGTTTTATAGCAATTAAGTATCTTTTCGTCTTCTCTTTCTTCGTAGCCTTTTCGTTCTTTTTTTGGCGGTTGGAAAACCAGCTTATTGGTGGATTTACTGCCTCCTGCTGGACTGGAGTGTGAAACGAGGAAAACGTTTTTTATAAAAAACTTTATTTATAGCGTTTTAACAGTGCAAGTCAAAGTGCAAATGAACAATAAAAAATATTTTTTTGTAAAGGACTTCGGATAAGCATCAAAATAAAATAAAGTTTCAAAGAACAGAAGAAAAAGGGAAAATTATACATAGAAACTAACAACCAAAAATACAGAACAAAGCAGAAAGGAAGAAATAACGTAAACTTAAAAAAGCAAAGATTTACAGTTACATGAATATATTTGCAAAAGCTATTGACAAAACCAGTAACAGAAGGTCTGTCACAGTTTCACTTACAAGCATGAATGTGATATTTACCCAAAATGACAATGAAGTTAACTGTGTCAGAGAAATCTGAATTCAAGTTCATAAAAAAGATAATATCAAAAATTTTCAAAAGAGGGAATGGATATTTTCACTCTCAGTCAACTCATGTCAGACCAAAACAAAAAAGGGGAGTTGTTAAAAACGTGATCAGTAGTTTCTTTTTCAGCTGAATAAAATGTACATGACTCAACCTCAAATTTAAATATTTTAAATAAATGATCATTAACAAGGTAAAGTGAAGATATTGTTTAACCCTCCTGAAGCCCTCAAAAGAGAGAGAGACAAAGAGAGGTAAAGAAGCCCTTGTAACTTTAGGTCAATTTGATTTTAAGTCACAGGAGGGTCAAAATGTGTTTCTTTAATTTTAGTTTGAATGGGATAGGAAAGATAAATGCTCTCTTAGAGAGCATGAGTTAAAGCCCCTAAAAGGTTATTGTTTGAACAGCCAATAAATTTATTATTAGAAACTCATACTCAGATCAGTACTTTCCAAAAACTTCCTTTAATTGACCGGATATCTACAGCTGTGCATGCCTAGTAGTGTTTTTTTTTTTACATATAATGGTATTTTAAGTTATTTTGTTGCTTTCTGAAGGTTATTTCTTCTATTCTCATGCATCCTATTTATGTAACTTCGTTCCAAAGAAAGATGCTAGATTTTGTGATGTGTTGTCTTATATAATGTGGTTCATAACAGACTAAACTGTTTTCCTGTTTACTTTTTACTTTTTTTTTCTTTTTTTTGTTGTCCTGTTATGGCATATCAGGCATACCACATAGAGAAGATGGCTGCCTACATGTGCCAGAATTTTATCTACAAAAAGGATATCTCAAGATGAGAATCCTAATTTCATGATGTACTTTATTGAATCAAGACTGAATCTATCAAGGTGTGTGTGTGTGTGTGTGTTGGGGGGGGGGGGTAACAGAAACACTGACTACATATATACAAAATACATAAAAAAATGAAAAA
>JAOXNZ010000001.1:248919-259528 GCA_028566095.1 Kryptolebias brasiliensis | reverse complement strand
AACAATGTGGTCGCCTACTCTAATGCTAGATTCAGATTCAGTCTTGATTCAATAAAGTAAATCATGCAATTAGGATTTTCATCTGGAGATATCCTTATTGTAGAGCAAATCTGTTCCGGCACATGTAGCCATCTTCTCTATATGGTATACCTGAGATGCCACAACAGGACAAAAAAAAAAATATATATATATAGCCATCTTCTTTCCCCTTATTTTCCCCCTTTGTATAGGGCTGTGAAGGGGGGCCACTGTCCTGACTAAGAAGTAATCTGAGACTTCTGTTTTGGAGAGTGAGCTGCCAACCCTTTTGTAACAAAACAAATGTAATCCCATTAGTGAAAAATTGTTGTTTTTTCTTTATGCATAGTCAATTATCAAATGTAATTTATTTACATTTGATTGATTTTGCTTACTCTATTATACTAGAAGTGAAGCGTACCTTGTGTCTTGTGAGTGGCCCAGTCCTTGGTATGTTTTTCTGTATGTGGGCCTCAGTGAAAAAAAGTTTGGACACCCCAGCTGCAGACTGTTTACACTAGAGTCTGATTGTGGTTCCATTTAAATTATAATGTGAACAACCTCTTTAAAATATAAATAAAATGTGATTCTGTAATTTAATCTGACTCTACAGTGGGAAGGGAGTGAAATTAATCTGTTTGTGAATCTAGCTTGCATAACTGACCATCTCGTGCAGTTTAAAGCTTGGAATTCCACACTCTCCAGTTTGGAATAAAGCAAGGGAAGGGAAGCAAAATGTCTTCAGCTACAGAGTAGAAGTCCAGTTGCTTTGTTTTTGAAAACATTTTGGAAATGTAAAAAATCATGTAAAAAACTGGAATTGATCATTAAAGGTGAACTGAACTCAAATCTCAAAAAATTGACATTTCATGAATGTTATTTAGTCAAACACATCCACACAACATTCCAGGGACCCATTTTTCTGACCTAAAACTTAAATAACTTGTTTTTAGCGTTTTAGTCAATAATTTCCGGGTGATTTGTGGGGCAGAGTTGCCGTCCTGGGTTCATGACGTGTAGTGTGCCAGCCCCTAAAACATGGAGAATGAAGAACATCGCTACTGTCCGGTTGTTTACTAGTGGAAATGGAAGAAGCCGAATAGCTGAAAGCACACATCAGGGGGGTCATGGAAAAAGCCGAAAACACCTGAGTGGTTTCTTCAACGTTTGTTTTGGGGTTTTTTTTGTTTTGTTTTTTTAAGTGTAAATATATAGGTTAATGAGGGGTGTATGAGAAGTACATGATAGATTTATGAAAGATTCACAAAAAGTCTGACGTTTATGAGAGGTCCATGACAGGTTTTGAGATGTATGTGACAGGTTCAATGAGATCTGTCAAAGACTTATAAGAGGTGTATGAGTCTTTGTGACAGGTTTATGAGAGGTCCATGAGAAGTCCATGACAGGTTTATGAGCAGTTCATGACAGTTCTGTAACAAGTTTTAGAGATCTGTGAGGTCTATGAGAGGTGGCTGGTTACATCTTAAAGCTGAACTGAAAAGTGTTTTGAAGCCAACATCAGTTGAAAAAAAAAGCATAAAATATGCTTATTGAAAAGTTTTCACAAAAAAATTATAAATTTTTTTTGTTAATATCGAACATTGAAGAAACCACTCGGGTGTTTTTGGCTTTTTCCATGCAGTCCTAACTATTTTTAATTTTAAAAGAAAGGCAAATGGAGAGGAGGATGGCGCCACAGAGGAGACGAGAAACAGAAACTTTTACTTCAAACATGATGTGAACGCGCTCTGTCACTAAAGGTATGAGCTGCTTACAGGCCAACAGCCTGAGATCAGTTTGTGATTCAGAGCAATTTGTTATTGATGAAAAAATATAAACAATCCATGTGTGATTAAACAAATGTCATAGTATGAAACTGCTGTTGATTAGTTTACTCTCGTGTGAGAGTTTATAAACGCTAATCACAAGTGCGTTCATGTTTTTTTACAAGTTGGCGTCTGGTTAGCATCCAAACTGAGCAACATTAGCTCTCTCCTGCTGTCTTTATGTTGATTTGCAGTGTTGTGTACTGATGTCATGACAAAGATCTGGGGGTATTCGGTTCTCACCGTTCCATGTTCCCAACTCGGTCATTATGCTCGTTGTTTTGTCGGCCATGACTGGTGATCATCAGAATCTGAATCTGAAGAGTTTTCATCTGATTCTGGAGATCCAGCTGTCGGTTCAGGTTCATATTGGTATGGTTGTACATTCATTACTCCCGCAAAGTATTCAGACATTTCTTCGTGTTCAAAATGGCTGCTTCTTCCATTTCCACTAGTAAACAACCGAACAGTAGTGGCATTCTTAGCCGGCCGGGGCACAGCGCACGTCATGAACCCAGGAGGGCAACTCCACCCCACAAATCACTTTGGAAGTTATTGACATAAACGCTAAAAAAAGTTTATTTAACTTTTAGGTCAGAAAAACAGGTCCCTGGAATGCTGTGTGGATGTGTTTGACTAAATAACATTAATGAAATGTCAATTTTTTGAGATTTGATTTCAGTTCAGCTTTAAAGCTAACAAACACAGACCGACTGTACTATTACTTGTTTTCAACAGTGTCTTTTCATTGGAAAATAAAATGGATTATTGACAGCTGCAGGTTTACTTATAGCACATAGCTCAGCACACACACAAATAACAGATTTGTGTTTGGTATGAAACCTGTCTTTAATGTAACATCTTTGAGGACGTCTTTGACTCATTAATGGTAAATAGTCTGTACTTATATAGTGCCTTTCTAGCCAGTCAGGCTAGAAAGGGCTTTACAACACAATCTGTGCCCTTATTTACCCATCCACACACACACACCTTCATACAACACTGAATCTCTACAAAGCTAATCTGAAAAAAACATTCTTTGTACTTTATACTCCATTTATACACCGATGGGGCATGCATCAAAGGCAGTGAGGGGTTCAGTGTCTTGCCCAAGGACACTTCGACATATGATTCCTACCAGGAATTGAACCTCCAACTCACTCAATGGAGGACAACTGCTCTAACCACTGAGCCACAGGCACCCATAGGTTCAATGCAGAAGGTGTCATTTGTATATCTCTGTCAGCCACCTCGTTAATCCCATAAAAGCTGTCAAAAAACGCAACTTTTCAACATCTTTGATTAGGATCTTTAGTATACGAGTATCATCTACGATAAAAAAATAACCACTAAATACACATTAGTCACTTCCAAAAATTACCGCACAGTTTGTAATAAATGAGCAAAATCAGCAGAATCATGTTTTGTTATCAATTCTGAGCCGTTTGTTTATAGTTGAACATTGAAGAGAACACTTTGGATAGTTTTGATGCGTAACGAATACTAAGTTGGCAAAAAATCCCCTGATGTAAACAGAGTCAGAGGCATAACAATGGAATCAGAGATGTCAGGTTGAAAGCAAAAAGGTAACAGTCCTCTCTTCTTCTGAAAAGATACAGCAACTAAAAGCTGGAAGTCAACAGAAATAAGTAATTGTGGGTGAGCGATGGAGAGCGTTGGTGCTAAGATCATATGTAGATGTGCTGTGCTGAGATATTCCGAACTCTGATAGAATTTCTGTAACTGATTGTCACAGATTGCCAAATTTAGTAGTAAACATGCATTGTTATGCACCAAAAAATATTTTATAACCCCCACCTAAACCTATAATACAGTTTTGCAAGCTTTGCACATGAAAATAGACTTACTTTCTAAAATTGGCCACTCAAAATGTGGGCCCATGGCTTGCAGGTCGCTTAACACTCAGTGAGACCTGCAGTGTGACCTTAGCCTTAGTGTCACAATTTTGAGTGCCAGTTAGTATTTCCAGTGAAATACTACCTGTAGGGTTTGACTTTTAAAGTCTTAACTGAATAAGCACAACCACTGACAAAATTTCACCACTCTTGGAGGATAGTCTTTCAATTGTTTAATTTTGTATGAAAAAATAAAATCTCATACATGCCAAAAAAATAATCATTTTTCAAAATTCCAACCTTCTGGTATTGATAAACAGTAAGAACAGACATATAATTGTTGTAGTCAGTCACAGTAGTTGATTTTTTGTTTTTGTTTTTTTAGATCAAGTATAGCAAGAAAATGTGGAATCATTCAAATTTAAGGAAAAAAATTATGACATCACTCTGTAATTTGCAGTTTTAAATCATTAAAATAAATCTGCTAATTAGTCTTCAGTCTGAAAAGAGTGCTCACTCCTCAGAGCGCTGTTGCACAAAACGAATTGGCATGAATCATGGCTCCATTTATTGTGACTTATTATGAAACTTCTTCAAAAAGGTAAATCATCACGGAATGTTGCAGAAGATGTTGGTTGTTTCCGGTCAGCTGTGTCTAAAATCTGGACCAAGTAAAAATGAAATGGAAAGGTGGTAAAGGGGAAACATGCTGGTAGACCAAGGAAGACTTCAAAGTGTCATGATACAAAACTTAAAGCATTATGTCTGGAAAAAAGAAAAAGCACAACAAAACAAATGAGAAACAAGTATGAGGAAACTGGAGTCAAAGTCTGTGACCAAACTGTAAGAAATCACCTAAAAGAAATTAGATTTAACATCCAAACAGTAATTAATGAAGCCTGAAAACAATATGTAAATTTCCACAGCTATTGATGATATGTGTCAGGTAAAGGCATGAGGGAGATGTCAGTCATTTGATGACTTAATTTTTCAAGATGATAATGCATCTTGCCATAGGGCAAAGGATGTAAAAGCTTTCCTTCAATGGCATGGTTTGCAAATAGTTCAGATCTCAACCAAGTTGAAAATCTCTGTTGAAAATTGGAGAAAATGGTTAATTACAAGGCTCGAACCTGCAAAGCTGATCTAGCAACAACAATAAGTGACAGTTGGGACCACCGGATTGATGAAGAGTGTGCTTGGTCATTATTTAGGTCCATGCCTCAGAGAATTCAAGCAGATACATAAAAGCCAGAGGTGGTGCAACAAAGTACTAATGGCGCAGTGTTTTTCCCCATGATTCCATAAATTTTTACCTCAAATTTGTGTGATTCCATATTTTTTTCCTTTACTTGATCTAAAAAAGCAATTATGACACACTACAAATGTATTTGTCCTTTTTTTTTTCTTATTTTTTCTTAATCCAAGAAGATTGGAATTTTGAAAAATGTGGCATGTCAAATTTTTTTTTGTATATACAAAACTAGAAACACTCAGTGTGCAAGGGCATAGGGTCATTAAATTATTGTAGGCTCCAGATCACCACCAAAATTAAATCACTTGTTTTGTTTTTTTTTGACAACCCCAGCATTTCCTGAAAATGTCATCAAAATTGGTTTATTTGTTTTTAAGTAATCTTAGTAACAGACAGCCGGATGGGTAGACAAATCAACCAACCAACACTACTGAAAACATAATCTCCTACATGGAGGTAATTAAACAATTGAAAAAACATCCTCAGAGTGGTGATTCCATAATTTTTGCCAGTGGTTGTAGTCTTCAGTTTGCTTCTCTGGGTTAAGTTAAAGAAAGTTCTTCAATACTTTGTTCTTGTGTTCTGTGGGACTTTCAGAGGTTACACAGGGAAGAAGCTGCAGGACAACGTGCAGTGTGAAATCTTCCAGATCATCTATGAAGAGGCCATGGAGGCGTACCAGAAGGAGATAGTCCACCAGTTACAGAACAACACCCCCGAGGACCTGGAACAGAACCTGGAGCGAATCATTCAGTGGACTGAACAGTGGTTGCAGGACCATAACTAGATGCCAGACTGTGGAGACTGGACTAAAGCTTTTTATATGAAAATTTTTTAAAATACAATCATTTTGAATCTGTACAATTTTTCATCATTGAGATTTTTTATTATCAAGAATAATAGTTTCTAGGCCAATGTCCTAGAAACATTTGAATTGATTATTTAACTGGACACTTTATTAGGTACAAGTGTTCAATTCCTTGTTAACACAATCAGCTAGTCAGCCAATCACATGGGAGCAACCCATTGTCTTCAGTTATGTAAACGTGGGGAAGACAACTTAATGAAGTTCAAACTGGGCATCAGAATGGGGAAAAAAGGGGATTTAAGTGATTTTGAATGTGGTGTGATTGTTCATGCCAGATGGGCTGGTCTGAGTATTCCAAAAACTGATGATCTACTGGGATTTTAACACACAACCATCTCTGTGGTTTAAAGAGAATGGTCCAAAAAAGATCAACTATTCAGGGAATGGCATTTTGTAGACAAATATGCCTGGTTAATTTCAGAGGAAAATTAGCAAACTGGTTTGAGATGACGGAAAGGCAACAGTAGCTGAAATAACCACTTGTTACAAAGATATGTAGAATATGGTCACTGAAGACCCAACACGTCCAACTTTGAAGCAGATTAGCTACAACAGCAGATGGACTACAGCTAAGACCGGGAAACTGATGCCACAGTTTACATAGACTCACCAAAATTAGACAGAAAGAAATAGGAAAAACATTGTCTGCTCTGGTGAGTCTTGGTTCACTGAACTCCAGTGGCCTATACAGTCACCAGATCTAAATCCAGAATTTACTGAGTTATAGACATTTTTATGGGTTTTTTTAAGGTCAGTTAGTTGGAATATTGTCCCATTTTTGTCTGATGTAGAATTCCAATTATTCAACAGTCCTGGGTCTTCTTTGCTAGTTTCTTGCTGGATGGGGCCATATCTTGACCTATACTTTTCCGCATTAATGGTGGCTTCCAGATGTGTACCTGCTCATGCCATCAGAAAGGCAGGCTTTTGAACTGTGCGCTAACAGGCCAGATGGCCCGTCTTCTCTTTTCTAATTTTGATATGTCTGATCACAGAACAGTTATCCAATTTGCCTCTGTACGTTGTTCACATTTGGCTTCTTTAGAGCTTTAACCAGCATTTGTGGATGGCACAGTGAACTGTGTTTACAGACAATGATTTGTGGAAGTGTTCCTGAGCCCATGCAGTGATGTCCAGAACAGAATCAGACCTGTTTTTACTGCAGTGCCACATGAGGGTGCGAAAATCACAGGGATGCAATATTGACTTTCAGCCTCGTCCTTTGCTCACAGAGATTTTTCCAGATTCTTGAAATCTTTTGATGTTATTGTGAACTGTAGATAATGGGATATTAAGTCTTCTCAATATTCTGTTGAATAACATTCTGAAATTGTCACTATTTTTAGAAGCAGTTTTTTGTGCACTAGTAAACCTCTGCACATCTATATTTCGGAGAGATTCAGCCTCTCAAAAAATATTCTTTTTATGCCCAGTCCTCTAACTGACCTGTTGCCAATTAACCCCATTTGATGCAAAATGCCCCCTCAGCTGTTTATTATTTGTACCACTTACTGTTCAAGGTGCCCCTGGTTCAACTTTTTTGAGATGTGTTGCCATCAAATTCAAAACTACCTTTATTTTTAAAGTATGATTTCTTTAAGCATTTTAAAGAACATTTGATATTGTTGTGGTGGTTGTAAATGAAATAAGGAGACTGCAAGTAAAACTTCTATTACATGAGTGCTTTCAGTGTTATGTCTTCTGCATTCTTCCTCTGCAGTTCTAACACACGCTCTTCTGCCCCATCCAGTGACAAGATGTAACAGAACATCCGAGATGGGCAGATGAAGCTTTTGAGGCTTTTTCCTGATTGTACCGAAAAAAGATTTGAAGCATCACAGCCTCAAAAATGCACCCCACCAATGACATCTACCAGTCAGCTGCAGTTACAGCAGCCATGAACATCTAAATAATTCACACATCTTGTTGGTTCCAGTTCTAAAGCAAAAACAATAGTTTTTAGCAGCTATGTCTAAAGTCAGATTTGTTGTTCATGCACAGAACACAAAACATTTTAAAATGCCAATTTTCTAATTAAATGTTGAAATGTGTTGTCCTGTTATGTATAGGTACTTGAAATGTGATTTTGATTGATATGACAGGTTTGGAATGGGAAGTGAGATGACACGTATTTGAACATCAGTGTTTTGGAGGTATGAGTGAAAATTTCTAAGTACATCTACAACATGTACATGTGTGCTACTATTACATCCTATTAAGATTTAACAGGCTAATAGGTTGTATTTATTTTATTTTAGTTATTTCACCAGGTATTTGATTATTAAGGCCAGCAGGGTGGTCAGCTGAGGTACTCTGCATTGGATCTCCTGCACCCTTCATGCTTAGCACGAAGATGCTTCAACATAGAGGAGGTGTTATTTCCAAACAGTAACTTTTGTGAGCTAAGATGCACTGAATACTTTTTTTTTTTTTCAGGCTGATTGTTATGATTAGCAGGCTAAACACTCACTTTTACCAGAAATGGCTTAAACATAACAATTTTATATCATAACATTCATTATCTGTAATCATTTAATCCACTTAAGGGTCACTGGAAGATATTTAGCATTACCATATTATATTTTGTTATATTATTTAGGAATCAAGATTCAAAGTGTTTGTCGTACACTTTGAAAACTTGTTTCCCTGTACATTAAATTATTTCTTTGAAGTCCACAACAAATGCCTAACAGGAATTATGATATATAAGATGTTTTCTTCCCATAGAATTTTCCATCACTGAAGGTCTATTGCAACGCTATGAAGCGGGAAGGGAGCGCTGAGCCGCGTAAAGATTTGGATCAGCCACCTCACTTCCAGTGTCTCATTCTGACCGCAGATATAAATACAGAAGGCTCAGGATTGCGTGTGAGAGAGTGAAATAAATTCAAATGAACAATCAAACTTGTTTCTTTATTAAAATATAAAATGCATTAATTTATACATTTATTAATCTGTCATACCATATGTCTGTTAAAGAGCATAAAACAAAATATTTTACTATGAAAGCACATATTTTTAAAGTGTGAAAGCATCCTGTATCACAACTACATCTCTGCCCTTTGTAACAAACCAAATCGGGTAAAAATTTGGGGAGTTATGATTATTTTAGTTGGGCATACAGTTTCCTCCGTACAAATAAATGCACTGGGGGGGCGTGAGGGACCCATCCAAAATGGGGGCCGCGCTGAAACGTCAGCTCCAATAGGCAGCATCAGTCTTCGAGGGGTCTACGTATATAATGTCCCGACTTCTGAGGGAGCAAACGTGAGATAATCCCCCTCTAGAGCAAACCCCTGAAATATAAATTGGAACAAACACAAGACTTAAACAACCTCTTTGCTGAACACGGAAAGATTCAGGGTCACCTAACAGGACTCTTCCAAGAAAAACTAATAACCTTCAAAAACTTCTACAGCAAGTATGGCTAAAGCTACCGCTAAAGCTAAAGCACTGTGACTACTGTGTGTCGGAAATTATGGAGACTGACGCTAAAGGCTCCAAAAACCCTTTGTCGTCTCCAATTAAATCTCCACAGCAGCCGAAAAGAATAAAGCCCATCGAAAATGTAACGCCTAACCCTGAAACTAATTTGCAGCCCATTTCTAAAGCCACAATTCTTGCAGCATTTAATTCACTTCAGACATTGATGACCGATTTCAGGAAGGAATTACAACAGAACACGTTAGCCATCACTAACATTGCCAAGGCTGTGGATTTCAATGGAGAAAGGATAAAGGAATGTAAAATCATGAATGAGAAGTTACAGAAGGGGGTGAGAGATCTGAAGGAGCGAAATCTTAAGATGGAAAACAGAGCAGCAGGTCTGGAGAGAAAAACAACTGAGATGCAAAGGTACAAAAGAAGGTGGAACTTGAGACTGAATGGTCTCAAGGAGATGGAAGATGAAAACACTCGTGAGCTGACTGTTGACCTCCTACTAAAGATTGTTCCACACTGGAAGGACAAGATTGACTGGATTGTAGATACTGTGCATTGTTTGGGAAAGTCCATCGACCACCCTCAACAAATCATCATACAGTTCATAGCTAGGATCTATAGGGAAGAACTTTGGAGAGCAACAAAACACCATCCTATCTGCAAGGATCTTAACCTTTGCTTTGCACAAGATCTCACCGAAGAAGACCGCAAGGTAAAAAAAGCTGTCTGGCCCAAAGTGGAGCAGGCAAGAAAGGAGGGTCTTAAGACTATGTTCAGGGGTCCCTACGCATACATTAATAGGCAGAGAGTGACTCCGTCATTTAGTTGGTTCCATGGTTGACAAGATTCAGGTTTGGTAATGTTTAAAGTGTAAAGGAGTTTGTTCCCATACTATTGTTTTGGTAACTCGTTTGGAAGTAACACTGAGCTATTTTATTTATTCTTTCAAATTTTATTTACTTTCTTATGTTTACACTCAAAAGTGAAATTTCTCTTTTATCTATTAATGCAAGGGCACTGAGAAACCTAACAAAAAGGAAAGGTATTTACTTATTTTGTAAAGGGAAAAAAGCAAACATTACTTTTATACAATGTTTTACACATTCAAAAGAAGAGGATGTTTCATTTTGGGTTCAGCAGTGGGGTGACAAAGCCTTCTTTAGTCATGGTACCTCAAGATCAGCAGGGTTAGCTGTGATACTTAAAAAATTTCCTCTTCATATTATTTCACACATAACAGATAGACATGGGCACTGGTTAATTCTTACTAATATGGACAACATGAAATTTATCTTGGTTAATATATATGGCTACAATAACATTAGTGAAAATAAAAGGCTTCTAG
>JAOXNZ010000001.1:212067-224918 GCA_028566095.1 Kryptolebias brasiliensis | reverse complement strand
TATATTTATGAGCTGTTTTAATCCATTGTAAAATAAGATATGGAACCAATATTTATTAATCCTTGTCTGTGTTGTTATCACTGGGTTATAATAGCATTTAGTAAGTCATCAAAAACACAAAAATAACTTAATATTGATTATAGCTTATACTAAAATCATTCTATCTGATGCAGGATTTTAATAGTTTCATCACTTCTGAAAAAACCCCCACCCTCATTACCCCACGTCAGTTCTCTGATTCTGAGACGTTCAGGGTTCTTCTGCAACTGGTTCCTTTTTAACTGTCTCTAATCAGTTCTCATTTCTGTTTACATAACATGCAGTTCTAGTACAAAGCTTTCTTGCTCCCTATGACCTCTTGACCTTTCACCTATTTTATAGCTGTGGCCTTGCTTCACACAATACAAACACAAAATGGTTAACGTTTCCTGTAATGCAATTACTTACTGATAGTTGTACTTCTTAATCACACACTATTTACTAAATCAATCTAACATATTTTCCCCCACTAATAATAATTCTTTCCCCACCTGCATGGTCTGCACATACAGCATACAAAACACAATCTTCTACTACTTCCTGCCCCTCCGAAAAGCACGGACCACCGAGAATGAGTCTTATCTGACATGTTCAGCCACCATTTCCTACAGAGAGGCCCAAGTACATCCTGTTATAATCATTACTCTGTTCATACTTATTGCAGATATACATATACACACAGATCGTTATTTATAGAGATCTTTAAGCACATTATATGTTGTTTTTCTTTTTTCATAGCTGCTGTCGTCCGTTGGGAATTGCTCCCGTCAGCTCACCTTCAAAGGTTAATAGACCCCCTGAAAAACCCTGGGTTTTACTTGAATGGTACCACGGTTGGCCTTAATTAAGCTGACTGTGAGGAAATGGTAAACCAGACAAAATTACGGTCTCCTTCCCTGAGTTTTACCCTTCTTACCCTTATGGAAAAATCGTCCAGTAGCCAAAAACAGACAATAATCCAAAGGTCCTCAGGTTAACGACCGTCCAATGCCCCGACTTTGTGACAAAATCACTGTTTAGTAGGTCTGGTAATCTTCGAAATCCAGGAAAAGGATTTCAGGGTGATATTTTAATAAATCATTGTGCTGAACCACCTTTGCAAAACCTCCTTGTACTTACAGAACCAAGCTCCTTGTATTTATGACTTTGTGAAAACTGATGGATTAGCTCATGTAAATTCAGGAAAACTGACAAAACCCATCACAGAATGTTGTCCTTCCATGCTTTTTGTATCCATGAATTTGTGAATATTGAAATAATTAACTCCTGAAAATCCCTGGAAACTGACAAAAATCCATCACAGAATGTTGTCTTTCCATTTATTAGTGATAATGCATTGCAGGTTACAGCTTTGTGGCATAAATCAGTTGCTGAAAAGATTAAAAAATCAACTTCTACAGAGTACATCAAACCAATTAAAATCAATCTTTCACAAGACCACAGCTATAAACTATTCAAAAATACATTAATTTAGGTTAGAACGTAGAAAGGAGAGTTTATCTTACCAGGAGGAAAGTCGGTAAAATTGGCCCTGGGATAATACACCTGGAACCCTCTCTCTGGGATGCCCCTGATATAAGTTCCTCTGAACTAGGTTCTGGCCCCAGACATGTCCGTATTGTAAGCTTTCAGCAATAGAGGCTATTAATCTTCTCTCATATGTTTCTTCGGAATAAGGCCTGATCCTGTTAGCTGTTGTTTCAGATAAGGCTATGGCACTTTAGTCTACGTCCGGCAACTTTGCCTCCCATGGCTTCAACAAAACCCATTTTTCTTGCTTAGCTATTTTTGCAGAAACTGTACGTCCTCTTTTTACATAACAACTCCCATAGTGACGAAGGCTTCTGTCCTAACTTACTTCCCCTTTTCAACCGTCTCTAACTTGTGACTTATGACTTCCTCTTTCTGCTCCTACTGCAGGCCTTCACTTTTCACCTTTAAGTTCACACATTACATGCACATTCAATAAAAATATGGCATTTAGTAAGTCATCAAACACACATCCATCCATCTTCTTTATCCGCTTTTCCATTCTGGGTCGCAAGGAGCCGGTGCCTATCTCCAGCAGTCACTGTGCGTGGACAGGTCACAAGTCCATCGCAGGGCCACATAGAGACAAACAACCATTCACACTCTCACTCACACCTAGGGACAATTCAAGAGTTACCAATTAACCTAACATCCATGTTTTGAGTCTGTGTGAGGAACCCGGAGTAAATCCACGTGTGCACAGGGAGAACATGCAAACTCCACCCAGAAAAGGCCGCAGGCCGGGATGTGATCCTGCAACCTTCTTGCTGGGAGGCAACAGCTCTAACCACTATGCCGCTGTGCCACCATCAAACACAATAATCACTTATTACTGACCATAGCTCAGGGACATTTTGCAACTAGTTCCTTCCTAACTGTCTCTAAACAGTTCTCCTTCTCTGTCTACAGAACATGCAGTCCTTGCACAAAGCTTCTTGCTCTCTGACCTCCTGACCCATCACTCATTCATAGCTGTGGTCTTGCTTCCCATAATTCAAAAACAAAATGTTTAACATTTATTTATTGATTAGTCACACCTCTTAAATCACACAATGTTACTTAACTAATCTAACATATTCTTTACTGATTTGTCATACTTCTAAATCACACAATGTTACTTAGGTGAGGCAGGCACTTTCTCCATCTCCAAGTCGGATTCGAGCAAAGAAACCGGACTCACGGGCTCCAAGTAGGAAGTGCTCCCCCCACAGCCTTGTCCAGCCTCACATGCTTGTGAAATAGATGGCATTTTTTTTTCTTCCCTTAATAAAATCAAAATAAAGTTCTATAACACAGAAAATGATTAAATTAGCTAAATAAGCCACAGCGTTTGCATGAGGAGGGATCAGCTTGACCCTCTCTAAGTGGCCTTAAGCAGCCACTGACCGGAGCTATGGCGAGTTGAAAGCAGGAGGATCCCCATGCTCACCCGGGTTGTCAGGAATCATTTTGCGCGTAAATATAGCAGAATACGTCATCATCCACACCACGATTGGCAACAGTGTTATAGCTCCCAGTCAACACAACACAAAAAAACCACCTCACACTACCCCACACAGGATCAGGGAGACCATTCTTGGCATCCAGCGCCTCCTGCCTTGCGGTTGGAGGCCAAGAGTTTGACACAGCAAATATACTAGAACCACGATCGACATGGCCCCTTCCAGCACCCCAGTGAGGATCTTCGTAGGCGCATATCTGCAGGCCCGACTTCCTCCAATATAGTCCAGAGTTGCAGCCAGGGAGTCAGCAGCCAACCACACTGCAAGGGCCAGACCTTGTTTGAAGGTGACATTGAGCCAGCCCAGCAAATAGGTGAGAAACAGAGAGGCCACTAGGTCATATTGCCCATAAACACCCAGGCTAATGACCAGGTTGGCATTGCTCTGGGCCGCGGTGAAGAAGCACAGGTTTTATCTCCCATTTACCAGTGTGACAGTAGCTCACCCAAGCGAAAAGTATGACATAAAAGTCAGCCGGTCCCACCTGAAAAGGCTCTGACAGATGGTCAGAGGGCCCGGGGTGGCATTCAAGACAGGTGATGCAGTTGTTGTATCATCCATGGCACTGAGAGGCAGTAATGTTGTTGTCTTCTCGTCAAAGCAGAATAGCATGGATTGTGACATCTGTGGTTGAAAGCTCATCCGCGCTGTGAAACGACTCAGGTCCATTATGGTTCCTCCACCTGCAACCTCATTTTTATGCTGAACCAGTGCCCTCTCTCGATGGGATGGGCTTGTAGCTCTTCCCACATGGGTGGCACATGGCTCTGAGACACTCCTGAAGGACCACTTGTCCTATTATGTTTATGGCAATTATTCCTTTAATGGTCAGCAGGTACGGCCATATTTTGACAAACAAATCAACTTTTCATCAACAATTTCCAACAGTGGACATGCCCTCACCAATCACCTCCCCAACTTCCTGTGCCACTACTGCAACCTTCCTGCCGACTGTGTAGCCCAGTGTTTTGTACCACGCGCAGCTGTGTTGGTCATGTTCTGTCACACATTTTTTCCAAGTTTCTTCCGGATACTCACACGTAAGATTGGAAAAGATATTATTATGCACAACCCACTCGTAGCCAGCAATTTCATGGCCCAGACACAACCTTCTTCGCAAAGGCATTCATGGTGTCCAAATTGAAGGGAACAATCACACCAGTAATACTCTTCCTGGACTTAATCTGGTGACCTAATATGGCATTGAGTGCAGGATGTCCCACTCAATATATGGAGGAGATAGATCTCCTCCATATATATAACTTCAGGTGCATGAGTGCCATATTCCTGGTCATAATAGCTATTACAGTAACTCTACCATCCAGGGATCTCGCCACATGGTCTCCGCGCTAGGCTGGTGGTGCATTCTGTGCTGGCATGATTGCATATCATTCGCCATAATCTCAAATGGACATACCTGTCTGGTCGATACAAAAGACTTGACCATATGCTTTGCTCTTTGGAGTACACTGTGGACAGAAATTGATATTGAACCCAGTAATTCATACTTTGGCCCAAGCAAGGGTTCACCCACTTCTTGATTTCCTCCTCTTGGAAACCCCACCAGATGCGAGAGTCATCCCTCCTGCGTGACTGAGCCTATGCTTGTAGCAGTATTTTGACAGTGTTGTATCTTTGAAGCTCTGTACAGTCATAGCGCCATGTTGACATAATGGCAACCTCAGTTTGCCATAACCGGCATCTAGGTGATGCCCCATTGTTTTCCCACACTGAATTGTTAAGACTGTCAAAAATTTGCAGAGCTACACACTTGTCTATCCTGTCAAAGTCGCCCTTGGGAGCTTCAAGGAGGTCACTTGGTTTCGGCAGTCTTTGCATATATATATATATATATATCTATATCCAAATAATAGGGACCCTGGAGTCCCACAAGTGTCCTGGTGTATCCCTCAGCAAAATCTCCTTCAAAGTGAGGTAATTCAGGGGTCACCCATACCCACCCATACCACTCCTCATGCAGAGCATTGACGGGCTTGAATATGGCATTCCAATTACAATAATCCACTGGTAGGTAATTTTGGCCAGGGCATGCACCGTAAAGGTTCCAATAGCACTTAGGCAGTATCTTGAACTTTTTTGTTTGACATTCAACATTCAGTTTTCTACCTATAGCCACTTTGGAGGTCAGAGTGGCAGGGGGTTGTAGTTCCGGCATCCCAAATGGATTGGTAGGAGTAACGTAACGTAGCCACTTTTTGTGCCATACGACGTGCACCACCCTCAATCCACCAGGATTCCTAGGTGCTTGTTCAGGGATCCTGTCACAGTTCAAGTGATAATGGCCCCAGAACTCCCAACGAGGGAACCTAGCCTGGCAGCTGGCAGCTTTTGGTGGCGCACGGTGAATTACCTCCCAAAATCCCTGGTAGCGTAGTCCCATTAATGGTCTGCAGCTCCAATCGCAGTGCCACTCCAGCACACCTCTATCCAGGGTGGAGCCAATTGCACTGAGTCCAATGTCTGAACCACTGATGTAGAATCTTAACTCAAACCAGTAATTGGTCCTTCAGCACCATCACATTGGAGATGGTCCATGCATGAGTAGTCAAATTTTTAGCTTTGAAAGCCTTCAGACATTCAGGATTGCTATTAAATTTTCTCTCCCAGGTCTTGTAATTTCACATTGAAGATGTTTACTGAAGTCGTGTTCCAGCAGGTCACGTTGGCATACTTGGTGTTGCCGTGAGAGACTTTCGCATGTGTCAGGCTCCACGGGTCAATTTCAACTTGGTATAATATTACCAGAAGCATAGCTAAACCTATTAACGTCACGAAAACCCGCAACAGGGTTCATAAACAAGACGCATTATCCTTAATCTGAATCCTTGTCCATAGCATGGGTCATTTCAGGGGGAGCGTGACTTTAGGATTATCAAAAACATTATCATCCAGACTGGGGGGATCAGAGTGTACCACCTCAGTGGCAGGTCTGAAAAGTGCTTGGTTGAGCATCCTAGTCCGTCATATCTTCTTCGCATTTAGTCACTTGTCTGTCTAAGAGGGATAGATAAAGGGGAGGGGGGTGCGGTAACCCACATTGCAACCCCCTCCAGACCCATTTCCACGTGGTAACATCCCATTTTTCGGGCTTTGGCTGAGGTCCCTGTAGCCCCCGTGGAGATGCCTGCAGCTCCTGATGCCATATTTTTTGCATCCTCTCCCGGTATTGAAATTATGCATCTTCCATTTCCTGCAACGTTGTCACCTCACAATACAATGGATGGCCTCGGTATAGCAGTTGCACTCTGTAACCCAAGCGGGCAGATATTCCCCTCAGGTGAAAGAGACTGTAAACCCTATCCCTTACTGTTCGCAAGGGTAGACATTCATTGTCACAGACACAGTGTTCAGGATCGTACTCTCGACGACGAATCTCCTCAGTCGTGCACCTACTTGTCGACCATATTATCAAATGTTCCAGGGATATCTCACAATATCGACTCTAAAAACTCTCGTTGTAGTTGGGACCCCATCTTAGTTTTAATCTTTTCCCTGAAACTGTTACGTAGGCCACATTAAATATTCATGGTGCAGTGACTGGGCAGGGAAGCACTATTTTTTTCGTGGTTGAGTAATACAGTCTTGGCCGCCAATCTGGATAGTGGCCTTCCCCGATGTTGATGGTCTTTCATATTCCTGTAGTCTGTATGGCAGACTTGGCGTGGTATCTTCCTGTTTATTCGCGACACTAACCCTCCCTCTCCCAGAATCTATTAACTGCCAGTTTTCTTCTTCCATGACAACTTTTTTGCAATAGATGTACAGGCCCAGGGTTGAATCCCACGTTGTTTATCAATTTTACTGGACTTGGCACCCTCTGGCTCCTCTGTCTCTTGAACCGGGGTGATCACTGCCCCCACTGAGTACACTCCTGTATATGGTAGCACAACTATCTGCATGAACAGTTCAATTCTGAGGGTGGAGTCAGGACTGATGGGAGCGTCCACCCGCTGCATCTGAACTCGTTGTATAGTAATACAAATTTGTGTTGCCCCCCCCCCCCCTTCCGAGTGACATTGGGAAAATCCAGTAATGGAAGATTTTGATCTCGTGAGGGTCCATCCTGGTCTTACAATCTCCACAGTATTTCAGAACAGCCCCATCCCACAAACAGGCACATTCCATTGGTGTAACTCCTCTCAAGTCCTACTAAGTGATAATAGCCATCCTGGGCAGAGCAGTGATTCTGCAGCGCCCACAAATGTACACATCTATTATCTTTACAGGCTTAGCAGCCATGTTTTGTAGTTCTGCCTTATTAGTGAGTGGCCGAAACTGTTCTTTAACTCCTTCCACTCCAACATTTCGTCCTGTGATGACAGGTATCCTTTCTTAGCATATTCCAATGTCTTCAAGGCCCTTCCTGCCCAGAGCCCTGAGGTCGTCCTTCGCATGATAGCTACCCGTAGACAGTGGCCAGTCTGACATAGGGCGGCAAGGTGCTTGGTTCGCTGGCCATTTCTCCAGTTTCTGATGTGGTTCAGCCTAGAAGCTCCGCCCAGAGTCTTGCGTGGTGTATCGTCGCTGGTTTAGCTCCTGAGCAAGGGAGGGCCTGCCCTCCCAATATCTGTCACATACAATCCACCAAGACTAAGAGATACTTTTCTCCTTTCTTCCCGGTAACTCCCAAGGGTCCAGCTACGTCCATGCACACAGAACCCCATGGTATGGTACTTTTGATAGTAAGTCCCTCCACTCAATGTCCTCGACGTCCTGCATTGTATTGACCACATACTTTGCAGTCCCGTAACACACAGCAGATTTGCTTCATGGTGATCCAGAGCTTCTGTTTTACCAATTCCTTACGTGTCGGTTGCATGCCTGCATGACCTAAGGTGTCATACACGCCCTGCACAACCTGCCCTAAGTATTCTTCTGGGACTCTCCTTCCTTGTGGAGTCATGTCCCACTTCTCAACCCTGACAAAAACAATCTTTCTTTTTTGTATATTTTTTGTACATATTGATCAGCCTTATTATTTTCTTGCCAGTGAGCTCCCTCTTGGGAGTGTGCTTTCTGATGCTTTACTGGTAACTGTAGACTCAGTCTTAACTCCATTATTTTCTTCCACAAATCCTGATGAGCGACAGTTCTTCCTTACACACTCTCAAATCCATTCTCCTCCCATATAGATAAGTCCTCCTTAAGTGGCTGTCAGTCACCACCTCAGCTCTCTTTAGTTTCTTCTTGGTTAGTTTGAGTAATCCTTCTAGTACAGCTGTCACTTCCCCTGCTTGGGCGCTCCCTGGAACTTCCCCCCTTCGTTGATTTCATTCGATACCATGCTGTTTGAGGATGAAGCCCCAGTGTGCCACTTGGTCTAGTCCTTTTTTAGATCCATCTGTGTAGAGGGTCCACTCATAAGGCTTCTCATCAACTGTGACCCCCTCACATACTTTTTTTCAACTGAATGTGCTGGCCCTTTTTTAAGGTCATGGTCTAATAGAATGTCCTCCCATCTTCCCCACCATGTGTTGCTGTCGTCCACGGTCCCTTTTCTTAGGTATTTTTGAACTTGACTTTGTGTTATGACTTTAATTGGCTGTCCCTGAGCCAGATCCTTTAACGCGCCCAGTACCTTGCAAGCACAGCCAGCTCTTTATCTTTTTCTCCGCTGAGGGGAAAGTGTAACTCCATAAAGTCACTAGTCCCCCTTGCCCATTTCTGACTTTCACCATTGCATCCTCGTCTTCACAATGGATTTCAGCCACAAGTGTCGTTGACAGACTCTTTGGTTCCAGCTTAACTGCTTCGTTGATCATTCTTTTGAGTCTCTCTAAGTCATCTTGATTTTTAGATGTCCAGGTCCAAGTTTTTCTGATTTCTTTTTTCTCATCATTCTCCTTTTTCTTCAGACATGCATACTAAGGCCTGGCATTATGCTGGTGTAGATTCTCAGTCATCCAGAACATGGTAAATCCAAAAAAGGTTAAAAACAAAAGCAACTGGACTTCAATTTGTTGTTTGAAGACGTTTCGCTTCTCATCGAAATGTCTTTTTAACCTTTTTTGGATAAGGCCTGACATATTTTTGGTAGTTGGGAACATGATCTTTTACATAATTGCAAAGACCCAAAACCTTCTGCAAATCTTTTTCAGATTGAGACGGCCAAACCTGGTTGAGCTTTTCTCTATAGCCATCTGAGAGTCCCAACTTTGCTGTTACTTGAAATCCCAGGTAATTTACTTGGTATTGTCCAAACTGACATTTTCTCAAATTCAGTTTCAATCCTGCAGCCGTGATTCTTTTTATCACTGTCTGTAGTCGTTCCAGATGCTCCTCTTCTGTGTCATCTGCAATGAACACATTGTCGATGTATACAGTTATTTCCAAATCCTTGAGAACCTCCATCAGGGCTGTTTTTGTATCCCTGAGGTAACCGTTGCCAAACATAACTCTTGCCGTTATGGGTGAAAGCTGTTTTGCTCTGCGATTGTTTAGCCAACCTTAAAGAAAAGAAACCATTTGCCCGATCAATGCAGGATTTATATTTCTTAACCTGCAATGTTTTCAAAGTCCCTTGAGGGTTGCCCGATTGGCAATGGTTCATCTATTGAGGACTTTGAAATTGATGACTGGCCTCCAACCCGCTCCTGCTGATTCTGTTTTTTTAACGGCTTGTATGGGGCTATTAGTGATAGGGTTTAGCTCCTCTCTGATGACTCCCAGTGCACTCAGCTCTTTCACAATTTTGTTCATTTCTGAGACTGCTCTAGGGTTCAATGGATACTGTCGTACTGGCGGATGTACTCCTCCTTCTATTACGTGTACAAACTTAGGTCCAAGATCTTCAGTCATTCTTAAATTGGGCCATGGATTGAGGTGAGGAAGTCACTTTCCCCCAATTTTTGCTTGATTACCTCAGGGATGTTCACAGGTTTATACTATTCCTCCATCACATTCTCTCCAGTGAGGGGTCCCATTCTCCCCAACCTAGACTTTAGCCGACACATTCTCCTGTTTAAAGACTGACACTTTTTCTTTGGTTTATTCAGTTCCCGTAGGTCCTTTATTGTGATTAGGTTATACGGTCCTTTTAACCAAACAATCCTTCCCAAATGTTCCCAAATGGCAAACTTTCCACCGTCCCGTTAGCCAACTGGACAGTCAGGTGTCCCTTAGTTTTTAGGCTTTTGCGAGTCATGGACACCTCTGTCCACTTTCGTGTAGATTTCATCCCCATCCCGGTAGGCATTTTCCAGTCATCATTTGGACGGCCCTCCGATCCCTTGGAAACGGGACTCTCCGAGGGTCTTCCTTTCCTCAGGCGTTAGCTTATCATTCTCTTCCTTGGTCAAGTAATTGTTCTTAGTGTGGGGAGTCGGGGCTGATAATGGTGTTGAAAATCGTTCAGTTGGCCCCTGCTGCTTGGGTGGTTGCGCTCTGTATTGTTGGGTGACAGGGGCTTTCAAAGCAGCCTTCGTAGGTGGTTTATCATTCTGTTTTGATTCTTTCTTCCTTCGTTCATCATAGTATTGTTGTTCCAAATCATACGACTTCACCGCTAGGTCCATCTGTGGGACTGTGGTGTCCTGAAGAAGCATTTTTGCAAACATAATCTCTCCTGTACACTCTTGTGTCACTACTCTCAACGCTTTTACATATTTTGCAGGAGCGATTACCTGTTTCAGCTGATGCCGCACTGGTGTTAGGCATTGTCCTTGATCTAGGCACAACTTATCCCGCTAGATTTGAGCCCAGACCCGCCTCAGGCTGACATCCAATAGTCCTCGTCAACGTCATTCCTTTTCTATCTGGGCATAACCCCTTTCCGTTGGAGTCAGCGCTCTGCTTGCAAATGCCACAGGTTTCCCTTTCTGTGTCAATGCTGCTCCTAGTCCTGTCTCTGAAGCATCACATTGCAGGGTTAGCTCCTCATTTTGGTCATAGTACTTGGGTGGTGGAGCATTTGTTATTTTATCTTTCAGTCTTTCAAAAGCTGTCTCGTGCACCTCTGTCCATTCCCACCTTCTCTTTGTGTGTAAGTTGTCTCAAAACTTCACAGTCTTTAGAAAGATGGTCACAAAACTTTGAAAGGTAGTTCAGCATACCTACAAACCTTTGTACATCCTTAACATCTGTGGGCCTCGGCAGTTCCCGAACTACCCACACTTTATCTGGGTCAATGCGAAGGCCTCCTGCTGTTAATAAGTGTCCAATGTGAGGTACAGACTCTCTCCTCAGCTTAAACTTGTCTGCATTGAGTTTAATGTCTCTTTGTCTGCACCTCATTAGAACACATCTCAAGTTTTTGTCATGATCCTTGTCAACTTCCTCCTTTGTGGCCCGTAATCAGTATATGATTAGCAATGATATGCACCCCTGGTAAACCCTCTAGTGCTTGCATAAGTTTCCTTTGGAAAACTTCTGGAGCTAGGCTTATACCCAATGGCATCATGAGCCAACTGTATCGTCCGAATGGGGTTGCAAACCGACACCATGCTGCTTATCCAGTCAGTGCTGGACTCAACAGGTGATATGATTTCTTTGCTTTCCAGATCCTTAAGTTCCTCTTTGATTGGGGTCATCATAGCAACAGGTACTCTGCATTTGGGTAGTTTTACTGGTGGTACACTTTTGTTAAGAGAGTGAGGACAATCTGCAAGTGAATCCAGCTTACAGAACATCTCAGCTTTAAAAGCTCAAACTCCACACTAGAAAGCTACTTGGATGAAAAGCAAATGTCCAGTTGTTTTTGTTTTTAAACTTTTTTGGATTTACCATGTCCTAGATGATTGAGAATCTACACCAGCAAATTCTTTCCGTATGCTGGACATTTGTGTTTATTTTTCTCATGTGTTTTTCCACAAAATTTTCAGTTAATCCCACCCTGTTTGTCTCTCCTCTCTCCTCAGACTCTTTTTCATTGTATGTATTTCCTCCACCCCTTTCCCTTGTATGGTTTTCCTGTTCTCTTTTGACAGTTCAGTAGCTCTGCATATTTGCATATACTTGTCCAGAATTAAGTTTTCTTCCCTTAACAGTCTTTCCCTCATTGCAGAGCTATTTGTCCCACAAACAATGCGGTTCCTTATTAGCAAATCCTTAATGGCGCCGAAATTGCATGTGCTGGCCAATATTCTTAAATCCGTAACATATCTGTCAATATTTTCATCCTGTCCTTGGTCTCTGACAAAAAACTTGTAACGCTCGACGGTCTCATTCAGCTTCGGATTGCAATGGTTATCAAACAGCGTAATCACTGAACTCACTGCTTTCCTTGCAGATGTAGTACCGCTTATCAGCATTGTCAAAAGTTCTCTCCCCCTCTCTCCAAGAAGGTAGTTGAACAACGTCACTTTAGTTGTTTCCTCTGCATCTAGCATAGTGAGGTCTGTATACAGCGTTAACTCCTCTTTCGAACTTTTCCAGGTCTTTGCTAAGTTGGCTGAATCCAAACAAAGTGTCAGCGGCAGCTTGAGACCCTCCATTGCAACGTTTGTCGCACTTGTCTGCTCTGCCTTTGTCTCCTTTAACAACGGCCAGCCACTCAAGCTCTTTTAACACTTTTAACTGTTCGTGGCTCGGCACAAACTTACTTTGGCTGACTTCATGACCGCTGCCACCATGTTTCATTCTGTTCTGTCTTAATCCAACTATACAGAATAGATGGTTAAAGCAATATTATTGCTTACTATAAACTTTGTTGCAGATGTACAGAACTACAACAAGTGCAATCTCCCTAGCCCGCTCTCGGTCTGTGTCACACACAAATCTGTCCCCCTGGGAATATAACCTGAACTAACAATCCACTTGTTA
>JAOXNZ010000001.1:176541-188546 GCA_028566095.1 Kryptolebias brasiliensis | reverse complement strand
GCATTCATGTGACCAGAGTGGCCCATCAGTGAGTCATGTGAACAAAGACCCGAACGAGCCTCTATTGTTAGGAGAGAAAGGGCAATCTGCATGTGAATCCAGCTTACATAACATCTCAGCTTTAAAAGCTCAAACTCCACACACTATTTTTAAATTGAGAAAGCTCCTCGGATGAGAAGCAAAACGTCTTCAACTACAAATTGAAGTCCAGTTGCTCTTGTTTTTAACCTTTTTTGGATGCACAGAGGTTTCAAACACAACAGAATAATGATCAGAAAACACAGCATCACTTAACTCAATGTTTAGAACCGGTAAACCATAAGACAAAACAACTCAGTGCTGTGACCCCCAAACTGAAGTCTGGAAGAATGGCTCTAACAGATCCCAGGAACAACCTCAGAGATTTCTGTCCATAAGAGCACAATCCTAGAAACAGCTAAGATGCTGTGCAGAACTCTCAAGCTTCGAGGCTTCTGGTAGAGGACCTGAGCTTGAAGTGAAAGTGGAATTGCCCATGTGGAAAAAATAGGGCAAGATGGAAGTTGTTTTTTTTATATTTACAGCAGGCCTATTCATAATAGAAGTGATCTTAGGTCACTATAGAAAAAGAACAATCAAGCTATAAATGCAATTCAATCTAATGTAATGACAGTCAACTAATTTGAGTTGTAATACAATACAGTGGTCATGGGGTGTGATAAAGGCACTGCTGCAGTGGAGAGATGAGGTGATGGTTCAGGGAACAGCACCAAGTGGGATTGATTGAACATAAGCTGTTCAAGGCTTTTCTTTATTAAAACATCTTCTTTTTCTTTTGGCTGTTCCCTTTTCAGACGTCGCCACAGCGAGTCATCCTCCTCCATCTAACTGTCTTTTGCGTACTCTGTCCTCACTCCAACTACCTTCATGTCTTCTCTAACTGCATCCATACATCTCCTCTTTGGTCTTACATTATGTCTTTGTCCTGGCAGCCGCCTCTCTAGCATCCTTCTACCAATATACCCACTGTTCTTCCTGCACAAGTCGAAACTATCTCAGTCTGGCCTCTCTAACATTATCTCCCAATTGTTCAACTTGTGCTGTACCTCTGATGACCTCATTCCTAATCCTATCCATCCTTGTCACTCCCAAGGAGAACCTCAACATCTTCAGCTCTGCCACTTCAAGTTCTGTCTCCTGTCTTTTTGTCAGTGCCACTGTCTCAAAATCATACAACATAGCTGGTCTCACCAACATAGCTGTCTTGTAAATCTTTCCTTTGACCTTTGCTGCCACTCTTTTGTCACAAATCACTCTTGAAACTTTTCTCCAGCCACTCCATCCTGCCTGGGCTCTCTTCTTCACCTCTTTATGACAGTTGACCCTATGTACTTGAAGTCCTGCACCTTTGTGACGTCTGCTTCTTGTAGCCTCACTATTCCATCTGCCTCCCTCTCATGCACACACTTGTACTCTGTCATGCCATGGCTGACTTTCATTCTTTGTATTTTAAGTGCATACCTCCACCTCTCCAAGTTCTCTTCCATCTGTTCCCTGTTCTCACCACAGATCTCAATGTCATCTGCAAACATCATAGTCCATGGGGATTCCTACATGACTTCATCTGTTAGTCTGTACATCACCAGAGCAAAGAAGAAGAGGCTTACAGCGACTTCTTGATGCAGTCCCATCTCTACACTGAAGCTACGTGTCACTTCTACAGTGCACCTCACCACTGTCCTGCTGTTCTCATACATGTCCTGTCCCTGTCTAACATACTTCTCTGCCACTCCAGATTTCCTCATACAACACAGCAGCTCCTACCTTGGCACTCTGTCATATGTTTTTTCTACATCCACAAAGACACAATAAATTTCTTTCTGACCCTCTCTGTACTTCTCTATAAGCATCCTCAAAGCAAATATGGCATATGTGGTGCTCTTTCTTGGCATGAAACCATACTGCTGCTCATAAATAGTCACTGATTGTCTAAGTTTAGCTTCCACAACTCTGTACACCACTCTTGTTCTGAAAAAATTGACACCAGCACACATCTCCTCCATTCCTTAGACGTTTTCTCAGTCTCAAAAATGCTTTTGAATAATCAAGTGAAAAATCTCACTGCCATCCCTCCTAGACATTTCCATACCTCCACTGTATGTCATTAGGTCCAACTGCCTTACCCTTCTACATCCTCTTCAAACCTTTCCCAACTTCATCCTCACTAATCTTTTCCACTTCCTGGTCCACAGTTTCTATGACCTCTAATATTCTTTACCTTTAATTTTCTTCATCCATTAGCTCCTCGAAGTACTCCTTCCATCTTCTCATCACACTCTCTCACTTGTAAGAACATTACCATTTCTATCTTTAACAAGCCTAACCTGCTGCACATCCTTTCCACCCCGTTCCCTCTGTCTTTCCAGTTGATACAAGTCCTTCTCTCTCTCCTTAGAAGGTGTATGCTAAGTTTTACAAGTGGCTGGACACTGTTTTGCCTTTGCTACCTCCCTTTTTGCACCATGTTTCATCTCCTTATATTCAATTCAATTCAGTTTATTTATATGGCACCAAGTCACAACAAAACTTGTCTCAGGGCACTGTACAAAAACATGAGCATACATTACAAGAATCCAATTAGTAAAAGTTATCTATCTAAGGAAGCCAGCAGATTGCGTTGAATCTTCACTTTGTCGCAGTCTCCCATCCTGAGCAGCACAAAGGCAACAGTGGAAAGGAAAAACTCCCTTTTAACAGGAAGAAACCTTCAACGGAACCAGACTCAGGACGAGCGGCCATTTGCCTTGACCGGCTGGGATTTGAGAGGACAGGAAAGAGATACAGACAAACATAGAATGACAGGTTCAGGGGTAGTTTCTACTGAAAGAAAGACAAAGAAAATAATGTTAGTGATAGAAATAATTACAGTAGAGCAAAAAAGACAGTAGCAGAGTGAGGAAATGTGGTCAATTTATCCTCCAACAGTCTAAGCCTATAGCAGCAAAACTAAGGGATAGCTCAGAAAACCCAAGCCAACCCTAACTATAGGACTAATCAAAAGGGAAAGTCTTATGTCTAATCTTAAAATTCGACAGGGTGTCAGCCTCACAGACAGAAAATATCAGTTGGTTCCATCAGAGAGGAGCCTGATAACTGAAAGCTCTGTCTCCTGTTCTACTTTTGGAAACTCTAGGAAGCACAAGTAAACCTGCAGTTTGAGAGCGAAGTGGTCCGTTAGGAAAATATGGATCAATAAGATCTTTAATAAAAGATGGAGCTTGGTTGTTGAGAGCTTTGTATGTTAGGAATAAGATTTTAAATTCAATTCTGAATTTGAGGAGAAGCTAAATCTGGAGAAATAAGATCTGTCCTTCTGATGCTCACCAGAACTCTAGCAGAAGCATTTTGGATCAACTGAAGACTATTTAAAGAGTTTTTTAAAACCCAGATAATAAAGAATTACAATAGTCCAGCCTGGACATGATAAATGCATGGACCAGTTTTTTCTGCATCTTTTTGAGACAAAAGGTTTTTAATTTTAGTGATATTACGTACGTTAGAACTCGAGGCCAAATTAATGCCATCCATAGGAAGTGAAAGGCTGCAAAGTTTGTTGCTAAGATGCTCAGGTCCAAAGATCAAAACCTCTGTCTTGTCTGAGTTTAAAAGCAGAAAATTAAGAGTCATCCAGGTTATTATGTCTTTAAGAGACTTAGAGGAGAGAGATCTTGTGTTCAGTAATACATATTTAATGATTGTATTTTCTTTGTTCTGGTAAAGTAATTGTGTTTATCCATCCATCCATCCATCTTCTTCCACTTATCTGAGGTCGGGTCGCGGGGGCAGCAGCCTAAGCAGGGAGACCCAGACTTGTGTTTATTTTCATAAGATATTTATGATTTATTTTTCTAAAGAATTTTGGTGTATTTAATTTGGGCCGTGGGTGAGCTGACACTGTTTCAATGTGGGTTTCGGTGGGTAACAGAGGAGAAGCAGCAGAGAGGTGTGTAAGACTACAACTCTGCTTCCTGGACTGGACCCTGTATTGTCAATAATTTGGGTAACTAACAAAATTGGCCAAATTCCTAGAAAGAAGAACGGCTCCACCCAAAGTGGGATGGATGCCATCTCTCCGCATCAGACCAGGTTTTCCCCAAAAAGCACTCCAATTATCTATGTAGCCCACGTTGTTTTCAGGACACCACCTGGACACGCAGTGGTTGATTGACGACATACGACTATACATATCATCGCTGGTCAGGCTGGGGAGAGGGCCAGAGAAAACTACGGAGTTCAACATAGTTTTTGCAAAGTTACACAACAAAGCAACATTAATGTTTGTGACCTCCAATGGGAGTAACCGGGTGTCATTACCGCTGACGTGAATAACAATCTTATCATATTTAACTGTAGCCTTAGGCAGCAGTTTCAGGTAGGATTTGCTGTCACCTGCTCTGGCTGTCGGAATGCATTTGACTATGGTCTTTGTGTACTGGAATGTAGAAACTGTAAAGGTTAGATAAATTCAGTAAATTAAAAGATTCCACGAGCAAACAAATTACTCCAGCTACCAGCAGACAAAACAGGAAGTGACGCAATACGCCCTACTGCGAACATTAGCATGTCCCACATCCCATGTTCCTGTCTAATCTCTTCAGTCCTCTTGTTCTCCCATTTCTTCCTAGCTAACCTCTTCTTCTGGATAACTTCCGGCACTTCCCTATTTCACCACCAGGTTTCCTTATCACCTTTTCTCTGTCCAGATGACACACCAAGTACCTTCCTACTTGTTTCTCTAATCACTGTTGCTGTAGTAGCCCAGTCATCTGGAAGCTCTTTCTTACCACCCAGAGCCTTTACCAGCTCCTTTCTGAACTCCTCACAACATTCTTACTGCCTCAACTTTCACCATTTGGTCTTCTTCTCTGTCTTTATTCTTTTCCTCTTCTTCACCACATAAGCCATCCTACAAACCACTATCTGATGCTGTCTGGCCATTCTCTCCCCTGCCACAACCTTACAGTCCACAATCTCTCTCAGGTTACCTCTTCTACACAGAATGTAGTCTACCTGCGTACTCCTGCCTCAACTCTTATAGATCACCCTGTGTTCCTCCTTCTTTTGGAAATAGCTGTTGACTACAGCCAATTCCATCTTGGCAAAATTCACTACCATCTGTCCTTCCTGGTTCCTTTCCTTGACACTAATCCTGCCCATCACTTCCTCATCTCCTCTGCTTCCTTCACCAACATGTCCATTCAGATCTACTCTGATCACCACTTTCTCCTCCCTGGGAATACTTTCTATCACTTCATCGAGATCCTTCCAGAATTTCACTTTCTCTTCTACATCACATCCAACTTGTAGAGCATGACCTCTGACAACATTCAGCATCAGAAAGATGGGGCACTCCCTGGACAGGTCACAAGTCCATCACAGGGCCACCTAGAGACAAACGAGACAAACAACCAATAATACTTTCACTCACACCTAGGGACAATTTTAGAGTTACCAATTAAGCTAACATGCATGCTTTTGGTCTGTGGGAGGAAACCGGAGTACCCGGAGAAAACCCACTTGAGCACAGGGAGAACATACAAACTTCACACAGAAATGCCCCAGGTTAGGAAGAAATCTTGGAACCTTCTTGCTGAAAGGTAACAGCTCTAACCACGGTAACACTATTCCACCCCCTACGTCCCTGTTCTTCATTAAAACATTTAACAAAATATGAATCAGATGACAACAAATTGGGATTTTATTAATACAATTTTATTTTGGACAGTCAAGTGTGAATTTAAAAAATCATTGAATGTTCTATTTATTATCTATTTGTTCTCTCCATTTGCTGTATACCCAAAGAAACCCATTCTGGTGTAAGAAACCTGTTCTTGCAAAAAAGTGTTGTGTATGAAACCTGTGTTATCTGATGTACCCATGACCATATATAGTTTTTTTTCTGTGCCAACATTATGAGCTAGGGTGTAACAATTAGTTTTTGTATGACTAGTTTTGTAGATATTTCTTGTTTTGCAAGATTGTGTTGTATGACGACCACACCCATCCCTCTATAAGTACTACCTCTGCGAGGAAATGCTCTTTAATCTACACCCATAGATTACTAAGGTCGTCTGTGTGTCTAGCTCCCTGTACTGTACAGTTAGAATAAACCAATCAAAAAGCATTCATAGAGGCTTATTGATAATAAAAAAGTAAATTTCCTCCATATTTACTTGGTGTTAGAAGTAGGATGGTTTGACTGATCACCAAGGACAATGACTGACAAAGGCTGGCAGCCCCAGCTCCAGCTTAGAAAGATGTCCATGGTCATCGGTACTACCATATCACAAAACAAGGCCAGGGAGGAAATTCCTTGAACCCGGTGAGTGATATTGTTAAAATTATTTCTTAAGACATCCCCAACTTTTCCCAGGAGTTTTGGACCCTAAAGAAGATCAGGGACATTATTTCTAGATCAGGGATCTCATAAACTATAAGTCAAGGACTTACAAGCTTTACAGTTATTGTGCTTAACAAACCACTCCTTGTGAAGATGTTCACAAGGAGCAGTTGTGGCTCAGTGGTTAGAGCAGCTTTGTGCTTTGTGTAGCAGCTTTGTCCACCCTTTTGCAACACAAGACCCTGAATGAACTTTTTCGCACAGGGATTTACTCCAAGTATTGTGTAATTGGTCAGAAGTTGTTGTGGGCATATTTATGCAGAAAAGCTGGAGAGCTATAATGGAGTAATTTTGCTTCTACTGCTCCGCTGAGAAGCAGCTGGCTGAGGCTGTTAGAAAATACAGCTGTCTTTACAATTGTTCTAGCAAAACTTATAAACCTATGAACTTCAAAAGACCATGCGGAAACACAGGCAGCTCTTTGTGGCTGTGGTGGCCGGGAGGAAGTATGCCTCGACCGGGCAGTGTAGGGACATGTTTCCTTTGTTCGCTCATTATTGTGCACCATCAAATTTGCAAATTCCAAACGGCGTGTCCTGTCTCAGTTGGTTTAATAAACATGTCTGGTCGGGGTAAGGGAAGTAAGGACAGGAGAGCTGAAAAGCCAGTGGGAAGAAACTTGTTTTAACACTGCAAGAGGAGGGAGGAGTTTCCCAGGAGTTCTGATCCGAGTGTCTCGTGGACTATGAAAGGTGTTTACGAAAAGGAATGGCTCGCAACCACGTGACCCAAAACTGACTTCTTGCCTCCTAATAGAGAATGCTGGAGCCTTGAGGTTGGCTCTTTCCTTTACCACACCCTCTACAAATCTACACCATACTCTAAGGTCTACAAAAAAAAAATACACTAACATTTTAATGGAAAGAAACCACCAGCAGAACAAGAACCAGGCTATATGTTCTGTCCTTCTAACTCTAATCAGAACCCTAGCAGCAGCATTTTGGATAAACTGAAAATGTTTTAATGAGTTTTTTGGGTGCCCAGATTTTAAATAATTACAATAGTCCAGTCTAGATGTGGTAAATGCATGAACCAGTTTTTCAGAATCATTTTGAAACATGATGTTTCTAATTTTAGTGATATTGCCCAGGTGGAAGAAAGTGATCCTGGTAAGATTGTTAATGTGGGGGTTAAAAGACATATCCTAATCAAAGGTAACTCCAAGGTTCTTTACATTAGAACTGGAGGCCAAATTAATGCCATCCAGAGGAAGTGAAAGGCTGCAAAGTTTGTTCCTAAGATACTCAGGTCCAGAAACCACAACTTCTGTCTTGTCTGAGTTTAACCGTCCCATGGCCGCTCTATATCTCTCTTTATTTTGAGGGCTTCAGTAGGGTTAAAAACAGATAATTAAGAGTCATCTAGGTTTTTATGTATTTAAGACATGCTTGGAAAATATAGAACAATAACATTTTTAGAATATGATAAGTGTCTAGACTCCTGTTTTTCTGCTCTGTTTCTACACTAATTATTGTTTTTCAGGGTGAGCATAGCATGGTGGTTCCTAGGTGGTGCTGGTTCTGTCACCACCCAGCACAGCTGCCTCTATTGACGGTACATGTTTTCACACCATACTAAAGGCTGGGGTTAAACCACCATTTAATGTTGGATCATTGAACTAAATACAATGATTGTTAAGCATTAGAACCTATTGTAAAAGTTTTTTTGTGTATTCGCTGGAACCATGTTTGAAAACCTCCCTGCGTTGCTTCACAGAATCTTCTGTGTGCTTCTTCAAACATTCCTCCTGAGAAAATAAGTTGATGTCAACTCTGCCTGATCCTTGTCTGCCTGTCCTCTCTCTCTCCCTCTTCACTAATACATCACTGCAAGACATTGGAATCCCTACAGAACAGCTTCTGGATTTTGGAATCCTGGACTCTTTCTCTGGAAGCTGTAAAGAAATAATTCAAGTAAGACGTGAACTATTCTTTTATTCTAAAACCAAAACATTGGAAATCACTTATCTGAAAATTCTAACTAATATCCTGTTCCCCATCACAGATACAAACTCACCCAACTTCCTTTACCTTTCAAAATAAAGTCATTGTTTTTTTTACTACTGCTTCCTGTGAATGTTTTCAAATCAGAAAACTAAACTCTGGGTTAAAAATCACTATTAATATGACAATAAGATTTTAGTTAAGCTTTGTTTTGTTGAACAAAACCCTCTATAATTTGGAAAACACCCTCATTTTTTCAGCAGAAGACTACTTGAGTTAAAATGATGTCTATGAGCTTCACAGCACACACTTTTCAGAGCCCAAAAGAACAAATCCACATTTCTACACATCTATTTAAAATTTCCTTCCTTTGGTAACATGCCTAAATAATTTAAATTAACAGATTTCATAACATTTGATCTTGAACCAAATGGGGCATGATTTTAGTTCTATTAAAGTAAGTTTATAAACCTTTTTCACACCTTGACTTATTCTATTCACCAAATTTTGCACAAATTCAAATTTCCTAACAAAAACTGTTCATGGACACCCAACTTATTTCACTTTAGGTTATCTTGTACTCCTAACATATTCTCTACTTGCAGAAATATTACCAAGGCTGGATAAGTGAGACTCAACTTTGGCCTTTAGAAGCACATACTGGGAGGAAGAAAAATTCTGCACCTGTTTTACAGGAGAAACTAAAAAAATAAAACAAAATCAGTGCAATTCAGATCAGGGGATCGAGCATCAAATATGCATAGATGGCAGGGAGCAGTGAGAAGTGGGGGACACTGAGCCATTGGTATTCCAGTGAATGGTGCAGTCAAAGGTGCAGGGGTCTGTTAGCGGAGAAGTTATTAAAACGTATAACTTCTAGAAGTGACTGCAAATACATTTATTTTCTCTTTAGCTGTGCTTGTTTCAGTGTTGCAATGCATTGTGCAGCATTTTTAGAAAGCACTTGTGGTTTTGACATAAAAATGATAAAAGTGTCTCAGATCCGTTTTGGTTCTTACGAGGCCATTCATCATTTGTCCCACTGAGAATTGAGTGGAATGCCAATACAACCATCTTCTGTTACCTTCAGATGTCCACACTGTGGACATTTGGAGGACTCCTGACGACTGAAAAGACCAGGTCAGTTTGATTTCAGTAGATTTAATATTTAAGACACCACCTGACCTCCTGTGAGTCTTTTGGAATGGATTTAGGAACTGACATGTCATAGTCAATATAATGATGAATTTATTAAGATAAATAAACTGTTTATAAAAATAATAATAACAATAACAATTGTTATTATTATAGTTGGGGTTGATAAGTATTTTTTTCGTTGTATGAGCTGCCCTGTTATTGGATGACTTGTCCCTCCTTGATTCTTCTCTCTCTCTCTCTCTCTCTCTCTCTCTCTCTCTCTCTGTCCTGTGTCTCTCTGATGACTGCTCTGTTCACGCGCCTCCCCGGGAGGACTCTGCTGGTTCTGATCCATCCTTACAGAACAGCAGCCGAACTCTGTGAGGAAGCTGTCAGACTTTCTTCCTTAATCTGAGACCCCGAAGTCTGTGTTTGTGGTCTGACTGAGCTGCAGTCTGGAAAGGAGCAGGATCCGGACCAGGACGCCAGAGGAAGGGGGGGGGGGCTCTCTCTTTAAATAAGTTAATCACCCGGAGTCCAAAGTGCAGCTCGAACCCTGTTTTTTTTCCTTGGAAGCTGATCCTCCAACCATCAAGATTTCCCCTAAAAGCAGGCAGCAGGACCGTCCTGCGCTTCCGCGGCTGGTCGGCAGGAAGCGGCTGGTGGCGGCGGGGGTCCTGGGGGTCGTTATGGTTCTGCTTCTGGTCGTTCTCATCCCAGTTCTGGTCAGCTCTGGGGGGGCAGCCGCGCACTACGAGATGCTCGGAACTTGTAGGATGCTGTGCGACCCGTATGGCACCAGGTCTCCAAGCAGCACCGCCACTGCGGACACGGTCCCAGACGGCACCCTCGCGCAGTCTTTACCCACTTTTATTCAAGGACCGAAAGGAGAAACGGGTCGGCCAGGAAAGATGGGTCCGAGAGGGGCACCAGGTGAGCCGGGACCGCCCGGTCCAACTGGTCCTCCCGGGGAGAAAGGTGAACCGGGTAGACCAGGTTTACCAGGACCTCCAGGACCCAACGCGGCCGCGGGCGCCATCAGCGCGGCCACCTACAGCACCGTCCCCAAGATCGCCTTTTACGCAGGGCTGAAGAAGCAGCACGAGGGCTACGAAGTGCTGAAGTTTGATGACGTGGTGACCAACCTGGGGAACCACTACGACCCCACCACCGGGAAGTTCACGTGCTCCATCCCTGGGATTTATTTCTTCACCTACCATGTTCTGATGCGCGGAGGAGACGGAACCAGCATGTGGGCCGACCTGTGCAAGAACAACCAGGTATCACAAACACAAGCTTAAACAGGCACTTTCTCTTTATCCATTCATTCATCCTCTTTCTTTACCCGCTTTTTCCATTCCGGGTCGCGGGGAGCCGGTGCCTACCTCCAGCAGATCCAAAAAAGGTTAAAAACAAAAACAACTGGACTTCTTTTAAGAGTTAACCGGAGTAAACCCACGTGTGCACAGTGAGAACATGCAAACTCCACCCAGAAAGGCCCCAGGCCGGGATTCGATCCTGCAACTTTTTTCCTGGGAGGCGACAGCACTGTGCCACCCACTTTAATTATTTATTTATTTTTCCAATTTGCCTCATTTTGAAGTCTACTCGGTCTGGGGACCATCAAGGCAGGTTTGTGTTCAGCAGTAGTTCTGGTGCTGTGATAAGGACACAAGTGAGCTGCATGTGTTTAACAATCTGTGATTTGGTGAAAGTTGTTCCACTGAAAGGACAGGGACCAGGATTCAGGTTTCTGCCGGGGTCATAGAAAATTGATGAGTTGTGTGTGCGGAATGCTCTAACTTTAATTTAGTAAATATAAAACAAGGAGACAATATTTAAATACTACAACAAAAGTTGAAGGAGCTCCACAGCACATGTGTGTAAATTGAAATATGAAGACTTTACATTGATTTACATGTGAATCATGCATCTGATTTATTTGAGTTGATTCTTGGAGTAAAGGTGTGAATATTTCTGATATTTTCTTTTCATCAGTGCAATGACAGGTTAGTTTGCTGTTTAACCAACATCTTAGTTAGCTGTTGTTACCGAACAGTTTTCATTTGCACAAGCAGCTACATCCAATTGTCATTTTTAAACTGAAGACTTTGATAATTTGATGTAACCATACAGCAGAAGAAGTTATTACATTTCATCGTTTTACCACTATTAGTGAAGTGTGATTAAACACAACACACCTGGTGGATTTTTAACTAGAATCAAAAGTCAAAACTGAATTGTGTCATGGTGGGTTTAATTAATCTAACCCACATGCAGAACACGAATCAGGAGAACAAAGAATCAGTTAAAGTGTTTAATGGTAGATCCGGGAAAGGGGAAGTGGAAGATCTGGGAGGACAAAACAACCGGATCGTCTCACTGAAAACGAGAGGGGAAGTTAGTGGGGGTGGACCAGGACACGGAATTAATCAGCGATGGGGGCTTACTTGGCGTGGATGGTCGGGTGAGTAGTGTGGCGTCCA
>JAOXNZ010000001.1:129951-141901 GCA_028566095.1 Kryptolebias brasiliensis | reverse complement strand
CAAAAAAGGTAAAAATAAGAAAGCAAAAGCATTGTATTGTAATATAATGTTATAATTATGTCATTGTAATATATCATATGCTTTCTTAATAAAAATGTTAATATAAAAAAAAAGAAAGTATACAGACAACAGGAAACAACAGAAATGACCTACTATTAGATTTACACCATAATTTGCTCAGGTTGCACAGGGATAGTATTGATGTACAGTTTTGTTGATGCATATGAGGAAGTAAAGAGGAATGAAATGGCAGAGAAACTTGCTAAAAGGGATCTTTGTGTGTGTGTGTCTGTGTGTGTGTTGGATGGGTTTAACAGTGGTATTTTATAGGTACCAGCACATATTGAAATAAAAGAAAATGTAATAGCAGATAAGGCAGCAAAGAAGGCAACTTAAAGTCATATTAACTTCACAGTACATACAAGCAAATTGGAAGCAAAAAGTATCATCAAACAAAGACTGAAGAAAGAATGGCTGAAAACGTGGGATGGAGAAAGCAAAGGAAGATGGTTTTATAGGGTTCAAAGGGCAATAAGAGAAATGAGAGCTGGAAGGAGCAGAAAGGAGGAAAGATTAATACCACAACTCAGATTTGGTCATACATGTCTTCATTATACACTTTTTAAAATACAGAAGCATAATTCGGGGAAATGTGACCACTGCAAGGAGGATGAAACAATAGAACATGATATATTAGAATGTCAAAAATATGAAGAAAGAGAGAAGACATATGAAGAGAGAGTTTGAAAGGATTGAAGAAAGGTTGAACATAGACCCTTTAAGTCAAGTCAAATTTATTTATATGGCACTTTTCAGCAACAAGGCAGTTCGAAGTGCATTACAAAATAATTTAGGAAGCAGATATATACAAATTACAATTAGATAAAAAAACGAAACTGATTATTAGAATTTAATTATATAGTATATACAGTTAGAAAATAATACAAAGCGAACCATACTCCATGCCAGTTGGTGGCGGTAATGCTTACCTCACGGTTCTTGCCAACCGCCAATAAACATCAAGAAGAAGAAGAAGAAGAAGAAGAAGAAGAAGAAGAAGCAGAAGCAGAAGCAGAAGCAGAAGAAGACGAAGGCATGACCGGAAGAGCAAGATGGTGGAGTGTGGAGAGTTACGGGTAGGAGAAAACAAAAACATTGTGACTTTACTTTAGTTAATACATCAACATATAGCGAGAGATTAAACGAACGAACAAATTAATAATTTACCGGCTGTCTGTGAGGTCTCCAGAACATTAATAATCAGGAATATTACCATATAACTTCATATCTTTAGATGGGTTAGCGTTTAGCTTTGCGCTATTATATTTTTTTTATAATCAGGCAGAAATTTGTTTTTGTTTGCAACTTTATACAAATATTTTGCATAATAAACTAACTACCTTTCACTTGGTTACTGTAGAAAACATATATAATAAGTAGCTCTAAAAGGTATGGAAAGTCGAAAGGGTGATAAGACGCGTTAAATACACCGTTAGTGTTTTTTTCTTAACCGCCTAAGGGTTTTGCGGCAAAGCAGAATTAACCGCTTAGTTGGATATATTAAACTAAAAGTCAGAGTTTCGAAAACCTGATACGCAATGTATCAGATAAAACTGTCAGTAAGAAGCTCAGTTTGTACGCTAATCCTTTCCTCAATAATAGATTAAAGGTCGAACATTTCGTGAAGGAATGTTCACCCTCAGTTCAAAACAATGTGTTGTACTGGTTAAGATGTTGTAAATGTTAAGAACAGATTATCTTTGTTTGCTCATTTTCTGACTCAGACATTATATCAATATTTTAGACTTTCATCTGTGCATATCTCACACAGTTTTACACAAACGCATTAGGCTACGTTCACACTGAAAATGTGGCCCAAATCCTTTTATTTGTTTGTTTTTGCACATACATGGGCCATACCAGATTTAAAAATTTTTTATGACAGTCTAAACATGACACATCTGAATTTTCAAGTCCAACCCAGGTTACTTTCACATGTCGTACTGTATCAAATACATATATGATGTTTTTCAAAGCGATCACAGTCTGAATGGTCATGTCGCATTTCATCTGACTTTTACATCATTGAAGTAAAGGTATCTATATTGATCGAAATATTGATATTATTGAAACCAACGTTGTGCAGTTTAAAGCTTGGAACTCCACACATCTTCAGCTACAGAATGGAGGTTCAGTAGCTTTGTCTTTTTTTACTTTAAAAGGTTGTAATCTAAAAATTTGCCATGTCTTGGATGGCTAAGAATCTACACCAACATATGATACTGACATTGGACATACACGTTGGACTGTATTGATACTAGCGTGATGGGATCAATACTTAAGTTTGTTTCTACTTTCAGTATGTTGGTTCCTTTCCAGAGGTGCAATTCTGCACAAGAGTAGGCGGGAAGTGTTTAAATATAAACATTGGACGAAGCAAGCACGTCAGATAAAAATTAAGTCGGCTCTGTTTGCACATCAACTTCAAAATTGATACACACATAATAACATGTAGCATCCATATTTACTTCCATAAATGCAGCATGCTGCATGTGACATGTCTTCTTCACCAAGATAAAATGAGTTGAGGGCTGGATATTAGACAGACGTTCACTCTAGATTCAGCAGTGTTTTCTTGTGCCTGGTGGTGGCAGTGAGATTATGGTTAGCTCACTTCTGTGTATCCCCTCCTAAAGCCATTGGTTTGCTTAGGGATAATCAGGTGCGGCTGGTTCAAAGGGCAGGTAGGGCCCGCCTAAAAAACAATCATTTGCCCCCACAAAGTAGTTCCTCCTATTACACATCCATCCATTTTCTTTTACCCACTTTTCCATTCCGGGTCGCAGGGAGCCGGTGCCTATCTCCAGCAGTCACTGTACGAGAGGCGGGGGACACGCTGGACAGGTGGCAAGTCCATCACAGGGCCACATAGAGACAAACAATTATTCACACTCTCACTCACACCTAGGGACAATTTTAGAGTTACCAATTAACCTAACATGCATGTTTTTGGTCCGTGGGAGGAAAACGGAGTACCCGGAGTAAACCTGTGTGCACAGGGAGAACATGCAAACTCCACCCAGAAAGGCCCCAGGCTGGGATGCGATCCTGCAAGCTTCTTGCTGGGAGGCGACAGCTCTAACCACTACGCTGCTGTGCCACCCTCCTATTATACAATGTGAATTATCTAATTAGCTTGTTGTATTGTGTTTTTCAATTATTTTGAAGCTCCAGCAGAGTCTCATTGGGGCGTAAAATATTCCGCCCTGAGGACACATTTTACTGGTGTTAGCTCAGTGATATGACCACTACAAATGTTACACCTCATTTGATCTTTGATCTTATTTAATGCAGGAATAGTTGCAGCAAAACCTGCTGAGTCCAAGAGTAGAGATTTTCTGTTTAAAAATCCATTCAGGTGACTAAAATTTGAAGATAAATTATCATTCAGCAGCTTGGAGCAGATAGACCAGACATGAACCAAACACAGAAAATTAAAGACAGAGGGGAGATATACAACAGGACAGTTTCTTCAACAAGGTAGCCCATTTTCTGTGTATCTGTAATTATCTATATTAGCCACAGGTGGATCTTATTTATTTAATTCTGTGTCTTCCTAAGGCATGTGTCTGCTGTAGCGCTGTAGTTTAGTGATTTTGAGGTTACAGGTTCAAGCACAGGTTGGAGCTGTAATCAAAGGGTTTAATAATTATATGCCAGCATCACTTATTTAGTTTTATATTTATTAGAATTACTTCAAAGAAAGTTTTCCACCATTTATTTTTGATAATCTCAAGTATTATTGAAGAAATATTACTTCAAATAAAATGAGAAGCCCAATCCAGAAAGCCATGTACCTATCCGTCTGTTTAATCATACCCAGTTAAAAAACTTCTGTTTTGGGTGGAGGTGGGTTTCAGAACCCTTTGGTTCTCTGATTGAATTATTAGATCAGAGTGCTTTCATGAGACTTAACCTTGATCCTGGGAGAGAGAAAAGGCGACAACTTTGTGCGCAAAAAATAAATAAAATGATTATTAACATATAGCCAATATTTTTTCGCAGAAAATGTAACATTCGTGTGGTTATCCATCTATCCATCCATCTTCTTCTGCTTATCCGGGGTCGGGTAGCAGGGGCAGCAGCCTAAGCAGGGAGACCCAGACTTCCCTCTCCCCAGCCACTTGGGCCAGCTCCTCCGGGGGAATCCCAAGGCGTTCCCAGGCGAAACACAGTCCCACCAGCGTGTCCTGGGTCTTCCTCTGGACCTACGCCCGGTGGGATGTGCCCGAAACACCTCACCATGGAGGTGTCCAGGAGGCATCCTAACCAGATGCCCTAGCCACCTCAACTGGCTCCTCTCGACGCGGAGAAGCAGCGGCTCCCTCCCGGATGACCGAGCTTCTCACCCTATCTCTAAGGGGAGAACCCAGACACCCTGTGGAGAAAACTAATTTCAGCCGCTTGTATCCGTGATCTCGTTCTTTCGGTAATGACCCAAAGCTCATGACCATAGATGAGGGTAGGAATGTAGATCGATTGGTAAATCGAGAGCTTCACCTTTTGACTTATCTCTCTCTTCACCATGACAGCCGGTACAGCCTGCTTCACTGCAGACGCTGCACCAATCCGCCTATTGATCTCCAGCTCCATTTTTCCCTCATTCGTGAACAAAATCCCAAGATACTCCTCCACTTCAGTCAGGACATCTTCCCTGACCCGGAGAAGGCACTCTACCCTTTTCCGGCTCAAGACCATGGCCTCGGATTTGGAGGCACTAATCCTAATCCCAGCTGCTTCACACTCGGCTGCGAACCGCTCCAGCGAGCGCTGTAGATCACAGCCTGATGAAGCCAGTAGGACTACATCATCTGCAAAAAGCAGAGGCGCGATCCTAAGGCCACCAAAACGGATCCCCTCGACACCTTGGCTGCGACTTGAAATTCTGTCCATAAATGTTATGAACAGAATCTGTGACAAAGGGCAACCTTGGCGGAGTCCAACTCTCACCGGAAACGAGCCTAATTTACTGCCGGCAATGCAGACCAAGCTCTGACACCGGTCATACAGGGACGTAACAGCCCGTATCAAAGGGCTTGGTACCCCATACTCCCAGAGTACCCCCACAGGATTCCCAGAGGAACATGGTCGAACGCCTTCTCCAAGTCCACAAAGCACATGTAGACTGGTTGGGCGAACTCCCATGCACCCTCCAGGACCCTGCTGAGGGTATAGAGCTGGTACAGTGCTCCACGACCAGGACGAAAACCACACTGCTCTTCCTGAATCCGAGGTTCGACTATCCGATGAACCCTCCTCTCTAGACCTTACCAGGGAGGCTTAAGATTGTGATCCCTCTGTTGTTCAAACACACCCTCCGGTCCCCCTTTTTGAATAAGGGAACCACCACCCAGGTCTGCCAATCCAAGGCAACTGCCCCCGATGTCCACGCAATATTGCAGAGTCGCGTTAGCCAACACAACTGCACAACATCCAGAGCCTTAAGGAACTCCGCGCAAATCTCATCCACCCCCAGAGCCCTGCCACCGAGGAGCTTTTTAACCACCTCGGTGACCTCAGCACCGGAGATCGGAGAGCCCAACCCAAAGTCCCCAGGCTCCGCCCCCTCAATGGAAGACGTGCTGGTGGGATTGAGGAGGTCTTCAAAGTATTCTGCCCATTGACCCACAACGTCCCGAGTCGAGATCAGAAGCACACCATCCCCACTATAAACAGTGTTGGTGCTGAACTGCTTTCCCCTACTGAGACGCCGCACGGTGGACCAGAATCGCCTTGAAGCCATGTGGAAGTCTTTCTCCATGGCCTCTACGAACTCCTCCCATGCCTGTGTTTTTGCCTCAGCCACCACCTGAGCAGCATGATGCTTGGACTGCCGGTACCCGTCAGCTGCTTCTGGGATCCCACAGGCCAAAAAGGCCCGATAGGACTCCTCCTTTAGCCTGACAGCATCCCTCACTGCCGGTGTCCACCAGCGGGTTCCAGTGTTGCCGCCGCAACAGGCACCAACTACCTTGCGGCCACAGCTCCGATAAGCCACCTCGACAATGGAGGCTTGGAACATGGCCCACTCGGACTCAATGTCCCCCACCTCCCCCAGAACATGTTCGAAGTTCTCCCAGAAGTGGGAGTTAAAGCTCCGTCTCACGGGAGACTCCGCCAGACGTTCCCAGCAGACCCTCACAATACGTGACACACCACCAAGTAGTGGTCAGTTGACACCTCCGCCCCTCTCTTTACCTGAGTGTCCAAGACATGCGGCCGCAGATCAGATGAACTGACAACAAAGTTGACCATTGAACTGCAACCTAGGGTGTCCTGATGCCAAGAGCACATATGGGAACCCCTTATGCTTGAAAATAGTGTTTGCTATGGACAATCCATGACGAGCACAGAAGTCAAAAAACAGAACACCACTCGGGTTCAGGTCAGGGGGGTTGTCCCTCCCAACCACACCCCTCCAGGTCTTACTGTCATTGCCCACGTGAGCGTTGAAGTCCCCCAGCAGAACCAGGGAGTCCCCAGGAGGGGCACTTTCCAGTACCCCCTCCAAGGACTACAAAAAGGGTGGGTAATCTGAACTGCTCTTTAGTGCATAAGCACAAACAGTCAGAACCTGTCCCCCCACTCGTAGGCGGAGGGAGGCTACCCTCTCGTTCACCGGGGTGAACCCCAGCGTACATTCACCAAGATGGGGGGCAACAAGTATGCCCACTCCTGCTTGGCGCCTCTCACCGGGCAACTCCAGAGTGAAAGAGTGTCCAACCCCTCTCAAGGAGACTAGTTCCAGAGCCGTGCGTTGAGGTGAGCCCGACTATTTTTAGCCGGAACCTCTCAACCTCACACACCAGCTCAGGCTCCTTCCCCACCAGAGAGGTGACATTCCACGTCCCAAGAGCCAGCTTCTGTAGTCGAGGATCAGACTGCCGAGGATCAGTTCGCCAAGGTCCACGCCGCCAAGGTCCACGCCTTTGGCCACCACCCATCTCACATTGTGTGGTTATTGATTCAGGAAATAACAGTCCGACCCACAAAAATTGTGGAGTTGCTACTTGAAAAAATTAACAAATGAACGACACGTGAAAAAGAAAAGTTGATTGTAATTAAATTTTGGTGGCAGTCCGGATCACAATTCGGATTATACAAGAGTTCAATGGTATTAGTGACCTTATGGCTTCGACGGAGGTTTGCGCTCTTTGAGTCCTTCTAGTTTGTTTATATATCTGTATTTATTTTAACAGATCAACAAGACAAACAATTTGAGTTCATGTTTTGATTTGAATAATAACATAAATACTACGTGAATTAAAAATAATTTATAACTTGGATGATTTATTTACAGAGTGTTTAGCTTTTATCACTGCAGCGTATTCTTCAAGGATTCTCAATAAAACATTTCCAGAACCTCATGATATTAAAAAAAAAAGCTCCAACAAAAAACAAAAAAACTGATTTTTTTTGGCTTTGAATGGGTTGCAACAGTTTTGAACTAGAAACACTCAGAGAGCTCAAACGTCCGCCAAGGCCACAGCTTGGTTAAAAAATAGTGCAATTCACATCATGATCTGGAACACCACCAAAATTTAATCCTTTATATTTTGTGACCATCCCAACATTTCCTGAAAATTTCATCTAAATCTTTTAATTAATTTTTACGTGATCGTACTAATAGACAAACAAACTAACAGACACAACTAAAAACATAACTTTCTTGTTGGAGGTAACAAAAGGGTCACATGGAGGAGCATAGACAAATTTTTAACAGGGGCATAGCTGTGACCTTGACCTTTGACCCCATGAACCTTAAAATCAACAGGCATCATCTTTGACCAATGAGGTGTCTAGCTGTACAGTTTGGCATTCTCACATTACACTGTTGCTTAGTTAGAGCACTAGGTCAACTGTGATGTTGACCTTAAAATCAACAGTGGTCACCCTTGACCCATGAGGTCTCCAGCTGTTGAGTTTAACATTCCTATGTTATACAGAGCAAGGGCTCATCTGTGACTTTGACCTTTGACCAGATCACCACCAAAATGTACTTGTTCTTTGTATCATGTTTGATGTTTCCTTAAAACTTCATGATAATCTTTTTGAGTAATCTTGTACACACACAGTCAAACAGATGCTACCAAAAACATAACCTCCTTAGTGAAGGTAATGAATGTAATTTAATAAATGATCAAGTATGAAAAATAAATTGTTATTGTTATTAACTGTGTTATTACCAATCATGCAGTATTTTTAGCACAAGAAAGTCCATAAATTGGGATTTTAAAACATTTTAAAACAAAGTGTGAGTACAGTGATAAAACTCCTCAGGCTTGAGACTGAAAGTGTGCTTTTGTCTTGATGTAACTGTTGTTTCCACAAGGGTAATATTTTTTTAATTTAAAGCTCAGGTAGTCCTTTGCACAGTCCAAAAAACTTAAAATTGCCATTATTTTTAATTTACCAGACTGACAGATTTCTGCCTTTTATAATGACTATTTCATTCAAAGGGCTTATATTTTGTAGTCATTTAATACAATTTTAAAAACTGATTATTTATTAAATTACATTTTTCACAGTGCATTTACATCAGTATGGTTCCAAAGGTAAGCAAGCTTAGCACATTCAAATAGCTAAAACCTTCCTTACATTGCTATAATCCCAAGTAGAATTAAAGCTGCAAGCAGCCTTGTACGGCCCTCGCAGCTAAGCTCTGCTCCGGCCTTGTGGCGACCGCGGGAGCTTCGATATTGCCGTTGTCAATACTCTTGCACCGTTCACACACCCGTCCACTGGGCCGCGCATTTGGCAAATCTTTCAAATAGCCTTCAGACCAGTTTAGTACGAGTCTGGTGGCATGTCTTAAAGTTTTGGCCGAAATCTGACCTTTTAGACAGGAGTCATTGTCACTTCCTGTTTTGTGACGAAGGATTGGTGAGGACTTCCTGTAGGGTTTGCTACACGTCATGTGTGGTTATCACGAGTTAGTAGATATGGTTTCAATCTTATATCATAGACAGGGTAAAGCAAGGGGGGTCACTCAATAATCTTCAGTATTTTTTCTGAGTGGTGAGTTGGTGCAAATCAAATGATGCATGTGTGATTTAGAGCCAACCGTATGCAAATGGAAAGGGATTGGAATTCGCCATTCTGCCACACCCACATTATCCAGGCACCAGCAAGTGTTGAGAGGATTCATTATCGTGTTATTCTATGTCACTTGACCCAGGTTTCAACCTATATGAATCAAAGAGTAAAAGTAAGACATCCAGCTGAAAAAAAACCGGTGACTTCCTGTTGGAAGGGGGCGGGGCTAAGGTAATGTCACATACAGACCATGTGAATGTGATGAGTGCTGGTCTGTAGGCACCCACTTCCTTTAGCCTTTCATCATTTTATTTCTCTGCTGCTTGTATAAATAACTTGCGTCCAGTAAGTAGTTGTTTTGCAAAAGTTCACTTTAAACAAATGCTATATCACATGTTTTATATATTTTCACATGAAAATTTCACATGAAAACATGAACATTTGGAACAAGACCACATTTTGTTTACTTCATCACCTTGTGGTTGAATCCTTGTGGTTGAATCCTGTGTGTGAAAGCCAAGTGGTAGCCGCTTAAATGGTAGCTAACCACCATTACATTTTTGGTAAAAAAGGTATTTGCTTAATATTCCTTATTTGTTTTATTGCTTTTATTGCTTTTTGTGTACAAAGTTGTCATCTTTTTTCTCCTTCCAACTGGTTAAAGTTGTTTCATGAAAACCGTCCAGTCTTATAATAATTAAATCAGAGAAATGCATGCCTCACACACCTGCAACAGGAGTATTATTCATTTTAGCTGTGTAAAATGAAACAGACAAGACAGGTACATAGCTTTCAAAATTTCTAATTTGATTGTAAGTAATAATTTTACAATAATACTCCAAATTAACAAGGATAAAAGGAGGGAAAAATGTCTGGTAAATAATTCTAAAAACTATAGACTAAACTCAAACAAAAAACTGAAGAAAAGGTGCATCTATATATATTCACCCCTTTTGCTTTAAAGCCCCAACCAATAGGTTCAGAAGGCATATAGTTGGTTAGATCACTTACAAGTGGATATTATTTAAGATAAACATCAAAAATAGGCCTAAATCTTTAGAATGAGAAATACTTCACCCATATTTGATGTACATTGACATTCACTGTTATTTGCACTGTAGAGTTAACACATTAGTAGTACTCTAGTTAAGCTAATTTGAGTTTTTGTTTACACATTTCCATGGCAACATCATAGGTTTGTGTGTGCCCCTTTCTTCCTGTTGTTGTGATGTAAATGTTTACTTTTGCACTTCATTATTTTTAATGTCAGATGTTGAATGATTTGTTCTTATAACTTATATGGTTTTATATTTTTGTTAAATGGGGAATGAATATGCATATGTCGAAAATCACCGGGCGCCTGAAGTGGAAGCAAGCAATGAGTTTAAAATCAATAGAGAAACAATCCAAAAAGATAAACACTGAAAAAAATCACCCTGTCGGTAGTGATGGAGAAAAAAATCCAAAAAGTTTTAAAGAACAGTATGAAAAAATACATTTGATATGTCTTTGCAACTAGACTACCTGTCCACAACAGTAATGAATGTTTAATTTTCATTTCATTTTACAACAGTACATTTGACTCTGTCTTAAGCGTCCCCCCAAAAAATTGCTCTTGAATGAATTTCTGTGTTTAATGTCCGCCCCCCAATAATGGAATAGAATTTTTGCGCTTGCATGTACTCCACACCCTCTACCTACTCCTATCTTCTGCTGCAAAGCAGGAGTAGCCCATATTCAGAATTTCTAGTACGTGTTCTGAGATTTTTTTGTTTTTGTTTTTTAAGCAACAAAGTTTGCTCGGTCTATGATCAGACATGACTGGTCCATTAAACAGATGAGGCGCTGCCCTTTTCAAAAAATCCATAGCCCCACAAAGTAGGTCTTCCTAATAATGTAAATTTATTACATAGCTTGCTGTGTATTGTTTTGTTCCGTGTTCTTTAACTATTTTAAGTTGTTTAAATGGAACTTAATATGTTTTTTTTGGTGATTCGTTCTCACTTTTTAAATGGAGCAGGACAGATCAACAGTCGCCAGTAGATTTATCACATCACCCTGTCGGTAGTGACTGGAATTGCAGTTGGCTCCAGTGGAATCTTATTGGGGTAGAAATAAGTCTGCCACATGTACACTGTTAGTTTTAGCCTATTGATATGGCCACTGATAACGCTAGACCTCATGTGTATCAAATCAAATTAAATATAGGAATGGTGTTCACAGTGGAACTTGCTGTGTCCAAGACTGTATCTTTTCTATTTAAAAAAATCCATTTGTAAGACTAAAATTACAAGATAAATTAGCAGTCAAGCAGTTTAGACCAGATAGACACAAACAGAACGCAGAAAACTCAGGATAGAGAGGAGAAGTACAGTGAACATGTTCTCCAACACAGTAGGCCACCTGTCTCTCCGTGCAGTCTTTTTAAGTTCATAGGCTTCTAAGTTTTGCTGGAACAGTTGTAAAGAAGACTGTATTTTCTAACAGCCTCAGCCAGCCGCTTCTTATCAGAGCAGTAGAAGCAAAATGACTCCATTAAAGCTCACTGGCATTTCCACATAAACACGGCCACAACAAGTTCTGACCAATCACACAATACTTGGTGCAAACCCCTGTGTCATGAAGGGGTGGACACAACTGCTATGTAAACAAAAATGACAATTTTTGTCACGCAACCACGTGAATGAGAGCAGAGTTCGTGACTTCTCATGGAGTATGAAAAGGCCTTTAGATTTCCTACAGGTGGATCTAATTTAACAAATATGTGGCTTTTGGAAGTAGTGGTATGGGTTTTAAACCAAAAGGGCTGAAAATAAATTCATGTCATTTATTTTTTTTCTATAATTCTTTAACA
>JAOXNZ010000001.1:95691-105775 GCA_028566095.1 Kryptolebias brasiliensis | reverse complement strand
ACATACATATATATATATACATACATATATATACATACATATACATACATACATACATATACATACATACATACATACATATATATACATACATACATACATATACATACATATATACATACATACATACATATATATGTATATATACACACGACATGATCCACACCTTCTGGCTTTAGAAACTGACTGCTCTCCATGAATGCCTAGCAGGACAAATTAACCAGCTACTGATGGAAGGGACCCACCCTGAGTGGTAATAATAATAATAAAATAATTCCATTTATTTGTAGGCACCTTTCTAGACACTCAAGGGCACCGTACAAATACAAGCAATTAAAAACAAGAAGTACATACAGAACAAACAAAGAAGCACCGGGGTGATATGTTGAGTAGATGTCTTAATGATGATGCCGGCTGCAGAGTTTTGAAGGAGTTGTAGCTTGTGAATAGTTTTTTGGGGGAGACCATACAAATGGGAGTTGCAGTAATCAATACATGACTATTGACAAGGATGGTAGCTGTATGAGAAGAGAGAGAGAGGGACGAAGGCGATTAATGTTTCTTAGATGAAAATAATTAGAGCGTTTGATGTTATTAATATGTGACTGGAATGAAAGAGTGCTGTCTAGAACGACACCCAGACTGTTCACCATAGTGGACGGGAAGATGGAGGAGTTATCAATGATATTGGGAAAAGTGTGTATTTTACTAAGTGTAGATTTAGTGCCAATTAGAAGGACTTCAGTTTTATTGCTATTAATTTTCAAGAAGTTGGAGGAAAACCAGGATTTGATTTCCTGGAGACAATTAGAAAGGTAAGAGGGTGGTAGAATATTGGATGGTTTGGATGAAATATAGAGTTGGGTGTCGTCGGTATAACAATGGAAGTGTATATTGTGTTTTCTAAAGATGTGTCCAAGGGGGAGAAGGTAAATGATAAATAGAAGAGGGCAAAGTACTGAGCCTTGTAGTACACCAAAGGAAACAGAAGAGTGTTGGGAAGAGTCGTTACCAAGTTGAATATAATGAGAATGGTTAGAAATGTAGGAGAGGAACCAGTGAAGGGGTGTGTGGCAGATACCAATTGAGATAAGTTTGTCAATGAGGATGGTATGAGAAATTGTGTCAAAGGCTGCACTGCACTTAAGTCCAGTAGGATGAGAATTGTAAAAGTCCTTTTTCAGCTGCAAGAAGGAGATCATTTGTTTTTATTAGATAGGATCGAAGTTACTAATGGAATGAGAGAAAGGAAACCAGCTTTAACCAGGGATGTAGGCAGGGGATCTAGTCTATAGGTGGAGGGTTTAGATTTATGGACCAAATTTCAGATTTCAGCAACTGAAGGCAGAATGAACTGTGACGGGGATGGAGGGGTAAGGAATGATGGGGACAGTGAAGAATATGGAAGAACTTGTATTCAGGACTATTTGTTTATAGATCTAATCTATTTTGTCATTGAAGAAAGACATAATGGGATTACAAAAGTCACTTGAGAGAAGAAGGGGAGAGAAGGACAGTTTTTCTGTACAAACGCTCAAGTTGGTGGCCTCTAGACTTAAGTTCCCGAAGTGCATAAGTGAACCAAGGAGCTGAGAGTGTGAAAGTAACTGTCCTGGATTTGATGGGGACAAAAGAGATTAAAAGAGGTTGGTATTATAATAGTGAACAAGATCATCATGCATATAAGAGGAGTCACAATGAGGTAAGATGGAGATAGCAGATGAGAGTTTTTGTATGTCAATATCCTTAATATTGCAGAAGAATATAGTATGGGGTGCGTTAATTTTAGAGAATGTGAGCTTCATATTAAAAGAAACTAACACATGGTCAGTAATGGGAAGGTCTGTGGCTTTACAATCAAGTGGCATAAGACCAGAGCAGCAGAGTAAGTCCAAAATGTGCCCATTTGAGTGAGAAGGAAAATTAACGCACAGTCCAATACGGTCCAAAACTGTCCAAGCAGGAAAAAAAAACTTTAGTCATAGCACTGTTAAAATTGTCCACATGAATATTAAAATCACACAATACCATAATGTTTGAGGAAAGAGATGAAAGGTGAGTTATAAAAGAGGCAAAATCAGTTAAAAAGTCAGGACTTGGCTTAGGTGGCTGATAAATAGTCGCAATAATAGTCAATGTGGGGCCTGATATTTGTGCCACAGTTGATTCAAATGATGCGACATCAGGCACACTCACAGGCGAGACTTTCCAAATGTCTCAGTAGAGTATCGCAATACCTCCACACGACCTGATACTCTCGGCTTGCAGATGTAAACAAAGCCAGGTGGGCAGCTGTCATTTATTTGAGAAAAGTTGTTGGGATGTTGCCACGTTTCTGTTAAAGACAGAAAATCCAACTTATGGTCGTGGATGAGGTCTTGGAGGATTTGCTCCTTCCCCGTGAGCGAGCGGCTGTTTCCAAAATAGACTATGGAATTTTCTTGTTTGGTAGCTGAGTTAGCGCTAGCCAACCTAGCCAGGTGGGCAAACAGACTGTGGCTTGCAACACGGCCAGGGCGACGTGAAGGATGCTGAGCCTCAGACCAAATGGAATTGTCTGAGGAATTTCCAATATGTAAGCTTTGACGAGACCCTCAATGCACATACCTCCAGCAGGGCTGGTAGCTGATCTCAGTTTTCAGATGTAAAACCAAGGGCGGCAGCTCGGACAGGTCGAAGTGGAGTCGCAAGAGCTCAGGAGCGGAAAACTGCTGAAGACCCGTCACTGGTCGAAGGATCAAGGGCAAAACTATCCAGATGATTGCTGTGAAAGCTTGCACTTTGTAGATCGACATAGCGGCACCAGACTAGACAACCGTGATATTTGTAAATGGAGCAAAAGCAAGTGACGAGCAGGCTACAAACAGGCACCAGAAGGAAAGCTAGCCCAATTGACTTGCTGTTGGTAGTATAGCAATGTGTGTATATCCAGAATCAAAAATGGTAAGATTTCAAGTAGACAAAAAAACTCTAAATCAAACTTTTTGGTAAAAGTTTGATAAAAGTTGGTAAAAACAAAGAAAGTTGATAAAAAGTTGGCAGGCAGCGGCAGCAAGTGTTTACCCAGCCAACTGGCTAATTGTTGACCTAAGGCCGGACAGTATTGATCGTGAAAGACCCCCAGAAAGGGGAAATTCCTTCCAACTACCGGCAAATCACTTGCTTCTGTACAACATGGAAGCTCCCATTAGGCATGATAGCGGCTAAGATAAATAGGCACTTGGGTCAATACCTGTGTGAGGCACAAAAAGGAATTACAACCAACACCAAGGGAGCCAAGCACCAGCTACTGGTTGACAGAACTGTAGCTTGAGACCATCAGACCAGACACACAAACCTGTTCACTGCCTGGATTGACTACAAGAAAGCCTATGACTCGATGCCCCACTCACTGATACTGGAGTTCTTGAAACTGTATAACAGGACACTAAAAGCCTTCACTGAGAACTCAATGAGAATGTCTCAGAACCATCTACCATAGGCCTTGCAGCTTGAGGGCTCTTCGCAGTATATTAGCTGTTCCTAGGACTGCGCTCTTCTGGACAGAGAACTGAGGTTGTTCCTGGAATCTGTTGGAACCACTCTTCCAGTTTGGGGGTCATAGCACCGACTGCTCCGATGACCACTGGTACTACTGAGGCCTTGACTTTCCACAACTTCTCTACACATCCTTCCCATATAGCCCCTCTGGCTCCAACAGAGGAACAATTTCTGAGAGCTCTGTCCAGAAGAGTGCAGTCCTAGGAACAGCTAAGATACTGCGTAGAACCCTCAAGCTCCCAGGCCTCTGGTAGAGGACCTGAGCTTGAAGTGGAACCACCCATGTGGAACAAATAAGGCCAGATGGAAGTTTATATATACACTGCTCACAAAATTAAAGGGAACACTAAAATAACATCCTAGATCTCAATTAACTAAATATTCTCATTGAAAAACTTTATTATAATTGATGTGTGTAACACCACACATCAAGGCCCCACTGATGAGTTGTGTTGCATATGCTTGAGGGAAGAGGGTGGGCACCAATCCTCCTGGGGCCCGCTCCACAACTGCCCCCCCCCCAACCCGCCCGCCCATACCAATCCAGCGCCGACCGAGGCTAGGGAACCACCAGGGATCCCCAAAGACGCCAAGGGGGAGCCCCCACAGAGTGACTGCCCCCCAGCAGGGAACGTCTGGGAGAACCCAAACCAGCCAAGCATGGCGAACCCACCACACGAGACCCCCAGACACCCACAGCCTCCAAACCCCTCTGTCAACTCGGAAATAACCTGGGGTCTCATTTATGAAATGTTGCGTGGGATTCATACTAAAAGTGTACATACGCCCAAAAGGCAAAAATGGCGTACTCTAAATGAAATTCAGATTTATAAAACCATGCCCAGGTCCCAGCCACCACGGCCCCCAACCTGCCCACTAGGCCAGGAATGCCAAGGAGACCCAAATCAATTCAAATTCCTTTTGTTGTTTTTTCTTACAGACAATATCTCCATGGAAAAAAAATCTGATAACAAATTTTTAAAAAAAATTATATTTAAACTCTTTTTGTTCTTTTAGTTAAGTATCGCTTTTTTGTGATACCTAGAACTGTGGACCTAGAACGGAGTGTGTGACACCTATATGTTTTCAAGTCCACTTTTGTGATGTCACCAAGAAGACAAAGTGAGAGACAGACTGGAACTCTGTACTCTAGGCATGTTGATAAGTCTTCAAAAACTTTTATCCTAAAGCCATACACAGACCGGCAGTGCCAGAGCGCCTGTAGATGGTTATCAGGTAGATCTCCCATGCAGTTTGTGCACATGTTAGTAAGTGAGAAACCCATTTGAAACATCTTTTGTCCTGTGTAGTGAATTTTATGAATGCTTTTATATTGCATAAGCTGATGGTTGGCATTTTGGGTCATTCTAAAAGCGTTTATACAAACTTTACTCCTAAAGTTAAAATCTGTAGCTGTAGATAAGTCAACATCCCATTTACTGATAGGAAGTGAGATAGTTAAATTTACTTCTGAAGGTTTTATGTAAGTTTTTGAGAGTAACTTTGGGGGTTGTAATTTAAGGAGGCTAGTTATTACTGGAGGAAGTTCTATGTTTTTCTGTTTAATCTTAAATTTGAACTGGATAATAGATTTTATTTGGTAATATTCAAAGATTTTATGTTTGTCAATGCCATATGAATCTTCTTAAACATTAAAGGGCACAAAATCTCTTCCATCAAATATATCCTCTAAATAACTTATTCCTTTGCTAATCCATGTTAAAAAGTTAAGAGCCCTTTTATTTTGCAGGATGTCTGGGTTGTTCCAAATGGGTGTACGTTTGCATGGGAGAATTGAAGACTTATTCATTTTAGGGTATTCCCACCAGGCTGTTAAAGTTGTACTGTCTACTTTTAAGACTGGGCTTAAACTTTCCTTTTGGGTTAATCCTATTGTTACGGTTGGCTTTGGCTTCCTTAGCTATCTCTTTGTTATGTTGCTATAAGTTTAGACTGCTGAAGGACAAATTGATCACATTTTCTCACTCTGCAGCTGTCTTTACTTGCTCTACTCTCCATGTTTGCATTTGTAATTATTTATGTTAACATGTGTTTTTCATTGTCTTTCTACCAATAGAAACTACACCTGGACCAGTAATTCTGTGTTCGTCTATCTCTTTTCTGTGTTCTCAAACCCCAGCCGGTCAAAGCAAATGGTCGCTCGTCCTGAGCCTGGTTCTGCTGGAAGTTTCTTTCTGTTAAAAGGGGGATTTTCCTTTCCACTGTTGCCAATGTGATTGCTCAGATGGGAGACTGTGACGAAGTGAAGATACAACACAATCTAGATCACTTTTACTAAATGGCTTTTGTAATTTATGTGAATGTTTTTGTACAGTGCCCTGTGTCAACATTTGTGACTTGGTGCTATATAAATAAACTTGAATTGAATTGAATCAAATCGAATCATGACCGAATCAATAAGATCCCAGAAATGAGCTTCCTTCGTAGGGTAGCTAGGCTCAGCCTTAAAGATAGGGCGAGGAGCTCCGTCATCCGGGGAGAGCTAGGAGTAGAGCCGCTACTACTTCACATAGAAAGGAGTCAATTAAAGTGGTTTGGGCATCTGATTAGGATGCCTCTTGGACGCCTCCCTTTGGATAAATGGATGAAGTGTTGGTTAGACTGGAAAAACAACCGATATGGTGGACTGGATTTAGAAGCTGTTACTTTTACTCAGACTTGATCGAACAGCTATAACTGGTGGTTAGACTTCAATAACCAACAGGAATAAGCAGATCATCTGTTGGTTATTAGACTGAAATGAACAGCTGTTTTTGTTAGTTGCACTAGACTAACAGCTGTATCCTTGTGTTAGACTAGGATAAACAGCTGTATCTTTTGGTTAGACTTTAATCAAGTCTATGTCGGTGTTGGACAGGAATGAATAACTGTATTTGTAGGTTACGCTGGAAAAAAACAGTTAATCTGTTGAGTAGACTGAAATGCTGTATCTGCTGGTTAGAGTTGAATAACTTGCTGATATGTTGCTTAGACTGAGCAAGTTTTACACTTGGGAAGTTTAGCATTTCTTATTGCAGCAATTACAGAGTAGTCACACATAATTTTCAAAGACACCAGTCTCAAAGTACTTGTGGGGGGCGCTGGTTATGAACAAATCAATCAAAAAGGATTTTCCTGGGTATTTGAAGTTAGCGTGTGTAGGGGTCCCAATTATTTGAGTAAGACTTAGGGAGTTGCAAAGGTCTTTAAAATCATCTGATAAAGGCTTTAGCCTATCCCAGTTTAGATCACCTGTCAGAATGACCTCATTGTACTGCAGCTGTGATAGCAGCTGGAACAGCGTTGAGAGCGTACTAGCAATTGCTGATGGGGGTCTATAACACCGGACTACAGTAATGCAGCATCCTTTAGGACTTCTACACATAAGGCCAGAAGCTCCATTTGCTTACTGATGAACTGAGAAAGCACAACATTACCCAAAAATTTGCTTTCTATAAATATGGCTACTTGGGGTGGTCAGCTCGATAAACATTGTACCCATCGATGGAGATGACTTTATCAGAAATAGATTTGGTGAACCAGGATCAGAAAAGACAACAATGTTGGCATCATTTGAATTAACCCAGATACAAAGCATATCAGTTTTAGAAAGGACACTACGAATGTTGAGATGAATAACCCCCAAACTATACCTACATTTAATGTCAGCCAGATTCAATGTTCCAATGTAACCTATTAAAGTCTGCAAGAGATTTCTCTGATAACATAAAATTATTTTTCAAAACTGAAATGCACAAATGATTTAGTAGCATTGAGGGGTTTGAGTCACAATAATGTGACTTACAATTATGTTCATGAAATTCATGAGGCAGAATGCTAGTATGCACGCCAGGCACAGCAGATAGTGTTTTGACGATTTGTGGTTGGTCTGCAGCTTCTCCCACAATGTCCAATCAGATCATAACTTCAGCTTACTGTTTATTGTACAAGTACAATAAACACCACAAGGAATTTCTTATTCAAAACTTAGGTATGGCTAGCAGAAAAGGCCAAGACTGTAGCTATTAGTAGAGGCTATGACTAACAGAGGAGGCCAGGCTGTAGTTGGTAGAAACAGAAGCCCAGTCTGTCACTAGTACTGAAGGCCAAAGATGTAGTTTACAGTGGAAATCAAGCTGCAGCTGTTTAGGAAGATTCTGGCTGTTACCTAGCAGAGCAGGCCAAGCAGTAGTTCATAAAAGAGCCTCAGGCTGTGGCTGGCACTGCATGTAACAACACAGACCTGGTTCATGTGAGAAAACTGACAATCTGACTATCTCCATTAAACTAAAAATACTACATGTACACAAACTGGTGGAAAAATGTTCAGTTGCTTTTAAATGTTTCAATGAGTTCTCTGTTGGTGCTGCTGTGAGCAGTTGTTAGGCATTTTTTACAAGATCACTTTGCTGTCTGCTGCAGATATAATTAGTCTGCAGAGCTTCAGTTCAAACACAACAAAAAGTGTTTTTGCTGCTTTTTTTTTTTCAGACCTACTCCTTGTCTGTGTACCTGGTGAGGCAGCTCACATCACCTCTGCTCCTGCAGAGGCTCAGGATGAAGGGTATCAGAAACCCAGACCACTCCAGAGCTCTGAGTAATGTTAACGTTTTTATTTCAGTAAAACCCTGTATGGAGTGTGAATTTGTCTGAATAAACCTTTTTGTTGCAGTTAAGGAGAAGCTGACTGCAGACCCAGACAGTGAGGTTGCTACAACAAGTCTCAGAGTGTCACTCATGTGTCCGGTAAATAACATGTTTCAACAGGAATTATTTATATTTTTCACAAGGTTGATTAATAAATTTTAATACAGCATGCATTTTTAAAGCCAGTATCTCACTTGGTTGGTGACTTATCAGAAAACAGGCAAAGCTTCATTTGCAATCTCACTAAATTCCAGTGTTTGTGACCAGCGAACTGTGCAGCCATGTTTTGTGCAGCCTGTTTTTAAAAGTCATTGCCTATTTTTGTGTGCACATCTTGCAGAACTCTATTCTGGGCTATATTCTTGGTGCACAATGTTTTGTTGCCCATGTTACCCGCCTCTGTGTGGTGTGTGTGTGTGTGTGTGTACATTTGTCTGGCTGTTTAACAAGATATCTAACAAACCACTGGATGAATTTCATTGAAACTCTCAGAAAATAATCATTGGAGGTACATCTACAACAAATTAACTTTTAGAGTCAACCCAAGATGGCCACAACTAATTGACCTTAGCAAACACGAAAATGGCTATAACTCAGTCAGTTAATACAGATATTGAGCTAAAGGTTGGTGTGGTAGTTGCTGTGAGTCATTCACAACACATACTTTGAGCACTATCAGATCGCAAAGAGATTTTTCAAAATTGCTAAAGTTTATTATTTTCAAGGTTTGACTAATAGGTTTGACACCTATAACTCATTTCTTATCATAAGATGATTAAGATGATCTTAGTTTAAAATTTTGGCATGAAAGGAGGTGGGTGATATGCATTACTTCAATGCTAGGTCTGTAATATTGAGGAGGGTTTTTCAGTGAAAAAGCAAATGAAATGAAACTTGAAATGGCCCTTATGTAAATGCAAATTAAGTCAACAAAGCAACATCAGAACCACTGCCTGTTAAAGTTTTATTAACAGAAACAAAGTCCAGCTACTGTACCTTATTTAGGTTTTATTTGTGATGCATCCAGTTTGTGTGTTTCAGTGTTGGTACCTGTAAACTTGAACTCTGTGTGATATGGGTTCATGTGTCTAAGCTGATGTCTTCTCTGTTTGTCTTGAAGCTGGGGAAGATGCGACTCACAGTGCCATGCAGGGCGGTCACATGTACTCACTTGCAGTGTTTTGACGCTGCACTCTACCTGCAGATGAATGAGAAGAAACCCACCTGGATCTGTCCTGTGTGTGACAAGAAGGCTGCGTATGAAAACCTCATCATAGACGGGTCAGTTCAGTCTTCACAGTGTTACAGGCCCAGCGTTTTACCTAAGTAGAGAGCAACGGGAAGGGGCAGGGAGGAGAAGAAGAGCTGTGTGTGTTAGTTTGAGAGACTCTAGCTGAGTTGTTCGTTGTGCACCTTGCCAAAAAGAGGAATAAAGTTCTACAAGCTTCCATCTGCCTCCTCCTTGTTTTGCCGCCAGCGGAGCAGAACCTATATGTGAGCTTGTTACCAGCAAACGAGCCGAAATATACTTACGTAGGTAAGTGTTTCAGCATTTATTTATGAAACCAACCCAGATATTCTTCAGTGGATTTTACTGGACATATTAAAGTTTAAATCTGTAACTTTAACAAGAAAACAGAGTTCCTATACTCTGATTAAAACTTATTTCTGTTGAGGAAGCTATTTCTACTGTATCGAGTCAGTCACTCACTATAAACATTTGTGGGATAAAAGATTGATACAGACTAAAATAAAAGTGATAGGTATTTTAAATATCGAATTTGTTCATTAATCCTTACCTTAAAATCAACTATAGAAATTGGATTTTCTGCAAAACTGCAATATAAATACTGAGAGCTGAATGACTTTGCTGAAATTTGCTGAAGAAGCTGAAACT
>JAOXNZ010000001.1:19911-30848 GCA_028566095.1 Kryptolebias brasiliensis | reverse complement strand
CCAACTACCTTGCGGCCACAGCTCCGATAAGCCGCCTCAACAATGGAGGCACGGAACATGGCCCACTCGGACTCAATATCCCCCACCTCCCCCGGAACATATTCGAAGTTCTCTCGGAGGTGGGAGTTAAAGCGCCGTCTAACGGGAGACTCCGCCAGACGTTCCCAACAGACCCTCACAAGGCCCAGTAATCCACAATCCAGGAACCCGGAAGGCAGGAACACTGAGAATCTATGACAACAGATAAACTGGTACAGGTAAGCAGGGCAGGTGAGTATATATATAGAGTGAGTGTAACAGGTGCAGAAATACATGATCAGAGTCCAACAGTAATACACCTATTGAATAGGCCATTTGCCATGTGTTTGTACCTCAAAGAGATTCTAAAAAAAGAAGTGTTTCAGTGCAAATGAATGCATCAAAATATTAATGTATTCAGTTTATTCACTTTCCATTGTTTTCAACCCCATCTGCCTTATAGAGGGACAAGGGTCATCCACTGCTTCTCAACTCTTTACTGACATTCAGCGATAGGATTATAGCTGATAAGAAAATGGTAGTTTTACAATTTTCTTTTCAAATACTTAAATAATTCTTAGATGCAGTTTGTCCATGTTGGCAAAAATACTTTTTTAACACAACTTAGTCACAAGATATGAGTTTAACTGGCAAAGGTTATTAAAACCCTGCACCCTGCAGATACAAACACTGAGGAAGATGAAGGTCAGATGAGATGACATGAGATGATGATAAACTAGTCACACAGTCTGTCTGTGCCCTGGACTTCAGTGTGGATCCAAAACTCTGTTCTCTTAAAGGTTTTAAAAGCTAATAATAAAAACTAAAGATTACAAAGGCCATTTTGCCATTTTGTCTGGTTCAATAATGGTGCATTTGTTAAAAGTATATACACACTAACATTTCTTGGAATGCTAGATTTTCAAGTATTTCTAATAGTTTTTTTATTGTGATTTTAAGTGAAATACACAAATCAGCATGCTTTAGAAATCAGGTTGGTAAGTATGATACGAGGTCCAATAAAATAATTGGGTGGCATTTTTATCACCCTCCGCCAGAAGACAAAAACAGACAATTGTTTTTGTCTTTTTTTTTTTTTGTCCTGTTGTGGCATCTCAGGTATACCATATAGAGAAGATGGTTACCTACATGTGCCGGAACAGATTTGCTCTACAATAAGGATATCTCCAGATGAGAATCCTAATTGTATGATTTACTTTATTGAATCAAGACTGAATCTGAATCTAGGGGCTTATGTTTCCATGATGGTTCCTCTTGTTTCTCCCTCCCACATTGGATTTTTGATGCCTGAGACATTCACTTAGCAGTTCATCATTGGAGGCTTTCTTTCTGAAGTTCTGTAGTTGACTTCTGTAAATTTTTTATTTACTATGTTCTTGATGATTGAGATTCTACACTAGCATATTGCCATGCACTTTGTGAAGGACACCTTGAACATCTTTGCAAAGAGAGCCCTGAACTCCTTCGAGGGAATAAGACTGAGCCACTGGTTCACGTATGTGGACGATACCTGGGTCAAAATCCAAGCTAAGGAAGTAGAAGTGTTCAACAGACATGCCAACTCTGTCAGCAACAACATCATCAAGTTCACCAAAGTGGATGCTGGTTAAGTAGCAAAAAAGGGTCACTGTTAAAGAAAACTTATATTAAATCTTAACTAGAGTTTGCCAAACTCTAGTCGAGATTTAATACTGTAAGAGTTTTCTTCAACAGTGACTTTTTTGCCCCTTTCCCAAAATGCTTAAACTGGTGAATAACCCAGGCAGCAGTTGTATGCACAGTCTCTCCCATCTCATCTGCTGAAGGTTGTAACTCTTTCAGAGTGGCCACAGGTGTGTTGGTAGGCTCTCTTACTATTCTCCTTCTTGAATGGTCATTCAGTTTGTGAAGACGGCCTGCTCTTGGTAGATTTACACACATATTCCTTCCATTTACATGATTGATTTATGACAGCAATAAAAGCATAAAACATCCAAAGGGGTAAATATTTTTTATAGGCTCTGTAAATATTTTATTATTTTGACACCAAACAGTTATGAGCAAGCAAGAATTTGGAAATTTGACCATCAGAGGGGTTCTTCTCAATAAAATGTGCAGTTGTTAACCCAGGCAGGAGGAGCTGAAGACTGATGTTACACATTTACAGGCTGGATTCTCGCAGATGTATGAGAGACCTTTGAACAGCTCTAGGAAGGCATTGCCTCTTGCAGGAATAAGTGGTCAGATCTTTGTACCTCAGACCTCATACTGGTCTGGCATCAGTGTCCCAGGAATTCAAATTACCCAGAGTTTATGGGAGGTGATTTTCTCAAAAAGAGGAGAATTGTGTGTTCCTCCATTTAAGGGAAATCACATTCTCATCTGTGAGAATGCACTGCATGTGCATTCTTGCGAATGAAGTTATCTGGTTCGCATTGTCGTAGCTTGAAAAATCAGTTACAGAAGCCACAAGATCATCAGTTATTTGATTAATAATCAAAATATCAAAACAACCTGTTTGATAAAACAAAGTTCAGTCACTTTAAAGGGTAAATCTCATAAACTTGAGATTAGTTTTGATCAGGAAGCAGACGTACAGTCATTGTTGCTTGATCAGCCGTGTACAACAGGAAGAGCCTTTTTCCTGAAGATTGTGTTCTAAAGATTTTGTTTAGCAAGAGTTGAGAAGGCATTTTTCAGCAGCTAAGGAATTTAGAAACCACTAAGAGCTAAGGTACTTATGATGAAGGATAAAGACAGTTTTATGTCTTGGTTCAGCATCTATGGTCATTAAATGACCAATGAAAGAAAGATACATTTCTCTTCTGCAATTTGTCTGAAGGATAATTACTGATAATTATTTTAACTTATAAGAAACCATATGTCTGAACTTTAAAATCTGACTTTCTAATCTTTTCCTCCACTCAAATACTCAAAAGGTGTGAATACCTCAGTACCACAATAAATCAACAATTGTAAATACACTGGAAGAAGTGTAACATAATTTTAACAGCAAAACAACACCTGTAACAAATTAAAATGAGGAATTATGAAACATTATCCATAAAACATATCTCATACTTCATTAAATATTTATTTTTTAACTTCAAATGCTGGAGGGAGAGAAGAAGTTAAGTGAAACATCATTGATTAAAACAAACACACATATTTGAACCATGAAATTGATATTTCCACATATCAAAAACACAAGAATGAAAAAGGAATAATGACTTAGCCTTTGTGAATTCTATGGTTAACAAATATATATCCTGTAATGGTTAGAAAATGAATTCATATTTAATGATATCAAAAACATAAATACACATGGTTCATCTTCTTACATGAATGCCATTCCAATACCCTTGTTGTATATCCTGGTGAGTTGGATCAGTGAGTCAATGTCATGTTCATTTTTGGCATACAGCTTGACACTGATTCTGTTCATAACTTTTAGGCGCAACCAAGGTGTTGAGGGGATTCATTTTGGTGGCCTTAGGATCGCGTACCTGCTTTTTGCAGATGATGTGGTCCTACTGGCTTCATCAAATCGTGCTCTCCAGCTTTCACTGGATCAGTTCGCAGCCAAGCCAGGATGAGGATCAGTGCCTCCAAATCCGAGACCATGGTCTTGAGCCAAAAAGGGTAGAGTGCCTTCTCGGGGTCAGGGAAGGGGTCCTGCCCCAAGTGGAGGAGTTAAAGTATCTCGGGGTCTTGTTCTCAAATGAGGGAAAAATGGAGCGGGAGCTCAATTGGAGGATTGGTGCTGCATCTGCAGTGATGCAGGCGCTGTACCGATCTGTCGTGGTGAAAAGAGAGCTGAGCCAAAAGGCAAAACTCTCGATTTACTGGTCGATCTACGTTCCTACCCTCATCTATGGTCACGAGCTTTGGGTAGTGACAAAAAGAACGAGATTGCGGCTACAAGCGGCCAAAATAAGTTTTCTCCGCAGATTGTCTGGGCTCTCCCTTAGAGATAGGGTGAAAAGCTTGGTCATCCGGGAGGGGCTCAGAGTAGAGCCACTGTTTCTCCTCATTGAGAGGAGCCAGTTGAGGTGGCTTGGGCATCTGGTGTTCCGGGCATGTCCCACTGGAAGGAGATGCAGGGGAAGACCCAGGACACGATGGAGGGACTATGTTTCTTGGCTGGCCTGGGAACGCATTGGGATTTCCCCGGAGGAGCTGGCCCAAGTTGCTGGGCCAACTGCTGCTTAGCTGGCTGCTTAGGCTGCTGCTCCCGCAACCCGATCCCGGATAAGCGGAAGAAAATGGATGGATGGATGGATGGATGGATGGATGGCAGGGGGACAACATAAGAGTTGATTCACCCAGAGCTGAGACTGAGCAAGACTTGAGAAGCAAAAGAGAAAAGGACATATTACACAAGGATGATGCCCCATGGCTATAAGGCCAAAGAGCTGACCCCTCCAATCTCCCAGAACAAGAACCAGTATCCATCACAGTGGCAGTCATCTAAGATAGAGTCTCAGGTATGAAGAGTTGGACATTAATTAGAAACCCCCAAACTTGGAGAGCAGATCCCAGGAACAACCTCAAAGATCCACGTCCAGAACAGAGTTCAGTGCTAGGAACAACTAAGATACTGGCTGCATAGAACCCTCAAGCTCCCAGGCCTCTGGTAGAAGTCCCGAGCTTAAGGTGAACTATGAACCATGTGCAAAACAAAGGGCCAGATGTGCTGGTGGTCAGTCAGTGACTGTGTCAGGATTCTGACGAATCTGTCAAACTGGGTTGTTAGTTCATGTATTTTCTGTGCTCTCAGTTAAGGTTTCAGCAGATGTGAGTGCTCAAATAATTTGTGTTTAAATTTGCAGTAACATTGTAGATGTTGCAAATTTCAATAATTGCCACCAAGCCTGAACATTTGAGTCAAACAAGTTTTAAACTCTCTACAGGAAGAATGAACAGGTTTGAGTTAATCCAGTCTGGATAAAAACCTGTTTTCCCCTTCTAACATTCTCCATTTTGTGCTAAACTTCACATATGTATATATTTTTTAATCGTACAGAAATTTGTGTTTCAATACAACTGGTCAAGGCAGATGGCCACCTATCCTGAGCCTGAGCCTAAGTCTGGTTCTGCTGGAGGTTTCTTCCTGTTAAAAGGGAGTTGTTCTTTTCTACTGTTGTCAGTGTGCTTGCTCAGGATGGAAGATTTGAAGCAATCTGTTGGCTTCTTTAGATATCTATCTAAAGAATAGATAATCTAAAACTATATACAGATAATTATACTCACTGTGTTCGGAGAGTGAAAGCTGCACTGGTAATAGAGGTAGGTAGGTTGAGGCCTTTGGTAATCTCACGCCATATCTTTTTATTGATGACTTCCACTAAGCCACCTTTTTCAGTGACGAGCTTGTAGAGCATGTAGAGATCCAACACCTGCTTTGCCATGATAGGAATCCGATTCACTGGAGTTCCTGCAGAAAACAAACACAATATCCGAAATCAATTCCACTAACTTTGGTTCCTATCATCAATAGGCGTCTGCATCTTCTTATAAAGCCAATTTATCTCAAGCCAGTCATATGTCTGACAGCTGTGTTAAAGGTAGAAAATAAAACGTTTAAGTAAAGTTTCAAATGTCTTTTAAGTGAAACCTCTGGAATTAAATTATTTAAATTTAATGCCAAAATAAACTTTTTGTTAAAAGTTTTTTACAAAACACTTATCTTATTTCAAAATGTGAAACATGTTTTAGGCATGGGTTATGAAAATAAGAAAAAAAAGTGGGAAAGGAACCATATCCTGAATAAATTAGTCCTCTCTTGTTTAAAACTTTATAAAAACAAAGTAACACCCCATTTGACAAATAAAGACACTAATAATTTCTATTTGCAATTTAGTGCAGCACATAAAGAGAGAAAACCAGGTCTTTGTGACAATTCCAGAGTGGTTGACCCTGAGATAATTAACCTGCATTTGCTGACAGAGTTCCATTGTGGTCATTGGATTTACTATAATAGCAATCAATAGCTGCAGAAATATAGTGCAAACAACAGCAGAGGAGCCTTTACAGTGCAGGGAAAAAAGCACAGAGGAATTGTTGAAGGTGGTAAAACAGCATCAATTAAAGCCAGTAATTAAGGGTTCATTTTACCGCGAGGGCAATGAATGATAAGGCTTTATTAAAGAAAGGACTAATGTCCTCCTCTCCTTTCAATTCCAGCAATAGTCCGAAGCTGCAGTACATCAACACTGTTCTCTAAAGAAGGCACAGCATAGGCTGAAAAAAGACTTAAGTAAATTTCTCAGAGGACAATCTATAGCATAAATTAAGATGGTGGGATGGTTTGCGTTGGTAGCTGACAGCAACAGTGTTTTGTGACTGAACCGATTCTTTACTTGAACCTTTCTGAAAATGCATTAATTCTCTCTGTCAAAGTTTTCTCCAGGTGATATAATTTCTTCCATAGCTCCAAACGTATGGTTGTTGCTGCTTCCTTTGCAGTGGTCACCAGAGCAAGCAAACTCACAAGAAAGATTTAAAAATTGTTTTACGCTAGATGCTCTTCCTGACGCAACCTGGGCTCACACCTGCAGCTTCAGGATAACAAGACCAACCACGAAATACTGCAGCCCTTCAACGGCATGGTACATATGTGATATTCTTCTACGAGCAGAATTTTATTTGTCACTATTTGTACAAGTTAATGCAAATCTGGCTCAGACTGCAAACCTGACAGCTCACTGCTGGCACGATATTAAAGACCTAGCATTCCTTGAAAAAAATGTATATCACCTGATGCCTTTCATGCCAGAGTTTTAAACTAAAATCATCTTATGAGAAGTGACAAAGTTGTAGTCATTTTGTGTTGGCTAATGTCAATTAGCTGTGAAGGCCATCTTGAATTGGATTGACTTAAAAATTTAATCAGTTGTGGATGTACATCCACAGCTAATTAATTACAAATTACATTTTTAAAGTTTCACTAAATGGTCTCCAGTGGTTACTCCGGGTACTCCGGTTTCCTCCCACAGACCAAAAACATGAATGTTAGGTTAATTGGTAACTCTTAAAAAAAAAAATTGTCCCTAGGTGTGAGTGAGAGTGAGAATGGTTGTTTGTCTCGTTTGTCTCTATGTGGCCCTGCGATGGACTTGCGACCTGTCTAGGGTGTCCCCCGCCTCTCGCACAGTGACTGCTGGAGATAGGCTGCCCGCGACCCAGAATGGAGAAGCGGTTAAAGAAAATGGATGGATGGATGGGTCTCCAGTGGTCCATGTAATATCTTGCTAACATATTTGCACAGACACAAGCAAAAACATTATTGTATGCCCTCATCTTTCAGTGGTGTGTGATAATTAAAATATAGTTAGTTAGCTCGGGTTCAGATCAGGGAGGCCGTTCCTCCCAATCAGCCTGATCCAGATAACTCTGTCATTGCCCACATGCGCATTGAAATCATCCAGGAGAACAACAGAATCCCCAGACGGCACCCTTCCAGGACACCATCCAGAGACTCCAAGAAGGCCGGGTAATCTGAACTGTTGTTTGGTACATAAGCACAAACAACTGTCAGAACCTTCCCTCCTGCAGTTCGAAGTCAAAAAGAGGCAACCTTCTCATTCACCAGGGAAAACTCCAACACCAAGGAGCTCAGCCAGGGGCCCTATGCTATAGTCCGCTTCCTGCTTTTGGAGCAGTCTCCAGTCTGCTTACATTCACATATGCAGTCAAACTGCGCCAGAGTTCACTTCAACCAAACTGAGACCTAAGGTTTTAGGCGGACCAGACTTTGCTTTGTTGGTCCGCATCAGAGTTTGATTGAGCATTCACACCTCCCCAAACGAACCAGACTTTGTAGGCAAACAAACTACAGTTTGATTAAAGTGGACTAAACAGGGCTGGTGAATGCACCCTAAGTTTTTAAGTCTGCGTCTTATACCCGCCTCCACCCCAAGTTCAATTAAGAAGGTATACAGGCTTTCTCGGTTTCCTGCTATAATCGTTAATTTCATGGTTTGAAAAAGCATAGTCAATGAAGAGAAATTGTCATCTCATCCTTGGTTTGGAAGCACAAATCTAACAGAGGCACTGATATTCCATCGTGATCCAGTTATACAGTCCTCGTCTCCAAACAGCTGATGGATTAACTGAAGAAAACTTTTTCCTCTGTCATCATGACACATGGCCTGATAAGATAAGTGCTGACCAAAAAAAACTCCATTCTCACTCTTTTATTCTTTATGTCTCTTTCAAGCATTCACACTCTTTTATCTTTATATCTCTTTAAAGGAATCTGAGAGATAAATACATTACCCTCCATATTGAATGCACATAAATCTTCTTTTAAGAGACTTGCCTTTCAGACAAAGGCTAGGGCTTTTACCTCAGTGTCTACACAAACACTGAGCTAAAAGCTAAAAGGTGGACTGCTATGTCTTCAACAAAGCAGTGGTCCTATAGATAAAATGGGAAACAAATTTGTATCAAAGATAATAATGATATACTGTAGAATGTAAGGGAATAACATGTAACTCTGATTGTCTGTCTGTTAGCAAAATATGTCCTGAATTGCTAGACGCATTTTGATGTAATTTCAGAAAGTCATCTTTAGAAAAACATCTAAAACTGATTACCTTTTGGAGTCTTTCTGGTACAAGATGGCTCCCACTGTTACCCTATCAAACACAAAATCGGCTATAACTCAGCCATTTTTAAAAATACTGATCTGAACTTTTACGTAATGGTAGTTGCTATGGTTTTGCTAGATGGTAGATGCAAGACATACCTTGACTGCTAACAGATCCCTCAGTTTTTTGTTTGAAACATTGCTATAAACTGTTAGGAATATTGTCTGTTAGCAAAATATCTCAAGAACCACTTGGCAGATTTCAATCAGACTCTCAGAAAGTAATCAATGGATGCATGTCTATAACTGATTAACTTTTGGACTCATTCTGATTCAAGATGCCTGCCACAGCTAGTTTAGAAAGCACAAACTTGGCTATTAGTCATTTTTAGTTAGAGTTAGAGTTATTGAACAAAAATTTTGGTGTGACAGTAGGCGTGAAACTTAATAAAACTTACTGTGACTGGTAAAACAATCTTCAGTTTCTTGTTAAAAAAAACTGCTGTAAACTACTGGTGAAAATGTCTGTTAGCAAAATATTTCATGAACCACAGAACGTATCCTAATGAAACTCTTAGAACGGAATCAGTGGATACACATCTACAACTGATTAACTATCGGAGTCATTCTGATACAAGATTGCTACCATAGATGACTTAGAAAACACAAAAATGATCTTAAGTCAGTCATTTCTATCGATATTTAGCTATAATCTGCTGTGATGTCACTACTACTACTACTACTACTTTATTTATAAAGCACTTTAAAACAACAATAGCTGCAACAAAGTGCTGCACAGATAAAAATCAATACATACTCAAAACATGAAGAAGACAATATAAACAATGAAATGCTGTGACGGAGGTAAGAGCAAAAGTCTCAACGTGTGTTAAAAGCCAAAGAATAAAAATGTTTTATAAGAAGAGTTTTAAAAGTGGAAAATAAAGGGGCACTTCTTATATGTAATGGCAACAAATCCTTCCATAATTTGAGAGCACCAACACTAAAAGCTTTGTCACTCCTGAGCTTCAGTTTAGACCTTGGCACCTCCAGGAGCAGCTGATCAGCTGACCTGAGGCAACGAGCAGGAGAATGTGGGTGAAGCAGCTCAGAGAGGTAAGCTGGGGCAAGACCATGTAAACTTTTAAAAACAAATAAAAGAATCTTAAACGCACAGGCAGCCAGTGTAGAGAAGCCACAATAGGAGTGATGTGCTCCCTTTTCCCAACTCCAGCTAAAAGCTGAGCAGCAGCATTCTGAACCAACTGGAGATGCATGAGGGAGGACTGGCTGACTCCAAGGTAAAGAGCGTTACAGTAATCGAGCCGAGTTGTAATGAAGGTATGAATTACTGTTTCAAAATGCTGTTTTAAAAGAATTGGCTTTATCTTTGCCAGCTGCCTAAGGTGATAAAAACTGGACTTGACCACTGCTCCAACCTGGCGATCTAATTTAAGATCACTGTCTATTTTAAAACCTAGGTTAGAAACGGTCTGCTTTAAATAAGACGCCAAGGAGCCCAACTCAACTGGAGATGTTTCAGAGGAGCTACTGGGACAAAACACCATCACTTCTGGTTTTTGTCAATAAAATTTAAGAAGTTTAAAGCCATCCAGGCTTTAATGACTTCAAGACACAATAGTAGAGGCTTAATCGAAAACGCTTCATTTTTTAGTGGCACGTATATCTGAATGACGTCAGCATAACAATGAAAGGACATCCCATGTTTTCTGAGTATTGAACCCAGGGGAAGCAGCTAGAGAGAAAAAAGCAGGGGACCCAGGATTGAGCCCTGTGGAACACCATAAAGTAGAGGAGCGGATGAGCTTTCAAAATTAGCTAAATTAACAGACATGGTTCTGTCTGACAAGTAAGACCTGAACCACTTTAATGCAGTACCACCAAAACCACATTAGGTCTGTAAACAAGATAATAAAATATTGTGGTCCACTGTATCAAAAGCAGCGGTTAGGTCAAGCAGAACTAGAACAATACATTCACCAGAATCATTTGCCCTGAAGATATCATTAAAAACTCTCACTAAAGCAGTCTCTGTGCTGTGCAGTTTTGAAACCTGACTGAAAAACCTCCACAATGTTATGTTCATCTAAAACGGGCTTGACCTGAGAGAGAACAACTTTCTCTAAAACTTTTGAAATAAAAGGCAGCTTGGAGATAGGCCTAAAAATTGCTAAAACAGTTTGGTCAAGGCCAGGTTTCTTAAGGAGGGGCTGCACCACAGCGTGCTTAAGACTTAAGACTTACAGGGACAACACCTGACAGCAAGCGGCTGTTTACAATAGCAAGGATGACCTGTCCTATGCTG
>JAOXNZ010000001.1:0-14435 GCA_028566095.1 Kryptolebias brasiliensis | reverse complement strand
TTAATAGACAAAGTTTAATTATGCATCAAGCTTTTACCACCAAGTGATGATCGAATAATCACCAAGCAACAATTAAAAATAAATATTAATGAAAAGTTTTCACCTGTGATATTTTTATTCAAATCATTTCTCAGGAATGATGATCATTAGTAAAACTAACTGCTTTATAAGTGACCACAAAAAAAGTAAACACAAGGAAATAATATACACTGGCAGTGGCACAAGAGCCGGTTTGGAACAACGATGCAGAAGCAAACTTGTGCTGTAATCCCAGTTTTTTTACACGGGAGATAGTGAGTAAAGCAAATGATTTAAGTAATGTAGTTAACAACAAACTTTATTTTGAGGGTTAAAAGTAATAATAATAAATGGTTCCGTGCAGCCTGGAAGTCTGAGATTAGCCTACATCACGGCCGTTTTTCATATAGTGGCATGCATTCAGAAATTGAAACAGACCTGCTGCCACAGGTCCTGTTTATTTTGTTTTTCTTCTGTTATTTCAGAGATGAGAAGGTAATTATCTTCTTCTCCTCCTCTGGCTAAATTTTCTCCAAAGCGACCTGCCATCGCAGCGCAGTTGCAAACTCCAGCTGCTTTTGGACGAGCAAAAATTACAAACTATCCGCGCAATTATTTGTCTACCCTGACAGCAAAAGTTGGCGCATGTGCGTAAATCCTCCGCTTACTGTTATGCAGATCTGGTGACTTGTAAACGGATTTGGCCCAGATCTGAATGCTGTAGGTTTTGTCTGTGCCTCTGTCTGTATCTAGACAGAGAGAGAGAGAGAGAGATGTCAGTCACAGCTTGTCAGCGTTGAGTATAGCCTGTGTAAATGTCTGCTGGAACCAGCTGACGGGCAGGGCCGTAAAGTGGGGGGGGGCAATGGCCCTCTGCCCCCCCTGTTCCGGCGCCATAGCCTCTGTTCCATGTGTGTGATCACATGTGCGATAGGTAAAATGCAGAAAATGAATTTCCACTCTGGGGATTAAAATAAGGTAATAAATAATTTTCTATTCACCTACAAACTTGCTTACATTTTACCCAGGGTTTAAAACAATTAATAATAACTAAATAATAAATTAAAAATCATAAAAACACTTAAAAGTCATGGAAGTTCATTCAGATTAAGGAATTTGATGATGCATTCACCTTAACTATTAGAAAACAATTGGACTGGTGTTGGAGACATTGGTCCTGTAATTACTTGATATTGAATCAATACCAAATTTTGCAGTATCACCCACTTCTACTGCAGAGTCTGCTTAAATGGAAATGGTTGCTTTCAAAATAAAAGCCAGTTTCAAAGAAAATTAGTTTTCAAATTTGCGACTTCTTTATATTTAATTTCCTCATGAAATGAGTCTGAGATTGATGGTTCATTTGGGTTTGTCCCTATTTATTCTAGTTCTAAAAACTATTTTAGTAGATCTAAGATTTGAGAATTACATATCACCACAAAATCTTGATATAGTAAGTTTTTTTCCAGAGGTGGTGAGTTAAGTATTAAGAGTTCTTAAGCATCCCTAAATATAGCCTAAAATTGCCGTTGCTGAAAGAGAAAATGACTTACCCCGTTTTTGCATGAAACTGAAAAGGTCATCGAGAAACTCTTTGCGCTTTTCATCGTCATCCAGTTCATACAACTGAAAAAATAAATAAATAAAATTTAGCATTTGACAACAAAGAAAATCCCATCTTTTAATTAGTGACAATCAGTGACAGAAACTAGTTCTCTGAACAGTTACAGATGAGTTCATGGAAATCTAAAAAAAACAAGTCTTCCGTTTGAATAATTACAAATGCGCACACATACACAAATATATATATGGATACATACATATATACAGTATTTTTAAAAATGTATTTATTTGTGTGTGTGTGATGGTGCCAGTAGAAATTGTTGGAAGTGCTGCATTCACATCTTCTAGCAGATCTTCAGAAGGTACGTTATCATTTAGCCTTGGTAAAGGGTGCAGGTCAAATATTGTTTAACTTGGTCACAATATTTAGTCTCAGGTCAACGTCTCTTGTATTTAGTTTTATCAGGGCTTTTAAATGGGGTTTGGTACACATACTTGGATAGTGGGGATGATGATATAGCCCCTGATCTGTCCTGGTTCCTACTTGTCATAGCATCTTTGTTGTACCTTGTCAATCTCTAGATGTGATCGCAGATTTTTCATGTAAATGCTGGAACACATCCAAAGTTGTTTCTGAGTCAACCTGGATGTTGGGTTTCAAAATCTTTATTCTTCCCACAATCTTTCTATATAGCCCATTTCATTGGGCTTGCTTGTACAGTGGCCTTCCAACAGTGTTACATTCTCTGTTCTCATATGCTGGTCTAGATTCTCAGTCATTCAACCATCCATTTTCTTTACCCACTTCTCTTTTCTGGGTTGCGGGGAGGTGGTGCCTATCTCCAGTCATCACTGTGCAAGAAGAAGGGGACACCCTTGACAAGTCGCAAATCTATCACAGGGACACATAGAGAAAAACGAGACAAACAACCTTTCATGCTCTCACACACACCTATGGACAATTTTACTTTACCAATCAACCTAACATGCACATTTTTGGTCTGTAGGAGGAAACCGGAGTACCCAGAGTAAACCCACATGAGCATAGGGAGAACATGCAAACTCCACCCAGAAAGGCCCCAGGTCGGAAAGCAATCCTGCAACCTTCTTGCTGGAAGGCGACAGCCCTAACTACCCCTCAGTCACCCAGGACATGGTAAATAAAAACTTTTTAAAAAGTAAATAAAAAAAATAAAAAAACGTAATGGCTGTGGCGGCAAATACAATATGCAGACTCATTTTGGATTTTTAAATTAAAACTAATTTAAGAACAAAACAAAGAAAACAAAAGGCTGATGTGGCAGCAAAAACAAATTAACAAAAACTTACTGAGAAGAAGAGGAGCAGAAACACAGGGAGCATGATCGTGGTGTGAAAAATACAAAAGCGTGGACAACAAGGCAGAATGAATGAACCAGTGAAGAATGAAAGAAATGAGACTGAGGGTGAGTGGGAAATAAATTGCAGCTGGGAGATGACAAGGAACAGGTGAGGTGGGCGTGGCAGGCAAACCAGAGAATTACTGAGCAGAGGGAAGGTGAGTAGTGACACGAGACACAGAAAGCAAAACTACACAGAAACTTACTAACTAAACACAACATGAACAATAAATAAAACAGAATTACAGAAACACAAAACAACAATGAACCTAATACTAAATAAACTCAAAAAAACTTAAATCCATGACAAAACAAGTAGACATCTATTCTGTAGTTGAAGACGTTTCGCTGCTCATCCGAGGAGCTTTTTTATCAATTGATCCTTCTGAAGCGTTCACCAGAAAGATCAACTCTGTTGACAACATCAAGTTCACCGAGAGGATGCAAACGACAACAAGCTGCCTTTTTTGGACTGTTTCATGCACATGGAAAGAGAGGACAGTCTCAAGATAGAAGTCTACAGGAAACCAACCCACAGAGATCCATACCTTCTTGTTGACTCTCACTACCCACTGGAACACAAACTTTCTGTCAACAGATCTCTACAGCATTTGGCCAAACATGTCCCCACGAAGACAGAAGGGAAGGAAAAGGAACAGAAACATATCCAAAAAGCTCTCCAAACATGTGAATATCCTAACTGGCCTTTTGTCAAGTCAGTAAGGAAATCTAAAAACATGCCACTGAACAGAACAAGAAGAACAATTGGAAAAACATTGGCATCCTTTATGTTGTTGGAGTATCTGAGAAAGCCAGAAGGATTTTTTCCAAACACAACATCTCAGTGCATTTCAAACTCAAAAGGACTCTCAGTGAGAGCCTGGTCCATCCTAAGGACAAAATACAAACTGAGTGGTGTGGTGTATGCAATTTAGTGCAGGAATGTTCAGGCCTTTATATTGGAGAAACCAAATAGCTTCTCCACAGACACATGGCTCAACATAGGAGAGTCAGGTCTTCAGGACAAGACTCAGCTGTGCATAAGAGACATTCTTTTGAGGACCAAAATGTTTATATTTTGGACAGAGAAGATAGATGGTTTGAGAGGGGGGTGAAGGAAGTCCTTCACATCAAACAAGAGAAACTAATTTTAAACAGAAGAGAGGAGGTCTCCAATTTCAGCTTTCTAAAACCAACACTGGAGCATTAAACCTGATACCCAGTCATTTTCCTATAATCAACACCTTCATTCATCCAAACAAAGTGGCCCATTTGTGAGCCAAGAAAACAAAAACCCTACCAAACCTAACCTGTATGTGAATATAGCTTGCATAACATCTAAGTTTAAAAGCTTGAACTCCACACTCTTTGCTCTTTGGAACTGATACAGATCCTCGAATGAGAAGCGAAACGTTGTCAGCTACAGAATAGAGGTCCAGTTGTTTTTGTTTTTTCACCTTTTTCTTGGATTCTGTCCTCATGTAATGTCTCATATCTAGTCATGACTGAGTGATAGCCATTTTTGTATTTATTTCTCAACTTTTTGTCTGACCTGTGCTGCCACCTTTTTGTCACAGATCACTCCTACACTTTTCTCATTCCATTCCATCCTGCCTGGACTCTCTTTACCACCTCTTTATCACATTTCCTGTTTTCCTGAACTTCTGCAACTTTGTGACCTCTGCTTCTTGAAGCCTCCCTCTCATTCACACACATATTTTGTCTTGCTACGGCTGACTTTCATTCCTTTTCCTTTAAGTGCATACCTTCACCTCTCCAAGTTCTCTTCAAGCTGTTCTCACCACGGGTCACAATGTCATCTGCAAACATCATAGTCCATGGGGATTACTGCCTGACCTTATCTGATCATCTGTCCATCACATCACCAGAGCAAAGAAGAAGGGGCTCAGAGCCAATGTTTGATGCAGTCCCACCTCAACCTTGACACTGTCACTACAGTACATCTCACCATTGTCCTGATGTACTAATACATGTCCTGTACCAGTCTAATATATATCTTTGCCACTCCAGATTTCCTCATAAAACAGCATAGCTCCTCTATTGGCACCCTGTCATATGTTTTTTCTAAATCTCTAGACACAATGAAGTTCTTTCTGACCCTCTCTATACTTTTCCATCAGCCTCCTCAAAGCAAAGATGGCATCTGTGGTTTTCTTTCTTGGGATGAAACCATACTGCTGCTCACAAATAGCCACCTCTTGTCTAAGTCTAGCTTCCACAACTCTCTCCCAGATTTTATTTGTGTGGCTCATCAGCCTAATTTTCCTGTAGTTGTTACAACTCTGTACATCATCCTTGTTCTTAAAAAATGGCACCAGCACACTTCTCCATTCCACACGCATTTTCTTACTCTCAAACATCCCATTGAATAATTGTGTAAAGAATCTCACTGCCATCCCTCCTAGACATTTCCATACCTCCACTGATATGTCATCAGGTCCAACTGCCTTCCCCGTCTTCATCCTATTCAAAGCTTTCCAAACTTCATCCTCACTAATATTATCCACTTCCCGGTCCACAATTTCTATGACCTATTCAATTTCTATGACCTATCCTATTCTCCTTTCCCTTTCATTCTCTTTATTTATTAGCTCTTCATAGTACTCCTTCCATCTTCCCATCACACTCTCTTTGTTTGTTAGAACCTTACCATTTCTATCTTTAACAAGCCTAACCAGCTGCACATCTTTTCCAGCCTGAGCCTTCCGTCTTGCCAGTCGATACAAGTCCTTCTCTCCCCCTTACTGTTTAGCCTCTTGTACAACTCACCATACGCCTTCTGTTTTGCCTTTGCTACTTCCCTCTTTGCCCTATGTTGCATTTCCTTATAATGCCATCTACTCTCTTCAGTCCTCTCTCTGTCCCATGTCTTCTTCAACATTCAACAACACAACAGACCTTCTACTTTTATCTTCAGAACATTACCCTATTTGAAACTCTTTTCACCTCTACTACATCCTTGCATACTCCTCCTTTAGGACCTCCCCTACTCCATTTCTCCTCCTATCCACACTATGGTAAAACAGCTTACACCCTGCCACAATGCTGCAAGCCTTGCTGCGCCTTTACTTGGTCTCTTGCACACATAATACATCTACCTTCCTTTTCTGCATCATGTCAGCCAGCTCTAGATTTTTGCCTATCATTGTCCCTATGTTTAGGGTTGCGACCCTCAGTCCTATACTCTTGACTTTTGTCTCCTGGCATATATCCCTTCTTGTATTCATTGACTAACAGTAGCACAATTTCCGTTGTTAGCCTGGGCCTCATTTGGATGAACTCACGTGTTTGTTTTGGCAAAATATTTTACACCGGATGCCCTTCCTGATGCAACGCTCACCAATTATCCAGGCTTGGGACAGACACGAAAGATACAGTACACTGGCTTGTGCCCTCTAGTGGCTGGTTTGTTGTTAGCTTATACTGTAACCTCTATTTTAACTTGTCCACATTGAAACAAGTCAGCAAAAGCCAGAGGGGAATTCATTAACTTTTGTAAAAGTAAATTCAACTGAACTACAGTTCAGGTAAGAGTCTTCCCAGATGGACCTCACCTCCAGCAGGCCCCACTGACATCAATTTTGATCATTTGAAGTCAGAGATTTTTTTTCTTGATTAAAGATATCACTACAGTGATAAAGACAAATTTAAAAAATGCTTTTGCAGAGGACTTCAACTTCTTAAAGAATGAGATGAAAGAGATGCAATTAAATAAATAGCATTGCTTCCCTGCAAACTGAACAGGACAAGCTAAAGACCAGCATTAAGGAAGTGGAGGGTGGCTGATCAACATGTTCAGATGAAGTAGTCACTATGCAAAGTACAGTGAGAGACTTGAAGACCTAACTCACAGTGCTTAAGAAGTGTGATGACATGGAAGAAGGAATGAGAAGATGCAACATGAGGATTCTGAATATCCCTGAAATTACCACTTCCAGCTTCACTGCTACAGTTACAAAGCTAACAGAGGTGCTACAACTTGAAAGTTAGTTAATGATTGACCGCTCGCATAGAATTTTGGGCCCAAAAAGACCTGGTAGCAAACCCCAGGTCAGTGTTGCTAAACTATATTTGCACCAGGACTGTGTGGAAGTGTTGAGGCATGCAAAGGGCCGAGGACTGCTCCAATTCAAAGGGGAACTGCATGATGAACTGATGACCATCTTTCATTATGGCCATGGCCAAGGCAGTGATTACTAAGATGAGGAAACTCCTACTTGACCAATGCGACATACAGTATGGTTGACTGATAAGGTGCTCACCAATACCGATGCTGCTATTTAGCCATGGACATTGGAGATTAACTGTAATACTGAAACATATCTATCTCTCTCTCTCTCTCTCTCTCTCTCTCTCTCTCTCTCTCTCTCTCTCTCTCTCTCTCTCTCTCTCTCTCTCTCTCTCAGGATGCCATTAATATTATTTTTAATAACATTTTATAATTGTCTTCTGTGTTAATCCTGTTTTCTAGGGAGTTATCCTTTTAAGATTGGTAACAGGCCTGCTTTTTGTAAACTGAAAAATTTTAATGGAAAACAATCACAAGCTGCTGTCTGAATAAAATGATTAAACTACAGTTTGGTTAGTTCTATTGTAGAGCTCTATAGATCTTAATCCTAACTACCAGCTAGGCTTTGACCTATTTTATTAACATTATTGGGTGCATGTGAAAAAATGTTCTTTATTTTGGTATGCCTATTGTTCATTTATAGCTGGTTCATTCAAGCAGGGCTATTTAACTTCAGTTGCAAGTCAGCCATATATAAAAATTACTGGTGTTTTGAGGGCCACAGGTATCAATTGATGCCCACTGCAACAAAGTAAAGGTGGACAAAAAACAAGTATGTTTTTGCCCATGTTTTTGTGTTTGTTAGTAAAATATCTTGGGAACCACTGGACAAGTCTTTTGAAACTGGCAGAACATAATTATTTCTGTACTGTACAACTGATTAACTTTTAGTCAACTCAACTGAGAATGGTTGCACACTAAAAAGGATATAACTCAGTTTTACAGATTTTGACCTAAACTTTGGTTAGGTAGTAGTTAAGACTAAGCCTCCAACACATATTCTGAGTGCTAACACATCGTGTAAGATTTTCTTATTTTTTATTTGCCAATAAATATTTGGAATTGAGTTTTTCTAGTAGCAAAACATAGAATGAAACATTCAATAGATTTTATTAAACTCTCAGAAAGTAATCAATGGAATCTACTGAATCTTAGTCATCCCATGGCAAATCCCTCCCAAAAAATTACTCAAGTTTCAAGGAGTGTGGAGCTGCAAGCTTTTAACTGCACTGCATGGAATGCTCCCTTATGAAAGCTATATTCACATGCAGATAAGGGGGGGTTGGGCAGATTCAGATTTGGGCTACTTTTGCCTGCGGTGTAAACATAGACTAAGATCCTGGAGTGCATCAGCAAGAAAGTCACCAATGTTGAACTGCTAAGAAACAAGCAGAACCATCATGGAAAAATAAGCCCCTGCATGACATGTACTACCAGCAGATTGAGAACATGGCTAATATCAACAAATCCTACCAGTGGCTAGAGAGAGCTGGACTGAAGGACAGGACAGGCACTAATCATAGCAGTACAAGAGCAGGCTCTCAGCACAAGAGTAATAGAGACCGGGGTCTACCATACCAGACAGGATCGAAGATGCAGGCTGTGCTAAGATGGCCCCCAGACAGTCCAGAACATAATAGCAGGATATAAGATGCAGGCAGGCAAAGCATATATCAAATGTTTTAAACAAGTGGCTCGAATAGTGTACAGAAACATCTGTATCAAGTATGGACAGGAGGTCCCACAGTCAAAATGGGAGACTCCACAAAGGATGGCGGAAAATGGCAGGACTAAGATACTGTGGGACTTCCTGATCAAGACTGACAAATAGGAAATGGCTTACCAACAGGAGTGGACTATTTTGAGAGAAAATTACACAAATGCAATACACAAATTTCTTGAACATGTTAAAAATTCAAGTGATGAGGCTGCTTGCCTCTGTGACTCAAGCGAGGAAATTGAGTACCCAGTAAAATTTGGACACTGTCACGCAAATGTCATTTCCCAATTACTTGCAGCTCATGAGAATATCATTGGTAACTTTCACTAGTGCTGTTTCTGTGCTATGATGAGCTTTAAACCCTGAATGAAACTCCTCAAACAGATTATTTCTGCTATGTGTGAGATTATTATTTTTTCACACAATTTATTTGCAATTTTTTTCTCAAGAATCTTTGAGAGGAATGGGAGATTAGATATAGGTTTATAATTGGCCAGAACTCCTGAATCAAGATCAGGTTTCTTAAGTAAAGGTTTAATTACAGCATTCTTAAAGCTTTGTGGTACATAACCAGTCACTAGAGACAATTAAGCAGATCCAATATGGGAATATTATTTAGGGGAAATACCTATTTGAACAGCCTGGTTGGGTTGGGATCTAGCAGATGGTTTGGATGAAGCTACTATTTTTAACAATTCGGGAAGCTCAACATGATTTGTCATGGTTTGTCAATCAGGTTCTAGTGGCACTTCTAAAGTTGCCTCATCTGACAGGGAATCAGAGGCAATAGTAGGATGAATGGTGTGATTTTTCCCTCTAATTAAAATAATTTTATTTATAAAGAATTTCATGAAGTCATTGCTACTTAGAGTTATAGAAATACATGGTGCAACAGAGATAGGACACTTCATTATTCTAGCAACAGTACTAAACAGAAACCTGGGGTTGTTCTTATGGTCTTCTATTAAAAATGAATAATATACAGTTCTAGCTTCATGAAGTGCTTTGTTGTACAGTTGAAACCAGAGGTTTACATACACTATATGAAAGACACATGCATTTTTTTTCACACTGACGTGAAATCAGAATAAACTTTTCCCATTTTAGGTCAATTAGGATTTTCAAAATTATTTCTATTTGCAAAATGACACAATAATGAGAGAGAGAATGTTTTAAGGCAATTTTTATTACTTTCTTCAAAGTCAAAAGTTTAAATACAATTCATTTGTATTTGGTACGATTGCCCTTAAACTGTATGACTTGGGTCAAATGTTTTGGATATCCTTCCAAAATTGCAAATTGATACCTCAATTTGCCATGGCAACTGCAGAAAAATAAAACAGAGTTGGGCCATTTCCGAATAACAAGTACGTTTTTAATCTGTAGGAGTTTTTATAAATAACCACTAAACACTAATGAACACCAGTTAATCTCTGTCAGGATTATTTCATTTATGATCACCAATGTTCTATGGGCAGCATCTCAGTTAAATAGAAATTGTGTTGGACCTCAGAAAGTAGACCCAGAAATTCTATCACTGGAACTCTAGTTAAAATGGGTGAAAGTTTCATTGTTGGAAATATTTTTTATTAATTCAAACTGTTGTAGGCTTGTGATTAATAAAAAAAGACCACATGAAAGTTAGATTTTTGTCTTTTGGTAATCGTGGAGATGTGTTCAAACAAATTATTTTCTACAAACTATATTTCAGCGTGATGAACAGATGTTCTCCTGATGAGATATGTACAGACTAAGCATGTCACTGAAATAAATGTGTATCTGATGAAAAGTGATACCATTCAAACAATTAGAAATATATGACTGAGATCACATCCAATCTAGGTGGGAAAATATTTTCCCCAAATTATGTTTTATGTATGTATTTATGTAGTTTTAAGTATTTCTGCTTTAGTATCAGGTACGATGGTTAAAAATTAACATGTCATGTCAGACAGCTGCTTCAGGTGGGAGGGATTGGTAGAAACTCAGGGTTTCTTTCAGTAAACCTACCAGAGAGCAGGTTTAGTTAACAGAGACTTTTACTATGGTGACAGACTTGGAGTTTCACTTACTTCACTTTCTGGAACGGAAAACTCTGATTCTCTAAACTCAAGGTTACATTACTATGAGTTTTTGCTAAACCTAACCTAATTATTATCAGTGGCCCCCATCTGGCTCCTCCTTGCATACTTTCTGGAGGTGCCCCTGCCTCTTTAGAGAAGCCGATGTGTCCTAATTGGGCAGGAGTCTGAATGTTGTCAGTTTCATGTTGTATAACCAACAGCACATTTTATATTGTGTTGTTGGTCTTATAATATATTAGTTTTACTGAAATTACTTTGAAATGATTAAACAGTCCTGTGAAAATAAACATAATTGTGGCGTCAGACCCAAGTTTTTCTAACTACCACTCTGTTCCTGTTTGTGATTCTGTCGAAACTTTATTTATTTTTTTACAGGCTGAAACACGAACAGAAGCTTGTGTTCCACATGAGCTCCTACCTGCTTGAACTGCTCCTCATAGGTCCACTCGTGATGAGAGGGCGGCTGAGACGGAGACTCGGAGTACGAAACCGGCTCCACGGACCCCGCGACTCTGAACCCCTGGACTCTGGACCCCGGAACTCTGGTTATGAAATGCCCCGTGGAGCTCTGGGAGGACAGACCAGATCCCCGAAACCAGGACTGACGGTGCTGGAAGCGGTTTAGCCCAATGTCATCACCTTCCTCCTCTTCGTCAGTCACCTCCTGCTTATTTCCCTCCTCAGACCGATTCTTATCCTCAGTACCCGGTTTGGAAATCCTGCTGTCTCCGTCCTCCAGGGTAAGAACCGGGAGCCCTGTGAGCGAGATTCCTCCAGTAGGGTCCGGAGCGGAACACATCGCCTGGTAGTGACGCAAAACCAGAGCTTGTTGGTAGACTCGAGACTTCGTCATGGACCGGAAGTTTTTTTGTTTGTCAGCTGGCCAGAGCTTCTTTTCCAGGGCTAACCGTGCTGCCTGCTGCCGCTGCAAGGTCTCCATGACTGCCTCCAGCTTCATGCCTCCAGGACCGAACTGATGGGACTGTGGTCCGGAGAAGAAGACGGAGGCAGCCTGAGGTGGAAAGCTGTTCTGCTGCAGAGAGATGAGAGATCCTGAAGTAGGCCTATAATTATTTTTAAAATCTTTGCTTTGATAAACGTCATACATTTATCATTAAATATGCAAAAAAAAAATGTCTAAAAAACGTGAAGCGTCCAAATGGGGAGAAAATTTCCACAGAACCTAAACAGTAGCAGTTTTGGGTACCATGGTTCAATCTGTGAACAGATAGAAGTCATATTTCTAAATTTGTGTGAGAAACAAAGACACTTACCAAAGATGCTTTAGTTGGTATACCCTCATTATTAGCCATAATAAGTATATTCCAGGTCCTCCTTCAGTCCAGATCAGGTTCCACTTTCAGCATTCAGTTATTCTGCCGTTGATGGAAAGATGATTAGTCCTGTTCAGTTATGGAGACCCGAGCTGCTTTTGGCAACAAGTGGGGTCCTGAGCTGAGAGGGACCTGTGGAGGCAGAGATCAGCTTCTTCTGCTCACAACAACCAACCTGATCCCCCACCCCCAAGCTCTGAGACATCAAATTCACCTAATCTAGAAAATCTTACAGAAAATCCTTATGAACTTCACATGTAAAATTAAAGCCCTGTGCATATCATCAGACACTTTTCATGCCAGAGTTTTAAAATAAGATCATCTTATGGTGAGAAAAGATAAAGTCTTTGGTCAACCCTTGTTTTTTTAACATCAGGTGATTGTGGCACCAACCTTGAATTGGATTGACTCCAAAAGTTAATCAGTTGTCCATGTACATTCAATGATAGATTTTTTGAGTTACATTTAAATCCGTCCAGTGATTCATGAGATATTTTGGTAACAGACAGACACACAAACACACACAGACATTGGCAAAAATATTATTGTCCACCTTCTCCTGTTGATGATGGGTGATATTTAAAATGTAAAACACATGTTTTTTTGTGTGCTTTTGGAACATCTTCAACATGAACCTGACTATGACCCTAACTAGTGTACAAGCATGGCTAATAAGCCAAAAAAAAAGGAAAATAAAGACAGCCTAAACAAAGAATTAGATATATTTTTTAACATTTATGGCAAAATGTGCCATTAGCAACTATGATAAAAATGTATTTTATTTTTGGAAATCATCTAGAGAGCCTACACTTGCTGTTACACCACCTTACAATAGGGTCCAGACCCCAATTTTAGGAACCACAGTCACTTAAACAAAAAACATAAGATCTCAAGGATTCTTACTTTCAAAACAAGGATATCTTTCATTTTCCTTTGATATTTTATAGTAGTATGTTTTAAGTTTGATGTGATCCATTTGTGTAAGATATGTTTGCTGAGAGGAGGGAATTTATATTTAATTATTTTACATAGTTTAGGACTCACAGTGAGTTGCACAACATTTCCACCCAGTGGTAAATTACAGACCTTACTGAAGGACCTGTAATTGGAGGACTTGATGCCTCCTGAGCCGACAGTAAAGACGTTATTACTGCTGCTAACATGTCACACTTTGTACATAGAATCTTATACAAGCTTAAAGGAGACATAATATTGAAAATTTGAGGACATAGTAGTAGGTTTTAGACACAATAATCTAGTAAAATAATAGAGAAATTCTATGAACAGTCAAACAAATCTGTAATTAACATGTTTCTCACCTAATGGTGAGAAACATAGATTTACTGAACCTAGGAACGTTAAATAATAAAAGAGCAGAGGTGGGGGTTCATAATAAGATGATAAACATTACAGGCAGTTCATGGTATAAAACACTTTAACATATAGTAAATGAACTGAGCTCTTGTTATAGGTTGGGGCAGCTGTGGGTCAGTGGTTTGAACAGTTGTCCTCCAATGAGATAGTTGGGGGTTCAATTCCACCAGTATGCCACATGTCAAAGTGTCCCAGGGCAAGACACTGAACACCTAATTGTCTCTGATTTGTGCCCCGATAGTGTACGAATGTGATCTGAAGCACATCTGACTCTGTTGAGTGATTTATTCAGCTGTATGAATGTGTGTGTGGATTGGTAAATGAGGGCACAGATTGTGTTGTAAAGTGCTTTGAGTGGCTTAGTTGGCTAGAAAGGCGCTATATAAGTACAGTCCATTTATTAAATAAGTCCATCATTTATTACATACATTTCTCAGTAATCAAACAAATTTGGAAATAAATTATTCATTAATTTTCATTACTCGTTTGTTTCTGTTCATGGTTGCAAGGAGCTTATGCCTATCTTCAGCAGTCATTGAACAAGAGGTGGGGTGCTCTTGGACAGGTTTCCAGTCCATCATAGCACCACATGGAGAAAAACAACCATTCTGACTCACACCTGAAATCACTTTAGTCTCTAGTTAACCTGGCCTGCATGCTTTTGGTCTGTGGGAGGAAACCAGAGTTCCTGGAGAAACCCTAATTTGTTTGTTTTGTTTTCTCAGATTTCAGCTTTCAAAAACAAATAATGGAGCATTAGGCCTGATCCCCAGTCAGTTTCACTCCGGACCTGCATTCATTTGACCAGAGTGGCCCATCAGTGAGTCATGTGAACAAAGACCCTAACGAGCCCCTATTGTTAGGAGAGAGAGG